>CP139507.1:156127974-156685757 GCA_021014915.2 Artemisia tridentata subsp. tridentata | reverse complement strand
TTGATTTTATTATGAAAAACCATACTGCTATCAACCATTTGAAGGGATTAATTTGTATAACAACCATTAATCAAAATTTCGGTTTAAAGCAACCTCTGTTGTATGAGAACTAATGTTTTCAGTTATAAATAACTGCCTGTGAAAGATAAACCTATTCAAAAGGCTTTCTTGACAGGGTTTCCAGCTCATAGCAATTGTTGCCTCTAACACAAGTGTTAGATTCACTTTTAACTAGCTGTTCTTTCTATCAGATGTCCTTAGACTTGCTCATTATACTTAAAAGTATAAAATGATAGAAAGTGAGTTGAATCAGTTACTATCTGATCAACTAAGTCATCAATTCAATGTGAAATATCATAATCAAGCTTCAAGAAAAAGTTTTTAAGGAGGTTTATCATAAACCTATTATGTCAGCAACTGATATTATCATTGTGCTGCTTCCATTTCACTTGAAACTTCCTTTGTGTTCACATGATCATACCTGAAAATTGTTATCTAAAACCAAAAGAACAATGTACAAAGTACTTGTCTTGCATTAGAATAAGCATAGAAATAACTGTTGAATAACACAATTTTAAATTTGTACAAACAGCACAAACTTTTTTTAATAGCGGTATTAACTGAAAAAGCTAGCATTACTAACCAAAATTTATATACAAAAAACACATTAGATTGAAAAATTCAAAGATTAAGCTTCTAATACTTGCTTCCAAGTACTGAAACCTTTAACATCAAAAGCTTTGGTTAGCAGATCTGCAAAGTTGTGTTTCTGAAGCAATTTTAAGAACTTGAAATTAATCTTTTCTCATTGCAGTCTCTTATAAAGTGATGTCTAATTTCAATGTGTTTTGTTTTAGAATGTTGTACTGGATTTTTAATAGCAAATTGTACTACTATTTCAATATATGCATGTTTAAGAAATTATACCCATAGTCAAAATTTGGTTTTGAAGCCATAGGACTTGAGCACAGCAACTTGCAGCAGCTACATATTCACTTCAGTTGTTGAAGTAGCCACAATTGTTTGCTTCTTACACTGCCATGAGATAGTCTAAAACCAAGGAATTGACATCCTCCAGTTGTTGAATTTCTGTCCAAGCTAGCACCAGCATAATCACTATCCAAAATCCTACCAAGTCAAAATGTACTCTCTAGAATACCATGTCCCAACCTAGGTTACCCTTGAGATATCTAAAAATTCTCTTGACTTGCTGTTAAATGAGAAACCTTTGGAGTTACTTGAAATCTTGCACAAGCACAAACAGAGAACATGATTCAGGTCTTGATGATGTGAGATACATCAAAGAGCCTATCATAGATCTGTAAGTGTGTACATCTACATTTTCTCCATCTAAATCTTTTGGAAGTGGCTTCTCAGAGTCCATTGCTGTGCTTGCCATTTTTGAATCACAAAGTTGAACTTCCTAAGTATCTCAGCAACATATTTATCTTGACTAATAAATATGCCTTCATTGACTGTTTAACTTGCAAACCCAAAAAATGTAAGTTTCCCCCATGGAACTCATCTGAAACTTATCTGCATTAAGCTTCTCAAACTCCAAACACATCTCCTTCCTTGTAGACCCAAAGATAATGTCATCCACATACACCTGCACTAACAGAAGATCCTTCTTGTGTTGTTTGATGAAAAGTGTCTGATCAATCTTTCCTCTTTGAAATCCATTCTCTTTTAAATAGGAAGCCAGTGTTTCATACCAAGCTCTTGGTGACTGATGCAGGCCATATAGAGCTTTTACAACTCTGTACACTTTTTCTGGATGGTCAGGATCAATGAACCCTGAAGGTTGTGAGACATACACCTCTTCTTCAATTGTCCATATAAAAATGCACTCTTTACATCCATTTGGTAAACTTTGAAGCCTAAAAAGGAAGCATAAGCTAAGAAAAGCCTAATTGCCTCAATTCTTGCTACTGGAGCAAAAACCTCATCATAGTCTATACCTTCTTGTTGTGTGTACCCTTGGGCTACTAATCTAGCCTTATTCCTAATCACTATTCCCCTTTAATCCCTTTTATTCTTAAAAACCCATCTAGTGCCAATTACCTTTTCATCCTTAGGTAAGTCAACCAGCACCCATTACTTTCTGAATCTTGAACTGAAGAAGCTCCTCTTGCATAGCTTCTACCCAGCTAGAATCACTAAGGCTTTCGGGAATGTTCTTTGGTTCATCTTGTGAGAGAAAACATACAAACAAGCAAGAGTTTGAAAACTCATGCGGGTTTTGAAGCATAAAGGGCATCAAGAACCCTGGTTGGTCTGAAGACATCAGTTGTTGTCTTGTCTTCAACCTGATTGTACATCTCCAATCACATTTTCCAGGGAGTGAACTTTGTGAATCCTTGTATGTGGTGTAAGTGGAACATGATAGTTTGGTGGGAGATTGCTCAAATCCACCTCATCTTCTGTTAATTCTGCTTCCTTTGTTAATTCTGCTTCTTCATTTTAAGTCTGTTTCTTCAGTTAAGTCTGTTTCAGCAGCATTATTGATAGCAAACTATTTTCTTGTTCCTTTGTTCCATCTTCTTTGCTTTCATCTTCAACATCTTCTTAGCTTTACCAGAAGAAGATTCACCAATTGTGAAGTTGATTCCACATTGTACTTGACCATATTGGCATCCACATAATCTTGATTTGTCTCCTTTTCTAACCTTGCCTCATCTGTTGCTTGTGAACCTGAAAAATCATTAGTTTCTGCAACAACAGGCACATAATTCATTGATTGGGTTAGAGTTTCAAGATCAAATAGCCATTTTGGTCCTTGACCTTCTACATTGGATTTATTCTCCAAAACTCCACATGTAGGTTTTCCTCTATAATCCTAGTTCTTGTGTTGTATACTCTAAATGCTTTGCTATTAAAAGAATATCCAACAAAAGAACCTTCATCTGCTTTACCATCAAATTTTCCTAAAAAGGTCTAAGGTATTTAGAATTGTCACATAACATCCAAAAGGTCTAAGAAATCCTATTGCAGGAGTTCTACCTCTAAAAATTTCATATGATGTCTTATTGTGAGGTTGTACAACTAAAACTCTATTTTGAACATAGCAAGCAGTGTTGACTGCTTCAGCCCAAAAAGTTATAGGTAGCTTAGAGTCAGCTAACATAGTTCTAGCAGCTTCTATTAGTGTTCTATTCTTTCTCTCAACAACACCATTCTGTTGTGGAGTTCTAGCAACACTAAATTCTCTCCTAATACCTTTTTCTTTGCAAAATCATCCATAACTCTATCTTAAACTCTGTCCCATTATCACATCTAATGAATTTCACTTTCTTGTCTACTTTGGTTTTCTATCTGTGTAATGAATGTCTTAAGAATGCTAGAAGTTTCATCCTTAGAACCTAAAAAGAAAACCCATGTAAATCTGGGTATAGTCATCAATTATAACAAGACAATATCTCTTATAAATTATACTAAATTACTGAAACAGGTCCAAAATAAGTCCATATGAAGCATAAACAATGATTTTATTGATAGATTTAAAAATCTTGGCTTACAAGTGGCTTTGTTTGTTTGCCTTTAAGACAAGCAATGCATGTTTGATCATTTTCAAATCTTTTGTGAGGTAAACCTCTTACCAAACCATTCTTAACAACTTTATTTATGGTTTTGAAATTAATATGACCAAGCCTTCTATGCCATTTCATTGATTCACCAATGTGGCCTTTGCTACAAGATAAGTTAAATCCTTTTTAGGAACAATGTTCTTCATATCAACACTGTACATTTTTGCCCTTTCTAGGAATTTTAAGAAGTACTTGACTTTCATCAGGCATCTTAAAATCAGGAGAAAGCACAAGACATTCAGTGTCACAGAAAAGAACTTTGTTCTTTTTGTCACACATTTGTGAGACACTAAAAAGATTATAATTTACTCTTGTACTAGTACACATCTTCAAAATCTAAATTTCCCGTTTTAATGGTACCTTTACCGGAAATTTTGCCACCAACACCCCCTCCAAAGGTAACATAGCCACCATCTAATGTTTGAAAATCAAAAGATAGGACTTGTTGCCTGTCATGTGCTTTGAACATCCACTATCTAGTATCCTTGATCCTCTTGTTTATCAATTGAATTTCCTGCACAGTAATAAGGAGTATTATTTCTTTTGGGGACCCAAGCCATTACTGACTTGGATCTGCCTCTTGCATCAATGTAATTTAATCTTTTTAGAACAGTTGATGCAACTTGGATTTAGTTGACTTTCAAAACCCAACATGCTGAGGCCTTAACAACATTTGCCCTGTTTCCCTTAGCAGCAGAATTAACTACTTGCCTAGCAGAATTAACTGCTTGCCTACAAATTAACTGCTTGTTTTGTAGTTGAACCCTTAATTTTCCAAACTTGTTTTTGGACTACTGCCTTTGAATGAATGGGCCTTTGAACAACTTTTGGTGCATGTTTGTAAAATGTTTTTGCACCCTTAGCTGTTGATTTTGGGTAAACAGTCAGAAATGGTCTAGCAGAATTAACTTGTTTTAAGCCAGACTTACATGAAACTGTTTTGGGTTTAGTTATGTTAAAGTTAGTACTAGAGTGAAAGTGAGTTTGAGGAGTTTTCCTTTTGAAATTCACCCTATTGTTTTCATACCCAGATACCCATTTGTTACAGAAGGAAGCAAGATGGTCAAAACTACCACATGTATAACAATCTTTATTATAAAAGAAAAATCATTTCCTAGTTGGTTAGACTTGAGGTTATTCCAACTCCTTTGGTTACCTCTGGGGCTTGTTAGTAGTTCTATATTGTTCACAATATTTAACTGGTTGCCTAACATGTTTAATGTTTGATTTAGGCCTAACAGTATCCTTTTTGACCACTTTAGGAACCTTTGTTCCTGCTTTCTTAACTTTTTCAGGTTTAGACATAACCTGTTCATCTTCATCACTATCAGTTGTACAATCCTCAACAACTATAGCATCTGATTTCCTAACAAAGGACACCTTGTCCTTATAAAGTGAAGTTTTACATAAACTCTCACTTACTTTCTCTACCTTAGGCTCTTAGTAGACTTAGAACCATATTCCATTATTGGTTCTTGAAACTCAGCAAATCCTGTGTGTGCTAGGTCAATACCTGGAGGTGAAGGAACACCTCTGTATGGTGGAGGAACAGATTTGTATCCTAAACCAGACTTAGCTTTATTGATTACTTGAGCTTCCCAAATCTTATTAATTCCCTCTGAGGCATAAGCTAAAGCATCTACTGTTATCTTAACATTTTCAGTTTTATTTTTAGCTTTAGCTAATGATTCATTTTGCCTATAAATTATTTCATCTCTGAACTCTATGCCTCTTTTTAGAGCATTCATGTCATCAGAAAACTTAGATTCATTTCCTTGAAAATTTAAAAGTTGTTTTTCAAGAACAGCTATTCCTCTTTTATGATTACCTAAATTAGCTAATGCATCATATAACTGTTCTAGTTGATCATCAAATCTCTTTTTAAGATCTTCATAAGCTTTAAGAGCAGAGCATGATTCAGTACATTTAATTATGGAATTTACCTCTGAATCAGAAAAGGCCATTAGAGCAGTCTTAGTGGCCACCAGTGCAGCATTTGTTGGTGCTACCTCTTCATCAGCCATGAAACTCCAATCATAGTTAACCCCATCTATGGCTAGCATAGCCCTTGGCTCTTCCACTGTGACTTCCTTCTTCTTCTCTTGCCTATACCATGTGCTTCTATTATCCTGCTTCCTTGGGTTTCTACATTCTTTAGCAAAGTGTCCTAACCTGTGACAGTTGAAACAATCTACTTTCTTCTTATCAAAACCCAGCAGTTTCATTACCATCAATGGTAATCTGCTTACCAGTTCTCTGCCAGAACTTCTTAGCCCTCATGCTAAGTAAAGCAACCTGCCATTTGATGTCCATCTCTTCCAAATCATTATCATCCAACTGATCAAGATCTTCATTAGTTAAGGAGAACCACTAGTTTGACTAGACATGAATACATAGAATGCTGGATCTCCAAGTCCAGCATCATTCTTTTGTGAACTAGTAGAAGGACCACCATAGATAGTAATTAGAAACACCTTCATCTTCATCTACCTCTTTTGACTTACTAGTACTAGGAGATGACAAGAGTGCCACATTCCCAGAACTAGTATTATAGATTCAAGACTTCTTTAGACTTTGTTCAACAATTTTGAAGTTGTTGTACAAATCATTGAGTTTCATGGTTTCAATGTATGGCTTGTTCATCCAGACAACCACTTGAGTATGGAACTCATCAGGCAGGCTTCTCAAAAACTTCATGTTGAGATCTTCCTTAGCTATCTCAACACTCAACATAGCTAACTGACTGACAAGCTTATGTAATCTAGAGAACAGCTTATCAAGTGATTCATTGCTATTTGAACTGAAGTTTTCAAATTGTTGTTTCAGCAACGTCTTCTATGTTTTCTTGGTAGTTTCATTACCACCAAACCATGCACAAATCTCTTCAAAAAGAGTTTTTGCATCAGGATACTTGCTAAAGGATAGCATTTGTTCACCAGGAATGGTCATAAGCAACAAATTTTTTTTCTTTTTGATCATTTCTCTTCTGTATCCTTTCATCACCAGTAGTTGGTCCAATATTTTTTTCTCCTTTCAGTTTTGCCTTCAACAATAATATCTATATAACCTAGTGTAAAAGAATCACCATATAGAATGATATCCCAAAAAGCATAATCTTGAACCATAAAATATTGCTCAATTCTCAACCTCCACAACTCAATCTCATTCTGTTTGATCATGGGAAACTTTTGCAGCAACATTTGTAGCAGTATCTTGAACATCCATTTCTTAAGCTTCTTTTCTAAATCAACTATATCAGCCTGTCTCTGATACCAATTGAGAGGAATCGATACACTGGTAAGGTGGTTAAACCTTTGTGACTTTGTGTATATGATATATTGAGTTAATATGATTAAGTACGCGGAATCTACTTAATCACACTTAGAAGGTTATTTGTATTATGGAAATGGAAAGTAATGCTTTAGTAACGAACAATGAACATGCAATGTTAACACCAAACGATTCAATATTATTCAAAATTGTTGGATCGATTATACTCTGACCAAACTAACTTGTAGCTTGTCTACGGTTTAACAGCTTTGAATAAATTCAAACCTATTAATAGTGAAACACTGATATACTTGCTAAGTATGCGGAATCTACTTCAACAAAGCTAAGAAGAATTTAATAAACGAACTTGAATATTATTAAAAAACCCTTTAACCTGCTTTCTTACACAGATTCACTAACAAACTCTAAACACTAATAAACTTATATCACTAATCGACTATATCTTGTCTCTCTAAAAACGCATATATCTCTAATGCCAACCTAGGGATCCTTTTATAGGCACAAGGAAAACCCTAGTCGGTTTACAATACTTGAACGACAAGTAAATTCTAATTATAACTCTAATCTAATACGAATATCTAGATTTACACATTAGTCCTTAAACTATTTTGCATGGCAGTCCTTTAAACGAGCAGCAGTACTTTCATTGAATAGCAGTACTTTGACTTGAGTAGCAGTACTTTGACTTTTATAGCCCAACAATCCTCCCCTAACTTGAATTCTACTAGCTTGATTTCAAGTTTCTTTGTATGTCTTTAACTTCAACACTTTATCTTCAAGGAAAGGTTGTTTCTTCAAACTTCACTCGTTATTGTTTTGTCATCATCAATGCAAATAGTATCTTCAATCTTCATCAGCAACAATTCTTTTCAGCATCAGATCTTCTCAGCAACTCAGCATCATATTGGCAATATGTACATCAGATCTTACAAGTTTCATACTATTCTCATCACTTCCAGGTGTGTTTAACTCCTGTGAGAGGTGAATCATTGAAAACTTAATGGATTTTGATGTCTCTTTACCAAAGCCATTAACTCTGGAGTAGCCAATTTTTAGATTTAAGAAAAACCATGGTACATTGATAACCATATGATTTTTAGCAAATCATCAGCTATCAACGGATTTGAGTAGTCTTTACCAAATAGCCGTTTGCTTTTGGACTAGCTAGTTCTTTTAGTACAATCACTACCATGGTGAACTAATTACCATACAATGGTTTTCCACACCTTTACCACAAAGCCATTATCTTGTGGGCTAGCCAACTCTTCACTAATATAGATATGGTGAGTTGAAAACCATACAATTTTTAGTAAATTGTCAACTAAAAACGGATTTGATAATCACATCAGAGCCGTACCCTCATGATGAGTCAAACTCTTTCTTGTTTATTAAACATGGTGAGTTGATTACCATTTGTTGTGTAGTACAAGTACTAACACCATGCTTGTTGCTTTCAAAACCATTTGTTGCTGTTTAATCTTTGTGCTTCAAAATGTTTTTGCACTTATCAAAAATTACTAATTTTACCAAAGATTTTACTGGTTTTATGCTGCAAGCAGTACTTTGTGAAAGTACTGTCTGACCAGCAGTACTTTGAAGAAAGTACTTTATTTTTCAAAAGATTTATATAATAATGAAACCATACCAGTAGTTTATGCACTAATCTTCAGATTCTGTAGTCCACTTGATGAATAATTTTATGACCATCAATGCTACTTCATCCTCTAGTTCCACTTCCATTCCATGCTCTAGCATTCTGATCATCAGATCTCTTGTGAGTGGATATCTCTTTTCTGCTAGCATATGAATCATAGTGCCATCTTCTAACTCTAAAACATGTATCCCAACTGATCCAAAGAATCTCCATCTGTTAATCTCCCAGTTGTCTTGATTTTCCCACAAAGCACTGTCCTTAGACTCCTCTGTGTCCCAGATTGTTGTGAGATCTCCTAACAATACTAAACCTACTCCTTGTGGTGGAATATGTTCAAAATAAGTTTGCACTTGGAGATATAACTGAAGCATATCATCTCTATCAATCAGATGCAGAATATCCCACAATGAATTAAACACTCTAAAACTTCCATCTTGTCTATGAAATATTAGATAATCTCCTTCTTTAGATTCTACAACTGAAAAAGTAGATATCTTGGACTTCTTTTCAGAATCTTCTTTCAGTTTTGGATTTTCAAAGTCAACAACTCTAAGATAATTTCTGAGCTCATCAACTGTGTCTGTTCTTAATTCAACAGCTTCCTTGAACTTCTTTGATGGCTGTTCATCAGTGACTCTTTTCCTCTTTGAGCTTCTAGTAGCAGCTCTTTCCTTTCTTTTATCTTCAGGCTTGTCATCTTCAAAAGAAATAATGCCTGCAACATCTCTTTGAATAGCTTCTCTAACAGCATCATACAGATCCTTCATCTCTGTATATGTCAATCTAACTAATCCTGTGTATCCTTGACCTTTCAAATAAGTCATCATATCATTCCTTTCTCTAGCTTTACTAATTGGCCTTCTTGATTGAACATTCTTCCTTGATTCTTCAGCATCTATCTCTGCTTGTAATATTCTTGCTGCTTCCTCATTTTTGGCAATCTCAATTTGTCTTAACTGTGCCAATGTCATCTTCTTCTTCTTCTTTTCTATCAAGATCCCTTTGCCTTTATCTTTTGGATCTATCTCTTGTGCAGGTTGAGAAGAAGTATGATGTTGTTCAATCTCATGAATACTAATACCTCTTTGACTTGACATATTAAGCATGATATCAGCAATTGTTTCATCATCACTGTTAGTCTGAGCTATATCATCTTCTTCCTGAGCTGGTTTAGAAGGACCTACTTCCTCTTGAACTTGATTTGAAGGACCAATATCCTCTTCAAAATCTAAGGTTCTAGGTGTAACAATGAATTGTCTCTCAGTACCTTGTTGAGCAGTACTTTCTTGAGCAGTTCTTTCAACTTCAGCTCCTTCTAAGTTTATTTCCTCAGTATCACCACTTCTCACTTCAACAGTAGCTTCTTCCAAATTTATTTGCTCTGTTTCATCACTTTTCCTTTCAACATTATCTTGAGGAATATCTTTTGGTGGTGTCCTCTGAGTATCATCCATAAATCCAGCATCTTGTTCAAAATCAGCATCATCTTCATTCAAATTCTCTAAATTCCTCCCCATTTGGAATGAAGATTGCTTCTTAGACTTTTTCTTCTTAGAAATCTTTGTAGGTATCCTACCAGTCCTTTTCTGAGACTTCACCCATAATCTATGGTGTTGAACTAGTGGCCAAACATACCTCTTTAATTTCTGAAACTTAGTCTTTAATTTGTCTATCTGAGCAGCTTGAGCCTCACTCTCCTTCTTCAGCCTCTTTAACTCCCTTGTTAAAGCATAATTGTCCAACTCTACCTCTTCTTCTTCAAATTGTTTAGACACATTGGTGGAAGAATCATCAATAGGAGATGGTGGATCATTCATACCTTGGTCTAACTCCTCATTAGTAGGAATGTCAATAGGAGCAGTACCTTCCCTAGTAACAGAATGTGGAGAAGCAGTATGTTGAGAAGCAGTAGGTTGAGGAATACTAACTTCTCTAGGAGACTCTTGGCTTGCTGATTCAGAATTTGCTTCTTGCTCTTGCTCTAGCTCTGCATCTCTTACAACTTGTGCAACTCCCAATATATGAGCAGTCAAAGGTGTGTTGGTTCCAGAAAACTTTGCACTTTGTTTAGACAGAAAAGTAAACACCTTTGATGGAAGTTTGACAGTGGGTAAAAAATTTTGAGGTTTAGGGACATCCTCAAGTTGATTGTTCAAAAACAACTGAACAAACCTTGGATACATCAAAAATGGTGAACCATTACTAATATGTGTAAGCATACCATCCAGAATGAGTCTTGAAAAATTGAATCTTCGATCGGTAGCTAAACCCACTAAAGCAGATGCAACATTTTGACCAAATTGATCAAAAGAAGTACTCTTGGGACTCAAACAATGAAGTAGAATGTGAATTAGGTACTTCCAATGAGAACAAAACAGAGGCTTTTGAAAAGTAAGCTTCGTCAGATCGCCTTCATAACCTAAAGCACTTAATGTGTCCCAAAGCACTTGTTTTTCAAAACGAACAGCCCCCCCTTCATCATCAAACATCAAAACATCCCTAATCGTGGCCTCAGTAATCCTAATAGCTCGTCCAGCAACCGTAGCCCTAATCAACGAATCATCTTCTTTCGTTGCAGTAGCCCAAAATTCTTGCATCCAGGGACCAATAACATCAGGGTCAACTAAAATAGAGTAGTTGATGGAAGACCCAGTTAAGAAATCAATGATCGCATGAAAATCAAGATTATCCCTTGTCTTGTCCAAATTGGCGATCATATTATGTTTGCTAACAGTAAGGCGATTAGCCATGATGATTTGGTAGAGAAGAATTCGCTTTGAGTATGTGATTTGATAAGAAGATTGTGGTGTAAAAGCGAATGAGGGATCTTAAGTACGGTGAAAGGCGGGAAAATAGGAGTGAGTTTCTTTAAATAGAATGAAAATAAATCAAACTCTTAATAATAAAGTTACCGTTTGGATTAACTTATTATCTCCGCCGTAAGGAATTAATTAACCGTAGCCCCACTAATTTATGACCGTTGGAACAGTACGTCCACGTAAGCAGTACGTTGAAGCAGTACGTTGCTGAAGCAGTACTTTGAGCAACAAAGCAGTACGTTCCATCTTTTTATCCACAATCAATATTCCAACTAAAACCAAGAACTTGTAAAAGATTCATGCTTTAGTTCTAACTAATAGCTAATGTTGCCTCCCCTCAAATACAACATATAGGCTAAACTAATAACCAATACTTTTATTAAAACTGAATAAAAAGTATTCTAACTAATACTAAAGCCTCCCCTCAAATGTAGCCTAGTAGTTAATCATCCCAATGCTCACAACTAAGTGGTTGAATCTTGAAACATCAAATCCCTTAGTGAGTAGATCAGCTACATTATCATCTGTGTGAACCTTAACCACATTTATAAGCCTGTGCTCATAACAATCCCGAATAAAATGATGCCTAATCTGAATATGCTTAGTCTTGGAGTGATAAACAGGATTCTTCACAATGCAGATGGTACTCTCATTATCAATGTTGATAGGAGTATTCTTGAAATTGAATCCATAATCCAAGAGTTGATTTTGCATCCACAAAACTTGTCCACAACAGCTTGCAGCAGCAACATATTCTGCTTCAGTAGAGGAGGTGGCAGCAATGGTTTGCTTCTTACATTGCCAGGAGACTAATCTTCTACCAAGATATTGACATCCTCCTGAGGTTGATCTTCTATCATAGTTATCCCCTGCATAGTCACTATCTGAAAAGGCTTCTAAGTGAAAAGGTGACTCCTTAGGATACCATAATCCTAACTTTGGTTGATGCTTGAGATATCTAAAAATCCTCTTGACTGCATACATATGAGAAACCTTGGGTGTAACCTGAAATCTTGCACATAAGCAAACAGCAAACATGATGTCAGGTCTGGATGCAGTTAAGTACATAAGACAACCAATCATAGATCTGTAAAGCTTGACATCCACAGCTTGTCCATCTTCATCCTTGCCTAGAGGTTTATTTTTTATCAATGGGTGTGGTGGCAGGCCTTAGATTTGGAAGATCAAATCTTTTAAGTATGTCTGCAACATACTTTTCTTGGTTAATGAAGATTCCATCTCTTGTTTGTCTAACTTGAAGACCCAAAAAGAAAGTTAATTCTCCCATAGAACTCATTTGAAACTCCTTCTGCATAAGATCTTCAAATTCTTTTACCATAGACTTCTTTGTAGCTCCAAATATAATATCATCCACATATACTTGGACTAACATAATATCTTTCTTATCCCTCTTGATGAACAAAGTCTTGTCAATTGCTCCTCTCCTATAACCATGTTGGAATAGAAAATTTGAGAGTCTCTCATACCAAGCTCTGGGAGCTTGATGAAGGCCATAAAGTGCCTTGATCACTTTGTAGACTTTGTTTGGATGTGCAGGATCTTCAAAACCAGGAGGTTGTTTAACATAAACTTCCTCAGAAATTGTGCCATAAAGGAAAGCACTTTTCACATCCATTTGGTAGACAGGAAATCCCATGTATGATGCAAAGGCAAGAAATAACCTTATTGCCTCTATCCTTGCAACTGGAGCAAATACTTCATCATAATCCACTCCTTCTTCTTGGCGATATCCTTGTGCAACCAATCTAGCTTTATTTTTTATAACATTCCCTCTTTCATCTCTTTTAATTCTAAAAACCCATCTTGTACCAATGACTCTTTTGCCATCTGGTAGATCACATAATACCCAGACTTCTTGAAGCTTGAATTGTAAAAGCTCCTCTTGCATAGCTTCAACCCAACTTTCATCAGCTAAAGCTTGAGCTACCTTCTTGGGTTCTTCTTGAGATAGAAAGCAAGCAAACAGGCATGTTTGTTGATCCTTGTGATTCATCCTGTTTTGTTTGTAAACAAAGCTAAGTAAAGCAGTATGTTGCTTAGACAGGACTTTAACTTTGTTCCTTGTAACCACTCCTGAAGAGGGTGATCCAATAATATTACTTTGAGGATGAGCTTTATGAACTCTCAATGTAGGAGTTGGTGGTACTGAAAGAGCAGACTCTAAGTTAGTAAAATCAATTCCTTCATTGGAGAAAATACCCTCTGGATTAAGCTCATCATCAACTTCTTCTAATCCAGGAATGTTAGCATCAACTAAATCATCATCATCAACATTGGAATCATCAGCATTGTTCCAATTTGATTGCTCTAACACATCAGAAGTACTGTCAAAAGGATCATCAGTACTTTGATCTAAAGTACTGTGGACAGTATCTTGAAATTTACTCTTTTTCTTTGCAGCCTCATAAGCCTTCCTTTGTTCATCTTCATAAGATTGTGCTATAGTTTCTTGAAAAAGCATCCTATTAAGTTCATCTTGTATGGCTTGATCTTCATCAGATACTGTATGAGTTGGCTGAGCAGTATCTTGGTCCTCAATAGCAACTTCAGGTTCTTTGTCAGGAACTTCTTCTGGTGTACCATTAACTCCATGAACAATGTACTGTGAATCATCTTCTTTGGAATTAGCCTGATTCTCTTCTCTAACAGGGACATAATTCATAGATGGTGTGAATTTGAGATCAAGATCAAACATCCAATCAGGACCTTTACCTTTCTGAGTTTCCTTATCTTCTAAAAATTCAACATGAAGACAATCTTGTACCTTTCTTGTATTCCTGTTATAAACTCTAAATCCTTTGCTATTTGTACAATAACCCAATAAATATCCTTCATCTGACTTACCATCAAATTTTCCCAGAGAATCAATAGTATTCAAAATAGTCAGAGAGCAGCCAAAAGGTTTTAGAAAACGTATATTTGGTTTCTTTCCCATGAGTAGCTCATAAGGTGTCTTCATCTGAGGTTTAGTTACTGAAACTCTATTCAACACATAGCAAGCAGTACTTATGGCTTCAGCCCAAAAGAGAATAGGTAATTTGGAATCTGCAAGCATTGTTCTAGCTGCTTCTATCAAAGTCCTGTTCTTTCTTTCTGCAACACCATTCTGCTGTGGTGTTCTAGCAATGCTAAACTCTCTCTTGATCCCTTTCTTGGCACAGAATTCATCCATATGCTTGTTCTTGAATTCTGTTCCATTATCACATCTAATACCTCTTACCTTGAGTCTTAATTGATTTTCAAGGGCTACTATCAGGTCATGGATAGCATCAAAGGTTTCATCTTTAAATCCCAAGAAAAAGACCCAACTAAATCTGCTACAATCATCTGTCACAACCAAGCAGTACTTCTTTTTGTTTAAACTCTCTACTGAAACTGGTCCAAACAGATCCATGTGTAGCAACTCCAAAGGTTCTCTAATATCTCTTTCCCCAAGCTTCTTACATGAAGCTTTATGTTGTTTACCCTTCTTGCAAGCCAAACATGAATGATTAGCCTTGAATGTTTTGGAAGGTAAACCTTTAACTAAATTTCCTTTGACCAACTTGTTGATGTTCTTAAAATTAACATGACCTAATCTTCTGTGCCACAAATGTGCTTCTTCCAATGATGCCTTTGCTACTAAACATGTTGCTCTTCCAGCAGAATTGAGACTCTTTAAGTCTAAACTGTATACATCATTGGTTCTTGGTACTCTCAATGTTACCAAATGATCATCAACAAATTTGAACTCAGGTGAGAGAATGAGACATTCTGTATCAGTAAACAGAATTGGATACTTCTTGTCACAAATTTGAGATACTGACAATAAGTTGAACTTGAGCTCCTTTACATATCTAACATTCTCAAAATCAATACATCCAGCCTTGATTGTTCCTTTGCCAGTGATTCTTCCTCCATCAGGATCATTACCAAATGCAACTCTTCCTCCATAATATGCCTTAAAGTCTGACAGGATCTCCTTGTCCCCTGTCATGCTGCCAGAGCAACCACTATCAACAATAATATGATCTTTAAGCTCCTCCTCTGGGTTGCCCTGCACATAAAAGAAAAGGGTTAGTTTCTTTTAGGAACCCAAGCCATTACTGACTTGTGTTCCCCTTGTGGAGTGACATACTTGAATTCCTTCAGTATGTAATCTCCACTGGTTTTAAAGGCATGGTCAATGATTATTTGAGTTGGTCCCATGTCCTGTGTTGCAATTTCAACAACACTCCCTGTTTCACCCTTATCTGATGAAAGTACTTCTTGTTCTCCATCAGTATTTTCTTTCTTAACCCAATTTCGTTTGACCTTAGGTTTCTCTGAGCTAGGTACTCTGCTTGAGGTGGAAGACTTTTTATATGAATTGAATCTCTTAGGTTTTCTATGTGAAAAAGTATGAGCAGTACCATGAGTGGGTGAAAACTTATCAGTCCTTGGTGAAGGTACTTCTTGAGACTTATCAGATTGTGAAGGTACTGGTGATTTGGAAAACATTCTTTTCTGGTGAGGGTACCTATAGTCTTTTGAGAAGTTACTATGGTTGACCCTATTTGAGTGATTCCAAACTGGTCTAGTCTCTCTTGACTTATGGGTGGGAGGTCTATTCTTTGGAAACTGACTTAAGTATTCTGAGTGAAAGTCACAGTGCTTAATCAAGTGATCAGGACTATAGCATACATAACATAACTTCCTCTCCATATTCCCAAATCCTCTTCTATGATTAAAAGGTTTCCTGTAGTAAGCAGTATTTTGAAAGGTTTCTCTTGGAGGGACTGCTGAATGTCCAGCAGTACTTTGAAAAGTTTTTGGAGGTACTGCTTGTTTTTGAAAGGCTGTAGGAAACTTTTGATCATTACCCCTTTGAAAATCATTCTTAGGTCTTTCAGAACTAATTCTACCATTAAGCTTCTTCCTAAACTCTAGGTTGTCTACACCATAACGAGAAACATCTGTCCTAGCAGGTTGAAACTGACCAGTAGGTGGAGGAACTGAATGGTACTCCTTATCTTTCTTAAACTCAGGAGGTGATTCACTAATTGGTTCCTCATCCCTAGATGTATTATCTTCTGAGCTTGGAAGGTCATCATCACTAGGTGGAATCTCTTCCTTAGCACTAGGTGGGGTTTCTTCCTTATCACTAGGTGGAGTTTCTTCCTTATCACTAGGTGGGGTCTCATCTGAACTACTAGCTTCACCATAACCTAGTCCAGCCCTACTGTTTATTACTCTTTGTTTTTCAACAAATTGAACATGTGATAGACCAGCCTGTTTAATACTACCAAGTCTTTCTAACAAAGTATCTCTTTCCTTAGTAATCTTTTCTAATTCAGACACCTTACATCCTAACTTCCATTCACTTAATTTTAATTGATAATCCTGTTGCTCATATTTTTCTGCCCAAGCCACTTCATTATTTTCATGTGTTAATATTTTGGCTTCCATTGACTCTAAAGTTAATTGATAACCAGCTACCTCAGACCTAGCTGTTCTACAATTATCTCTTTCAGTCACATAATCTTTAAGCAACTTTTGATAAACATTATTACACTTAGAGCATACCTCAGAGACATTGGATGAACTTGGTGAAGTGGCTACCATAGCAATCTGAACAGGTTCATCTTCATCCTCCATGCTCCAGTCAAAGCTTCCAAGACCATCTCTTGATTCCAAAGCAGCATATCCAGGTTCCTCATCAAAAGCTGTGCCCCAATCAAACTCTTCCATTGCAACCATAGAATAGGTTACAGGTTCATCATCAAATTCAGCACTCCAGTCAATCTCTGCTAAATTTTCTTGAGCCACCAAAGCTTTTGGTTGTGAGTCAGTAATAGGAACCTCCTTTCTTTCAACCTTGGGTTGTTCAATCATCCTGTTTGCCTGATATTTTGCAAACTTGCATTCCCTTGCAAAGTGTCCAAGCTTTTGACAATTGAAACATTCAATCTTAGATTTGTCAAAAGTGATACCTTGTTTGGCTTTGAAATCAATTCCCCTTCCTGTCTTGTTCATGAACTTCTTGATCCTAGCAGTGATCATAGCTACTTGCCATCTTATGTCAATCTCTTCTAAAGCATCTTCTTCAATCTGCAACAAGTCTTCTTGATAGGTAACAGGTAAAGTGGCTTGTTGTGCAAAGAAGGAACATACAATTTCATCAGAATTGGTGTTGTTTGTTGGTGATGGGTTGGGGGTAGTTGTGGTTGTGCAAACATGCTGTGAATCACCAACAGTACTTTGAGAAGGATAAGCAGTACTTTTAGTGGAAGTACTGCTTCTGTTTTCAGAAGATACAAAAGCTATGTTGTGAGTTTTCTGAGAACTGTGACCATTCATCTCTTGCTCGTACACTTTCAGATTGTTATAGAGATCATCAAAGTCCATAGACTCCAATCCAGGTTGTCCTCTAATCATAGTAGCAACCACATGCCAGACAGATGGCAAACTCCTTAAGAACTTCAAATTTGCATCTTCAACAGATACCTCTGCTCCATACAGTTCTAGCATACTAAGTAGGTTTTGGAATCTGTCATAGGCAGCATCAAGACTTTCTCTTTCACCAACAGTGAAGGTTTCAAATTGCTGCTTCAATAAGTTTCTATGCATCTTCTTGGAAGCATCATTACCTCCAAATCTTGTCTTGATAGCAGCCCATAATTGTTTTGCATCCTTAGCATCATGAAACTTCAATAGGTGTCCATCAGGAATAGCAGACAGCAGTATGTTGAGAGCCTTATCTTGATTTCTCTTTGTAGCTGCTGGTAGGGTTGGTTGAGGTGGTTTGGGTTGTCCTTCAATTTGTAGAGGTTCATCAAGAACAACATTACCATTGACAATTACATCCCATAAAGCATGGTCAGTAATAGCAAGGTACTGCCTCATCTTCATACTCCAGAGATCATATTCTCCCTTCTTGATGATAGGAATTCTGAGTGAGGTGATGGATGGGATAGGTGCAGCTTCAGTCGTCATTGTTGAGGGTTTGTTGATGAATCGGTTTTAAGGGTTTCTTCTTAATCAGAGTCTCCACACAAGCTCTGATACCACTTGTTGGATCGATTATACTCTGACCAAACTAACTTGTAGCTTGTCTACGGTTTAACAGCTTTGAATAAATTCAAACCTATTAATAGTGAAACACTGATATACTTTGCTAAGTATGCGGAATCTACTTCAACAAAGCTAAGAAGAATTTAATAAACGAACTTGAATATTATTAAAACCTTGAACCTGCTTTCTTACACAGATTCACTAACAAACTCTAAACACTAATAAACTTATATCACTAATCGACTATATCTTGTCTCTCTAAAACGCATATATCTCTAATGCCAACCTAGGGATCCTTTTATAGGCACAAGGAAAACCCTAGTCGGTTTACAATACTTGAACGACAAGTAAATTCTAATTATAACTCTAATCTAATACGAATATTCTAGATTTACACATTAGTCCTTAAACTATTTTGCATGGCAGTCCTTTAACGAGCAGCAGTACTTTCATTGAATAGCAGTACTTTGACTTGAGTAGCAGTACTTTGACTTTTATAGCCCAACAAAAATAATACGAGTGATCTTTTCTTATCACTAGTGTTACAACCTTGAATCTTATGTTCTTATGACTTGAGATATTGTGGTGTTTGTTCTATGTTCTTAACAGATATAAAAGTTAGTTACAATTAGAAGTCACACTTGACTACTAAGCTAAGATCTTCTTTTATAGTCCAAGAAGATCTTTACAATATTGTTAAGTCTTGTCAAGACATATCGAGCTACTTGCTAGCTTATGTGTGTCAGTAACTAAGATACAACATGTATCTATGTTTACAACTTGTTCTGTGAATATAACATAATGACTGAGCACATGGGATAAGATATTATCTACCGTGTATTATTGACTTTAGTATACTTATCCATCCAGTCAACCAGACTTAATATCTCCAGCAAGCAGACTTAACATTCGAAGAGCAGACTTAATTCTGTTACTCACCAGAATTAATAGCTAGACTTAACCACCAGACTTAACTTCAACGACCAGACTTAACCAACAGACAACCAGCAGACTTAACTAGGTACTCGCCAGACTTAACTCTACTGCTACCAGATTTAATCACTTGAGAGTATTTCCCGATACTTAAACTTCAGAATATTTAATTCCCAACACATATTTTGAGCATCATCATACTTCTTTCAAACCAATACACAAACACCTAGTGAGCACATTTTTAAGCTACAATTCGATTATCAAAAACTCTCAATGCAACACAATCATTCGAACACCCTTTACAGGAACATGTATGCGGACTAACGAAGACAAACCAAGTGTGAACTCGACTCAAACACATTGATTTAACACAATCCTAGCCACAATGACTCAAGCTCGACTTAGCCTAACGTTTCTTTCTAAGATTGCTAATCACCACATTCGGTTCAGGGTCGACTAAGTGAGATTTTTGAGACACCAAACACCATTTTTATCGACATATATATTATGTTCTTGAGCAAAAACCGATCCTTAATCGAGTTACACTAGTTCTAAATTTCATAATTTCTTTTAACCACACCACAACAACACATCATTCAACCAACTCATTAATAATAAAATTTATATTGATAACAAAATAATGTATATACGCAGAAATTCAAGAACAAAAATGAATGACAACCAAAATGAGATGAATTTAACCTTACAAGGATGATGAGAGTCGATTACAGTCAAAAGACAAGAGTCCAACCCGAATTCCAAGCACTCCACACACCCTTTCTTCTCCTTAAATCCTATTCGATTGAGGTGAGGTGGGTTTTGGTGTGGTTGCTTCTCCTAGAATCGGTGGTCTTATGGATACTCCTTGACTCACTTTCGATCTTCCAATGATAAGGCTTCACCATTCTTGGCTAATATCCATCTCCTTCTTCGATCTCTAGGATGTTTGACCTATTTGGATCGGATTTAAGATCCGACAAAACTTGGGGAAGCTCGAAAGGTGCTATGGATAGCGGTGGGGGATAGTGATGGTGACTTTCCTGGTTTTCTTCACCAAGAAGAAGTCAAAAACGATGGAGTTGGCTGTGTGGTTGTGGGGATCGAAGAGAAGAAAGAAGAACAGGAAAAGGAGGGTAGGGGTCACATAGGTGAGTGGGTGAGTGTGTATACTAGTTTGTTTTTATTATATATTGTATTGTGTATACCCCGAGTCCTGTTTAGCTGAGGTAAAATTGTGGTACCTCGGTTTCACGTAAACGTGAAAAATATAAATCTGGAGCCGTTTTTACAATACTGATGTAAAATAAATTTGCTGACTCCGAAAATGAATTATAAAGTTTAACCTTTACTAAAGTGGTGTCGGTACGCGTGTGGTGTCGGTTTTCAGGAAAAACAAGATAACCTCTCGTTTTTGTTACGTTAGTGTCTGTAATTGTCAGAAAGTGATAAATTCACTTTTACTGATAAATTTAAATAGTTTTGGTGAGTTATTGTACGCTACTGCGTGCGGGTTTGCTTCCCGTAATAAATATGTAAACACATAAATGTTTAGTTTCACAGTTGTGTAATAATAAATTGACATTTATTATTAAAATATTAGTGGAAAATTTACCATTTGTCACACATTGGGATCCAGATAAACTACAAACCCGGTTGCGGTCTGAAGTTGAAATCAAAGCTTTGCTTGGAATGGCCAGGTCAAGACATCCAAATGTTCTTTCGCAAGTTGCACGTGGAATCGCAAAATTTGCAAATTGTGAATCCCGTGCATCAAGTAAAGGTACAAGGCTAGTCCTTGAAAATTGTCATTACATCTCCTTGACTAGTTGTAGCAATATGGGCATGTTGGGTATACATTAAAATTACAGTATATAAAATTAAAAACATAACCTCAATAAACACATTCTTAAATAAATTGGTCAGTATTTATGCTCAACTAAGTTATTTCTTATATAATCTTGGAACCTAAAATATTCTATAAAACTTCTTTGCTTCTTTCAATATATTAGGGACCAAAAACGGCATGTCTCTATTGATAGAAGATGGCGCTCTTCCTTGGATTGTGCAAAATGCAAATAACGAAGCATCAATAATTAGGCGACATATTGAACTTGCACTCTGCCATTTAGCACAGCATGGTAAGTCTTCATTGCACATTTTGTACTTCTGGAAAATAATCTGTTTGACAATTGTATTCTTATCAACTACTTTTAAAGCGAACGAGCCTTGATGTATTGGATTATAAAAAACTGTTCTTTTTCTTAGTTTATAACCTTGAAATAAACTAATAGTACTCCGTATATGTAATTGCAGAAGTAAATACAAGAGACATGGTAAGTGAAGGTGCCCTTTGGGAGCTGGTTCGTATGTCCCGTGATAGGTCCCGTGACGACATACGTTATCTGAATTGAGACGCTTCCAAATAGAGATATAACTGAACACAAATAACTTTGTATTATTCCAAATATGTCGTGTATTTACTAATATATGGTTTGTTCAATTTATGAATTTTATGTTATTTGTCAAATGATGTAGCTAACGGACTAAAATTTTCTTGCTTATAATCGAGCATCATTACTCTGCAATTTCCTTGCTTGTGAGTGCTACTTTTTGTACTTCTGCTTATGATCTAGCTTGTTATATTTCAACAGAAAAATTTTGGTTTTTAGTGTACTACAAAGACACATCTGTAAATCTGTAATTATCTTATTAATTTTGAAAAAGAAAAGAAAAAGAATCATGTTTTTTATAGAAGACCTTATCAACGAGTTCCAGTCGCTTTCTTGTATCAATGGACAGGTGAAAGAGTCGATAATTTCATAATTTGTCAACAGGCTTGAAAGTTACAAAATTGACCCTGGGAAAAAAAGGAAATAATAAAAAAGGCCCTTATACTTGGGAGGGAAAAAAGAGAGGGGGAAGGGAGGGAGATTTAAACACTTTTCTCATTTTTCCACCTAATACTACTTTTTTCTTGACACAATATATATATATATATATATAATATATATATATATATATATATATATATATATATATATATATATATATATATATATTAAATTGTGACGTAATTCAAAACTTTCTTCCCAATTTATTGTGTAATTTGAATTTATTCACTTGATGTAATTGGAGTTGATTGAATTACAATTACCTAGCATAACAAACAACCTATTTAGTGTAATTTGAAGTATAGTTCCCTTTATTTTGCAAACTAAACGGCCTACATAATGAATTAAATTACAATTAAATCAGGTCACGCCATACTACAACGAACCCAACGAGGGCCTAAGCATTGTAAAACTAATTTGTCTTTCACTTATAGTAAGTTAACTAATGTTTTAGTTTTCAGACTTTAACTTTTATTTCACATTTATGAGTTTACATTATGTTTCTCTACTATTTAATATGAGATGTGTACCCTAGCAATTTACTGTGTAATATGGTTTTTCTATGGAATCGGCTTATGTATTGATGACAACAATGTTTACGATATATCATGCATGGCAAAAGTTTGATATAGATCACATATTTGTCATAGATCCAATGAACTAATCATGAGCACTCATTTTTTTATCAAAACAAAAAATATAAACTTTCACGCTTTTTTTAAAAATTAAATATCTCGCAAACCGTTAATCGTTACGCGAAAAAATTATACCATCGCGTCGAAAATTAAATTATCTTTCCATAGATATGCAATTTTATATACTTTTGACATTTTTTTTTTAAAATTTCCGCCAAGAAAATCACACGTGACTTGTAAAAATCACATGTGATTTGATTTTTACAAATCACATGTGATTTTTCTGGGCGAAAATTTTGAAAAAAAAAAAGTTTGTCGAAAATATAGAGAAATGGATATCTATAGATAGATAATTTAATTCTCGTCGCGATTGTGTCTTTTTTGTAGCTTGAAGATTTACCGTTTACAAGATATGTTGGTTTTTTTTTTAATGTGAAAAATGAGTTTTATTAATTTAGATGAAAAATGAATAGCTAACATTGGTTATTTGAATTTATAACAAATATGAGATCAGTATTGAACTCAACTAGTTGAGATCAATATAGAACTTATATTTGTCATAAAACCAATGAATCAATCCTAGCCAACCATTTTTCATCTAAATTAATAAAAAATCATTTTCCACCTTTTTTTTAAAAAATAACATATCTTGCAAACGGTAAATCTTCAAGCTACAAAAAATACACCATCGCGACGAGAATTAAATTATCTTTCTATAGATATGTATTATTATATACTTTCGACGAATTTTTTTTCAAAATTTCCGCACAGAAAAATCACATGTGATTCGTAAAAATCACATGTGATTCGTTAAAATCACATATGATTTGATTTTTACAAATCACATATGATTTTTCGAATCACATGTGATTCGTAAAAATCACATATGATTTTATTTTTACAAATCACATATGATTTTTACGAATCACATGTGATTTTTACGAATCACATGTGATTTTTCTGAGCGAAAATTTTGAAAAGAAAAAAAAAAATTCGTCGAAAGTATATAATAAAATATCTATAGAAAGATTAATACTTATAAGGCTTATTTTATCAGTGATAATGAAATTACTAAAATGAATTTAATTATAGTAAGATTAATACTTATAAGGCTTATTTTATCAGTGATAATAAAATATCTATAGAAAGATTAATACTTATAAGGCTTATGTTAACTACTTATAAGGCTTGCAAGCTTAAATGTCCTTATTGGATTTTAATTATAGTAAAATTATACACAGCAACCGTTAAAGGTAATTCGCATTATTTTATCAGTGATAATGAAATTACTAAAATGAATTTTTAACGAAATTACTAAAATGAATTTTATTTTTAACTAATTCAATCCAAATGTAGTAAATATTTTACAATCTCACATACACATGTCATTAACACTTCATTTAGCTTCTTTTTTTTTTCTTTTTTTTTTTTCTTTTTTTTTCTTTTCTTTTCCCAACTACAATTATAGTTTCAAAATAAAAAGTTTTTCCCTCAAACTTAAAACTACATAAATAGGATATACATAGACATCTTGAACAAATCGAAAACATTTCAAGCTACAAAATTAATTGTCACAAAAAGCATACATCCGAAAAAAAATTGTTCGCCAAAGAAAATTAATTTGTCGTTTGTCTCATCGCGTGGTTACCTTACTACCTTTATCTTTATCTTTATCTTTGTTACTTATAAGAAGAAAATGATCAAATTTTGGTCTTGCTTAAAAAGCTTAAAAAATTTTAAAATATTGTTAGACTAAAATGCCCTTACCTATAAAAGGCAATACAATTTACTAATTATAAAAATAATTAACTCAATTTTATCTACAAAATTTCTTTATCTCACTTACACACGTATATACCAAAAAATAAATACACACAAACAAATTAACTCTACCATATACATTGTCGCTGTTATCTGCAGGTAATCGTCTAGTTTCTTATAAATCATATTTGCTTTTTACCAACTAGACACAATTAATGAGTTTTTATAGTTCTTCAAAAAAAAATATATGAGTGCTTATAGATGTGTTTAAAAATCAAATAATTATTCTGACAGCTAAAAATCATATTTAGAAGTAACTGTAATAAAGATTTAAAGTGCGAGATATTGGATAAGTATAATTAAATCTGTTCAAGACTAAAAATAGATAATTATGCCATTTTATATTCACTTTCCAAAATGAAAAATAACTTTAATGTGTTCAAAACTTTATACTTTTACACATAAATAGAGTCTTCAACATTATTTATCTCGACATTTATTACAAAACTAATTTCACTGCAATGTGGATTACTTCTCACAATTGCCATCAAATTCAAAACTTTTGATGATTTACAAAAATCACCTTCAAGTTTTAGTGCTATTTTTCACACAAATCCAACTCGCATAACACCCTTACCTAAAGACAATTTATCATTTAGCCACGTTTCATAATAATTGCTTGTAACATTTAAACTTGAAACGGGTGAACCTTGAGGTTTTTCTTATTCAGGTTACTCAAGAAAAGCATGATGTGCGCGACCTAAGCAGGTATCCCGTGAACATTTCCGAAACCTTTCTTTGGCCACTCTTAAAAGTAATGAAGTTCGAACGTTTGGCCTCTTGTGAAGTCGTAAGGTACCAAATAGTCAATTTATATCCCATAGTCACAGCTTATTTAACAAATCATAGAAAAACCAAACGAACTTAATTATACTAAAAGGCAGTAAATAATCCAAGGGACTAAAATATCACTTCAGAAATAGACCAAGGACATATCCAGAAACTATTTCATACAACACTACAATGCATAAAAACCAACTTAAACTCATCAAGAAACACACAGATGATCAAAATTGTAACGTAAAATATATCAGATGATACCTTTTTAGTCTCTTCTATCTCTATACGTTTTCTTAACTTCATCAAACTCACCGACAGAACTGCATTCGTAGGTAATGCCACGTTGAAATTAACAACCTTATTTTTTGCTAATATCAGTTGTCGGTCCATCATCTCACAACATATCATAAATCTATGATCAAAGTTGTCTTGTTTTGTTAGGGTTTTTATGAATATAACGTTTTTTAAAAAGGGTTTTGTTTAAAAAATTTTGTTCTTTGTTTTGATTGTTTTTTGATTGAAATTTTTTAGGTTTTGCATGATGAATAGTGGAAGTGGTAATGTAGATCAAGTAGCTGTTGGTGTGGTCGATGAATCGGATATCGATTTTGAAAGCTGGATTAATGAACTTAAATCTGATGATTGTCTTGAATTTGTTGTGATGTCTAGGTAAATTTTTTATTATTTTTTCTTATTTTGTGTTTTTGTTGCTTGATTTAAGTTTTTCCTTAAGTTTTTTTTTAATTTATTTCAAGGTGTGTGTGGTAATGTCTGAATGTTTTTTTAGAGTTAAATTAATGGTGAAGAGTAATTGATGTGAAATAATCAAACAGTCCGTATTAAACTTTATTACGCTATGTATTTTTTTATGTCTGTATGTATTTATATGTTACCTTGATTTTAGCTACTCCGGATTAAGTAGCAAACTGGAACTGATTTACAACTATTGTAGAGATAATTAACACTACCTTTTTTATATCTGATGATTTAATAAAAGTTGTAAATTGGTTCACTTCTCGGTCAAGCTTCTTATCTGATCGCAATGCTTGAGCTCTTTGATTTAGTATGTATATTACATGAACTGAATCATTATATACTTTACTGAAATTCTAAGGATTTGGATGAATTGTTTAAGCAAAATAATGGTTTGATTATGTTGAACATGTTAAAACTTGTTTTACATCAGTTATGCCGTTGTTATTTTTATTTATAGAACTCCGCCTGTTCAATGGCAGTTGACAGTTACTCAGTCTTACGGCTTAGTTATTAACCATTCTTCCTAAAGTTATAATTATCTGCATTTTTCTTAGATGTTTAAATTAAAGCACTATTTCTTTATGTGTATGTACATCTTATGATTGTTGAATCTATTGCAATATTACCAATATTGTGGAAAAGACGTTATTGACATACCACCTCCCTTGTAGTTTGCTAGCTAAATTTGTTATTCATGGCTGAAGAAGAAAATCCATCTTTTGTGTGGGAAAATGAGAGGGTAAATAAACATTTAATCTTGTTTCTAGGGAGGGTTTCCATGTTTTTTGTCACCAAAAGGGACCATTTTTTAAATATCTACTATACTATATTATAATCAGATGATTTCAGCATTAATGTTAAATGAAAGGAGTCATAGCCAAGATGCTTCTTTCCTTATGAACGTACGAGAAATTCTTTTCGGAAATACAGTTTTAGAGAGGAGTGATTTAGGCCCCGTCCTAAGTATAAACTGTAGCCTATAAGATTTTGACGGCTGCTGTTGTCGTTTAGTTGTGATCAACAAAATAGATATAACTTCTATTTTCTTCATGATCTAGATGTCGTCACTTAATAACGTTCATTTCATCCGTATATTATCGGTATTCAACTCACGTCACTCGATTGACTTTTAGAAAGTTCCTTAGTTGCGGACAGGATTTGTCAACTACATTAAATATATATCCTGGGATCACGAGACACACTTTGCTTGTGTGTGTATTTATTTGATGTTGTAGTGTTTGTTTCTTTTGAGAACGCCAATTTTTTGTTGTTTTTTTAGTGACAACTTAAAATGTGTTTTAGTACCAACGTGTCTTTTATGGTTACTGATGACGCAAGACATTCATAATAAATTAGTTACTTTATTTTGAGTTAAAAATGAAAGTAACGCTCCTTAATTTACATGACCAGTGAGGACACGACGACAAGCAATTCAGATTACTCGAGTCAGCCAATCACTTCAACTATAAATGGTGGTACAAGTTTGATAAGTGGTTCAGCAAATCAGGTTTGATGATATTTTCCTGGCTCGGTCATTTATCCACTTTTTTTATGTTATTTGCTCAATTGTTCAAACCTTATGTTTCATAATTTTAGCCGTGTGTAAATAAAGAGTTGGTTTCTTTCTAATAGTTGCAAGTATATATCACGATACAATAACTCTTTAACAGCGGCAGCAATACGATTTATGAATAGCAAAACACAGATATGAAGTGAAGGTTTATTATGATCAACTTGAACATCACAGATGTAATGTCATCAAGTAACAGTATCAACAAATGCTGTTTTTATTCCGAGAAGTAACAGTTCATTTTAAAATACTGGTTCCTAAACCTAAATGACATGTTAATGCCGACTTACGCAGCTCCTTACGGGAAAAATAGTTAATCTTAAATGGATGTTTACATGGTTATATGCAGTCACAAGGTGGGATGAGTCAGGAGATGAGCACCATGAGCAGCTTGACTCCCAGCAATAGCACAGCCACATTGCAGACATCAGGTTACATAATGTTTCACTTATAACGTACCAAAATAATCTAAAGTTACACACATTTTGTTGATCTTTCTCACACTTGAAAACATAGCCTTATGAAGTGTGTGTAATTATCTTTTGTGTTGCAGGTCCTGTGCTGTATGCTGCACCTAGTTTGGTCTCTAATTATCTTGCACAAAATTGTCAATCCATGAGAACAACCGATTATTCACAATATCACTCTGTACAGCCTACCCAGGCAAACCAAAATCTACCGTTGAGGCAGCAACAAGTACACTCTCAAGCTCATCAGTACAACAATACTCAACTACAGTCTCAAGCTCATCAGTACAACAATACTCAACTACACTCTCAAGCTCATCAGTACAACAATACTCTACTACACTCTCAAGCTCATCAGTACAACAATACCCAACTACACTCTCAAGCTCATCAGTCGAATATAATATTTGGTCAGAAAAATAACCATCCCAATCACCAAATGATTTGGGACCAACACAATACATATACAAGGCCAATGGTTGATTCGCAAATGGGGAATGTAAGAAACCAACAAGCGTTGAGGCAACTGCAGAACGTTAATTGGAACCCAAATAATAACCACTTGCAAGTTCAGCAGAATACATGGACAGCACATGATTTGATTACAGGAGGGGTGAAACATGGAAATAATCTGCATACCAACTTGACAGGTAACTTAAAGTGTTACACACTTAGCACACATACAAACATAAACTTTTCAATGCAATTGAGCCAATTATTTTGCATGCCACAAATGTTTTGAGTTTCTCCATTGAATGAATGAAATATATATAATTCCTTGTAATGTTAATTAATGACTAATCGTTTGATGCACTTAACTTGCAGCGTCGGTCGGCTTTGCAACTCCTGAAAAATTTCCTTCTTCTAGTGCTTGGCGAGAATATGCTTTCAGACAGGTATTAACAGTAATTTAAATCCATTTTACATATATCTTCTGCTGATTTGAAATTATTCAATTTCAGATTCGGCAAATAAAGGAGAGCTACTTAAATGATCTAATAAAAATGCATAACAATGCCTCATACTTATGCTCTAAGGTCAAACTCAATCACTATATTTCTCACCATATGCTGCCACATGCATAATTTTTTAACCCTTTGTTGAGAAGTGAATATTCTTTCTTGCAGGCAACTAATCTGCAGGCATCAAATGAGTACCAAAAAGTCATGACTTATCTGGCAAAGATGATAGGGTTCTTGAGTATCTCTAACATTGATTTCATTCCAAAACATGACGAAAGCGTTTACAACAGTATGACCTTAATTGTCAACTATGTGCTCTACTTTAGGAGCAAGAACAGTGGTACTTGTCACAAACATGCACAGTTCAATTGGTCACCAGTACCATCTCAACAAGTTTCAGGTCTAGAATCCAACATGGTTATTAGAAAGCGCAAGGCTTATTCAAGAAAACCAGTAGCACACTATGGAAGAATGCCATGTTTGGATATTGATATTTCTTCTAGAAGAGGTCCACAACAAAAATCTGAGAATCCCCTACAGATCTATGGCTCCCTCAAAGCTCCATCATCAAGTGTTTTAAGCACAACACAACAAATCAATTTAGAAAAATTGAAACAGCCAATGCGGAAAACAAATGAGCGTAGGAAGTGTATAGTACCACATGGGATGTCTCCTTTGGACTCTGGATTGTTGGACCAATGTCCTTCCCCTCAGTTATCTCTTCCATCGACTGTGAACCATATTAGTCGGAAAACAGCTTCTCCGCAATGGTCTCCTCTTTCAATTCCATCGACTGTAAATCATGTGTTGACGCCAGATTCTATTGCTTGTTCATCATCTATACTTGGTAATTCATCTACTGTAAACCATGTGTTGACACCAGAGTCTATAGCCCGTTCATCATTTATACTCGGTAATTCATCCACTCCATCTCCTCATGACAAACAGTCTTCTTCTAGTATCTCTGCATCGTTTAATGTAGAGAGTCAAGAGCATAAAACACCCGTAGATCACCCGGGCACTGGAAAAGGCCAAGAACCAAAAAGTTTAGAAGATGTGCATCATCATTTGCTTGAAGTGGTATGTTTATTTTGATCTTTGTATTCATGCTAGCTTGTTTTTAATTGCGAAATGATTAAAGAACAAATTTTCCGTCAAATAATATAACTTCATTGGCGTATGCTAATTGGTATATTTGTATTTCTATTTCAGGTAGACTCAGTATCATCGAAATCGATGGTTTCATCTTTAGATGACATCCACTCAGTTGTGAAAGCGATGGACAGCATACCTGATTATGAACTTGATAATCTTCTTGGTCCATATGATGTTAATGAATTAAATTTTATGCAAGAAATTAATAATGATTCAACACACACAATGAAATGCGATCATGATCAGATTTTTTCCTTCGATTGGGACATACTTCATACGCAAACATCAACCAACAAGAGGCGCAAAATTGAGGTAAATTTTATTGCATATTATAATTGCAAATTCTCATATGTTCTTATTTGATGGAAGTACATATTAATTAAACGTAATCAAGTTGACAAAGAAAGAAGGATTGTGATTACTCAGTTTTAAATAATCTAGATTTTTTGGGCTAACGACTTTTTTTATTGGAATTGTTACTTATCTAAAGGTTTGAATACCGTTGATGTTACTTCTTTTTATTTCCTTAAATTTTATGGTTTGAACAGAACAATTATGGGACAATCGTGGATGAGATAAAAGAGATAAATAGTAAGCTGGTCGAGACATCTTTGGATGTGGTGTCAGACACTTTTATAGATACACATAGCATAACTGGAGTTAGTTCTGGGACAATAGTAAAGTGCTCATACAAGAATGTGTGTCCTGCTGAAATAAACGGTACACCAGCTGGAGTTGTTTATTCTGATAAGGTAAAGTTAAGCATTGGTTATGATCTGAACGTGCGATATATATTTTTTGGCATTTTTATAAATACTATTGTTTGCTTCTTTAAACAGAGGCCAGAGTTTTTCATTCAGCTACTTGTTCCAGCTGAGTATCCAGCTTCTTCACCTAGACTCTTTAAATCTGGTTTTGATGTCTTGAGGTAAGTGATAACTTAATCATTGAAAACAAAAATAAATATTGATCATAATCTGTACTAAAAATATGATAGTAATGCCATACTTTTTTTACTGAGCAGTGAGCCGTTGAAGAAGCCATATGAAGAAATGCTGTCTAAATTTGATCTGTCACTTCATGAGCTTCCGAAAAAAAATTCTCTGGGAGATATGGCACGAAAGTGGGATTCGTGTGTTCGTGGTGTATTGCTCGAATTTTTGCATAAAAGCATAGGTAAAGGTTTAACTTCAAGGTATGGAAACTGGGAGAACAGTTCTTCCGGCTCCAACTGAAGTCCTGAAAGTAACAAAACGTGTGAATCTTGTTTAATCTGTTGTGAATCTTGTGGATTTCAAGTAATTATGTACTTGCTTGTGTCTCATGGTGAGTCAGTTTGTAGTATGAGAAATAACTCTCTGTTTAATTGTAACTTTATATAGAGGTTGTGTCACATCATGAGTGTAATTCCTTATAAAAGGTTGCAGTTAGGGAACAAAATGTTTGAAGGCTGTTATATTATCAGTTATAATTAGTTTTTGCATGCTTTTGTAGCTTAATCTGTGGTATTGGTACCCATGAATCTTAGATACTTAGTCGAGAAAAAAGTGTTCATCATTGCAGATTCAGTCGATTTGATACATATACAGAAACTATACTGAAAATTGTCTTGTTGAAATATATAGCATGCATGTTATCTTAGAAAGTAGTGGGTTTCCTTTATATTTTCACATGAAAAGTAAGAAAGTCATAAAATAGCTCGGAGGGCCACAATGCGAACGTTTTTTCTCATATGCAGCTTATTGATTATGGTGTTTTTTGGGATTGCTAATCTTTTTCCTTATGCCTCTGCTTGAAAACAAAGTATTTATAAGCCGCTCAAAAAGTACTTAATTGCAAGTTGAAGCAGCAGTTTAATACAAACTGCTTTTGCTTTAACTAAGCAGAAAAAAATAAGTAAATCCCCCCCCCCCCCCCCCCCCCCCTTTCCATTCATAATTTCTCTCACCCAACACACACTAAAAACACACACTACTCAACAAAAAAAACCGATCAACAATCCGAATTCATCAATTCATCGGAAAAAATAGAATCTCCGGCGAAAAGGATGAAAGAAACACAAGTCAACAATCCGATTTCAGGTATACTGAGGAATAAAACTAACTCACATGAAAACTAGACAAGTAAATCTAATAATATTATTATTTTAGTGATTAGATGAATATTTAAGTCTGTAAATTAGTTGCGTAAAATTGAAGAATTTTCATTTTCTGAATTGATCGAGTTCATTTGTGAATGATTTAATTGAGTTAATTTTATAGGTCACAGGAAGAAATTGCGATACGTGCAATAAATTGTGATATACAGGTGGCAATGAATGGAACATGGATGTGTTTTGCTCCTATATTAAGTGAGTGGTTGTAATCACCGATGAGTTATTAGGTCGAGCATACAAGCATTTTTATCCTAGTTACTATATATGTTAGACGATGAGACCTAAGTAATATTAGAATAGGAGAACAGAAGGCATAAGATATCATCATACTTGAAAAGATGTGATTGCTGGACAGGCCATAAAATGTATACTGTTTTTCAATTTTCATTTTTCATTTATAAATAATTAAGGAGTAAAACGTTAAATATGTTCACGAAAATTTCTATCATTGCAATTTGAACTGTATGCATTTTAATCGTGACTTGGTACCTTTTCAGCAAGTTACCATTTAAGACAGTTGAGGATGGTAGAAGCATTTATTGAAGGCGTCTTATGCGGCTAAGCCTTCGGCTTAGCCGCAGAAGACGCCTTCGGCTTTGTTTTTATATCGAACTAGACGCTTCAAATGTTGTATATATGTAGTTGTAATGATGTAGAATTGGAATACTAGGGAGTACAATTCGTGATAGTTTTTTTTACTACATGTGTTTTTAGGCAAGTTCAGACATGTAAATGTTTATTTGCAACCGTTTTGAGACTGAAGTAAGATGTGATCTTGGATTGTTTTGACACAGAATACACCGATGCTTAATATGCGGCTATGTTTTGCTGTTATCTGTTATATTATTTGCCAGCTTGTTGTATATATTGTGTAGCAAATGATACTTTAACTCAATTGATTTGTTGATGTGTCAACACGTAACTTAGTATATTACGTGACATAAGAGATATTAGCTAAAATAAGGAAGTGAAAACGCATATTATTGAAACAGGAAGCTGATAATTGAAAGTTGTGAATATGTAGACCATCATCTATCGAATGTTTTCATGTGAAGGCTTTAAATTTGTAACAATTTGATTGTGATTTTAGGGTTATGTTATCTACCGTGTGTGTGTGAGGCGTGGTGGACAAAAGAGGTATCACCTGTGATACATATTAGTTATCACCTGTGATACATATTAGGTAAACCATAAACTTCATTAAAAAATTCTGAATATTGGTTTACCATAAACTTCATCATTAAAAAGAATATCACTTGTGATATTCTGAATATCACAAGAATATCACTTGTGATATTCTGAATATCACAAGAATATCACTTGTGATATTCTGAATATCACAAGAACACCACAAAAGCAACCACCAAAGGGTTTGCCATTGGATCTGCTGCACTTGCATCTTTTCTCTTGTTCAATGCGTATATGGATGAGGTAGCAGCATTTGTTCATACCTCATTTACACAGGTAAGGAAGTCTATCCATTTTGTTTCTCATGGCCCAAAATCAAGTTTTCTGCTCTGCGATTCTGCATATAATACATAATCTTGTAATATTGCTGTACAGGTTGACATCGCTATTCCAGAAATTTTTGTGGGTGGATTGTTGGGCTCCATGCTTATCTTCCTTTTCAGTGCCTGGGCCTGTGCTGCAGTTGGTCGAACTGCCCAGGAGGTTGTTAATGAAGTAAGACGACAGTTTATTGAGAGGCCTGGCATCATGGTAGGTATCATTCTCGTTATAGGAAGGCTTTTCTGTAGGATTGTATTCTTGTCTTTTGTACGTCCTTACTATTGCATTATCACTAATACCTGAAGTTTCTTATATTGGACAAGTGAATCCATTTGATGTCTGAAAGCTATAAATAATCCCTGATTTATCAATATATTTCTTTGCGGTTATGACTTAGCTTTGTTAGTGTCGTATATGAAGATTTTATGTTATATTTGTCATAGGACTACAAGGAGAAACCAGATTACGGGAGATGTGTTGCGATTGTTGCCTCTGCATCTTTGAGGGAGATGATAAAGCCTGGAGCCTTGGCGGTCTTATCACCTATATTTATTGGTACGTTCTACATATGCTTGTAATATATAAAAGTAGAGAGCTAGCATGCGTTATTTGGGGTCTTGTGCATGTAATTACAAAATGCAGATGCTCTTATTAAGTTCATACTAGTTCACTACACGGAGTATGAGGGATATGACTTTTATCAGCCATCTTGTATGTATATTGTATGCTATCAAATTACACTGTTAAGATATAATTCTTCTGGAGTTGCCAGAGTCACCGTTAACCGTCAGCTCATTTCTTTGTTATTGTTCATGGCAAAGCTTATGATCATGAAAACTGTAGGCATTTTGTTGACTAGGAATTTTTTTTGACACTTCTAACACTGCTGGTGGTGCTTGGGACAATGCTAAGAAATACATCGAGACGGGAGCACTTGGAGGCAAAGGAAGTGACAGCCATAAAGCTGCAATTACTGGTGACACGTGAGTGTAGAAAAAAATTTCGATTGTTCAATCTATCTGGCTTCTTGTTCCCTTACCCTCATATATATTTCTCTAGAATCACAGTGTAGGTGACCCATTTAAAGACACAGCTGGAACAACTTGGATATGATTCACGAGCATGGAACAAGAGATCGCTTCTATATCATTGACATAAATTATTTTCCTGGTACTTTAGAGTTTCTCGCTTGTATTTCCCGTTTTATGATTATTTATAATCTGAGAATTGGATTGATTAAATGTGTTTGCGCGTTACAATTGCAGGGTATGGTAAAATGCCAGAATACGAGCATATATTTACAGACTTCCTTTTGAATTTGGCTAAAAGCAAGTACAAGAAATGCTCCGCCAGTTTACCTTGATCGACTCATCCAGATATCAATAAAAGCACCCGTTTGGTCACAAACATGATACTGGAAATGGTTAGCGGAAGGCAATGAACCATGCAGTTGCGTGTGGTGGCCAAGCTTGGACCGAGGTTGAATAGTTGGTTATGGTGACCTGTTGTAGAAGAAAGATGATGAATGGTTCCACCATAAGGCACCTTGCGGTTTCTTTTGATGAATGGTCATTCTCAGTTACTTCTATGAAGTCAACAGGAATTTTTTTAGTTTTCATGGGATCTGAACTTTTTAAATTTCCTAGATTGTGTTGATGAAATTTTTTAGTATCTTTGTTAATTTTAAATTTCCCAGATTGTGTTGACGAAATTTGAATAACAGACTTATACATGATTGATTATTACTGAGTTTTTATTATTGAGTTTACGTAGACTGTAGTTACCTACTTACATTATGAGGTATCACCTGTGATACAAAATAATTTATTAGGTATCACTTGTGATACAAAATAACTTATTAGGTATAACAGGTGATACAAAATAACTTATTAGGTATAACAGGTGATACCTAATATGTAGCTCAAAACACATGTGATACAAAATACATAGCTGGTGTCACAAATATAGCTCAAAACACATGGTCGGTCTATTTTGCCTAATATCTTATTTTGTATCACAGGTGATACCTAATATCTTATTTTGTATCACAGGTGATACCTAATATTTGGTATGTATCACAGGTGATACATAATATCTTATTTTGTATCACAGGTGATACCTAATAAGTTATTCTGTATCACAGGTGATACCTAATATGTTAACTGTTTGTTTATTTTGCCTTTTCCACCTTAATTCTCAAGTTATAAAAATTTTGTTTTCACAAAAGTTGTTCATTTTTAGCTTATTAATAAGTTTCATGAAAAAAAAATTTTGCAAAAACAAAAAATTGGGAAGCCCAGAGCGACCTCTACCATCCTCAACTAGTTTAACACACTACAACCATCTCTTGCCTTGGGTCTTTTTCGTTATAGCTTGCACCTTTAATTCACAGGTGATACCTAATAAGTTATTCTGTATCACAGGTGATACCTAATATGTTAACTGTTTGTTTATTTTGCCTTTTCCACCTTAATTCTCAAGTTATAAAAATTTTGTTTTCACAAAATGTTTGGTCATCCTAGCAAGCATTTATAACGTATTTAGGAATAGATGCATCTCTCAAAAAGGTTTTTAGTTTGCAAGATATATTTTTTGGATATTTTGATATTCAATTTTCAATGTTTTATAGGTTGTGGTTGCCTTGGGGGAACTTTCATACGTTTTCGTACGTTTTCATACATATTTGTCCGTTTTCGTCCGTTTTTAAATGTTTTTGGCCATTTTCATACGTTTCTGAATATCACAAGTGATATTCTGTGATATTCAGAATATCACAAGTGATATTCTGAATATGATAAGTGATTTTCTGAATATCACATGTGATATTCTTTGATATTCAGAATATCACAAGTGATATTCTGAATATCACAAGTGATTTTCTGAATATCACATGTGATATTCTGTGATATTCAGAATATCATCACAAGTGATATTCTGAATATCACAAGTGATTTTCAACTAATGTTTTGTAACATGAAAATCACAAGTGATATTCAGAATATCACAAGTGATATTCAGAATATCACAAGTGATATTCATAAAATCACAAGTGATAGGTATTCAGAAAATAACAAGTGATATTCAGAATATCACCAGTGATATTCAGAAAATCACAAGTGATATTCCGAATATTAGTTGTGATATTCAAAAACGTATAAAAACGGACGAAAACATAAGAAAACGAACGAAAACGTAAGAAAACGGACGAATACGTATGAAAACGGATGAAATCATAAAAAAATAAAAAGTGATCTGAATATCACTAGTGATATTCAAAAAATCACAGAATATCACATGTGATATTCCGAAAATCATGTAAGTGGCAGCACTAACAAAGATAACCAGCAGTACTAAGCTCCATTGAACAACATTAAAACCAACTAGCAATACTAACCAATGTGTGATTTTGTATGTATCACAGCTGATACCTAATAAGTTATTTTGTATCACAGGTGATACCTAATAAATTATTTTGTATCACAGGTGATACCTAATAAGTTATTACTGCTACCCGACCTGCCTGTTTTGAAACGTACCTAAACATGATCCATTTCAGCCCAAACCTGTTTTGACCCATTTCAGAGTTCTTAAACATAACAAACTCTGATATTCTTTTATGCTTTCTCTTTATATTCATAGGTCATGAGGGATATAATTGATGAATACATGGAAGACATCAAGCACGCAAACATAAAACCAACTAGCAATACTAACCAATGTGTGATTTTGTATGTATCACAGGTGATACCTAATAAATTATTTTGTATCACAGGTGATACCTAATAAGTTATTACTGCTACCCGACCTGCCTGTTTTGAAACGTACCTAAACATGATCCATTTCAGCCCAAACCTGTTTTGACCCATTTCAGAGTTCTTAAACATAACAAACTCTGATATTCTTTTATGCTTTCTCTTTATATTCATAGGTCATGAGGGATATAATTGATGAATACATGGAAGACATCAAGCACGCAAACATAGCCAATCAACCTCGTGTAGATGCGACAAACGTTGCATCAGAACCTTCTTCCATGATCGATGCACATTACGATAAAGATAGACATGATGAGATTGAATACAAAAGTCATAGGAAAGAATCAGTTTCTGATATCAGTAGAAGATCAGAAGATGATATCAAAGAAAGAAGTAACAAACACAGAGATGATGCTCAAATGAATTGGCCTAACAACTATTGAAAGAATGAAACCATCAATATTAATAATCAAATCACAGCCAGTTCCAAAAAAAGAGGTATGGATTTGGTAGAAATTCATTAGAAAAGATCATAGGCTGGATTTAAGTGTAAACTTAGACCTTATTAAAGTCGAGGGGAAAGTTGGTGGGAAATTGGAGGATACCGAACTTATCTATGGAATCCTTGTTGACAAAGATATGAGTCACCCACAAATGCCAAAGCAAATTCAAGATGCACATATCGCGATCTTGACTTACCCATTTGAGCCCCCAAAGCCTAAAGACCAAACATAAGGTTGAAATCGATACTTTTGAGAAGTTTCAGACTCTACGTAAGCAAGAGCAGCAGTACTTTGATGAAATGGTTCAGAAGTGCAAGGTATGGTGACATCTATTGTCTTTCATTATTTATTTCTAGATGATACATGTGTACTTAGTTGTTGGCCTGTTACTCATGCTGTTTGATTTTGGCTTGATTCAAGATGTAGGGGCAACATTGGTAATCTGCCAATGGGGATTTGACGATGAAGCAAATCACTTACTGATGCACAGAAACTTGCCTGCTGTCAGATGGGTTGGTGGTGTAGAACTGGAACTTATTGCTATCGCAACTGGTTTGTGCTTACCAACTGCTGTTTAAAACGATTCTTTGCTTAAATTTTGTTGTTATAAATTTGAGTATTGAAATAAAGTAGGAGGTGGAAGAGTTACGAGGATGTAATCCTATTTAAGATGGAATGAACTGTAAGACCCGTTATTTGTTTTTATTGGTGAAATTTGGTTTTTATGATCTTATGAGTTTCTATAAATTTGAGTATTGAAATAAAGTAGGAGTTGGAAGAGTTGTCCTCCGTTGACTCTACGGGATTTGTCTACTGCTCTCAGACCGTTGGTCAAAGGGTGTTGTTGTTGAGTGGTCAATTAACACTAAGGGTGGGGTTACACTCCTTTTGCTCCAGAATGAACTTTAATGCCTTGTTCATCATATCCCTTCCATATTTGTATAGCAGATACTAGCCCTTAGTTTTGTGGTATATTGCAGATGACGCCATACTTTTATTCGTGCTGTGGAAATAGCAATGTAGTGCTAAAGGAAACACAATCTGGAAACAACATAGGTAGAAAGTACTATGCATGTCCTAATGCACAGGTGAACAATCAGAAGTTTGGTCTTTATATATATGCTAATCTCTTCTATAATATATTGGTTGACAAAAATACGATTCTTATAATTTTCTTAATCTGTAACAGGGTGCTTATTTTGGTTGTAATTATTTTGTATGGGTGGACGAGCTCATTCCTTGTCAATGTGGTCAGGGCCTCTGTCATGCCATTTCAGATAGGAAGGGTGTATACCACCAATGCCCTATGAATGTGTGTTATTACTTCTGTTAAGTTAAAATAGACTGCCTTCATCAGAGTGTAATTTATGGTTGTTTGGTATGTGTAATTTTATGGTTGTTTGGTATACAGGGAGACGAGAATTGTGGCTTTACAAAATACGTGAGAAAGATCCCTTCCTCTTCAGGAAAAGGTTGCTATTCGCCAGGACCTTCCTCTGCAGGAAAAGGTTGCTATTCGCCAGGACCTTCCTCTGCAGGACAAGGCTCTAGTGCTCGTGAAGGAAACTGCCAAAATTGCAAACTTTTGAAGATGAAAATAAAGATACTTGAAGCAAAGTTGGAGGCGGCGAGCGATATCACATGTCACATGTGATATCACAGGTGTTTAAGCTTCTTCAAATATCACATGTGTTTAAGCTTCTTCACATGGGATATCACCGGTGATATCACATGTATAACAGTTATGGAGTGTATATGTGTGATATCACAGGTGATATCACATGTGATGGTGATATCACATGTGATATCACATCACAGGTGATATCACACATGTGATATCACCTGTGATATCACCTATTACAAAATAATTTATTAGGTATCACCTATGATACAAAATAATTTATTAGGTATCACATGTGATACAAAATAACTTATTAGGTATCACCTGTGATACAAAATAATTTATTAGGTATCACATGTGATACAAAATAACTTATTAGGTATCACCTGTAATACATAAAAAAATCACACATTGGTTAGTACTGCTAATTTGGTTTTAATGTTGTTCAATGTTAGTGCTTGTTGAAAAGAGTTTGTACTCCTATTGATCAGTTTGTGATATCAGACGACACACACAAGAAGGTTTTTTTTTTTTTTTTTTTTTTTCATAAAAGGTTAAAGGCTTTTATTATTTTTTTTACTGATTGAAATTATGAGTTTTACTGATTAGTGTATTTTTTAGTTTTGTAATTTTATGGAATACTTTGACATTTATCACTTGTGATAAAGCATTAAACTGTTTTGGCTAAGTTATTAGGTATCACCTGTGATACAAAATAACATATTAGATATCACCTGTGATACAAAATAACATATTAGGTATCACCGGTGATACAAAATAATTTATTTGCCTAATATCTTATTTTGTATCACATGTGATACCTAATATCTTATTTTGTATCACAAGTGATACATAATATCTTATTTTGTATCACATGTGATACCTAATATTTGGTATGTATCACAGGTGATACCTAATTTTTTTTTTATCATTGATACCTAATAAGTTATTGAGGATGAAAATTTTCAATATCACATTAAATCGACTAGATAAGGTTATATTATGTATCCACGCATGACACAACTCTCGTCGCACGACTTATGTTGGATTGCAGGGAATTATTGTTTTTGCATCAGTAATGGGAACTCTCGGGTTCCAGATTTTGCTAGAGTCTGCCAGATATTACTTGTTAATGTATTCTTATAATCAGTTAGTATAATTTTCACATAAGAGATCCAACCCATTTCACATAAGAACCTACTTGTTTCATGATTCGTAGAACATATATGAATGATGGCAGAGCATTATTTGAGACTCGTAAGTCGTAATAATTGACTGAGTTGTCACGACTATCCGAAGTTGAGCTATTGAGCTTAAACCAAATACACAGGCCCAAAAATAATCTGTCAAGAAACACACTTACAAATGAAGAATAGACCTAGCTAAAGGAAAGATCACATTTATGACCAACATTAAGAAAGATATTTATCACTTGTGATAAAAAATAACATTTTAGGTATCACCTGTGATAGTTAGGCTGTAGTTAGCTACTTGTTTTTGTAGATACAAAATATGAGGTATAACCTGTGATACATACAAAATCATAGGTGATACAAAATAACATATTAGGTATCACATGTGATACAAAATAAGTAAGTAAAGCACAAATAAGCAAAAACGCAAATTAAACTGAAAAACGAGTTCTTACGGGAATTAAACGAGCCTAAGAAAACCTAAAAATCAAAAATTGCCTCTAGATGTGTAAATTTGCTTTTTATTTTATTTTTAATGAATTAAAAACAGTTTTGGACTAAGAATAATATTAAAAATACTAAATTAATACGAAAAATTATGAAAAATTCTGCAAAACTACTTTAAGCTATATTGAACTTAGGAAAAGTAAAAAGGAATCGACAGCTTATTTGAATAAGCTGTGAATAAGCAAAAAGGGAAGTTAAGCTAAAAGGGAAAAAATTGGTTAAGTGAATTAAAGGTGCAAGCTATAACGAAAAAGACCCCAGGGAAGAGATGGTTGTGGTGTGTTAAACTGGTTGAGGATGGTAGAGGTCTGGGGTTCGAGCCTAGGCTCACCCTGGGCTTTCTAGTTTTTTTTTTTTTGCAAAATTTTTTTTTCATGAAACTTATTAATAAGCTAAAAATGAACAACTTTTGTGAAAATAAAATTTTTATAACTTGAGAATTAAGGTGGAAAAGGCAAAATAAACAAACAATTAACATATTAGGTATCACCTGTGATACAGAATAACTTATTAGGTATCACCTGTGATACAAAATAAGATATTAGGTATCACCTGTGATACAAAATAAGATATTAGGCAAATAGACCTACCATGTGTTTTGAGCTACATTTGTGACACCAGCTATGGCGTCTTGTTCAACTGCCTATTAGCCCCTGCATTAACCAAATATGAGTGAATAAAAATTATGAATCCGGAACTTATAATTGCCCATATTATATAAGCAAATTCACTTTATTGATTCAAAAGTTAGTACACCGGGCAACTTTAACAACATAGACACAGACCTATACTAAACAAACAAGTTGATCGTCTTTCAGCTTACATTTAAAAAAACAACATAACACTTGACAGAAGTAACAAGACTCTTCTATACAACTCGTTTATTCCACATTTCTTTTATTCATCCATTTCATCATCATCTTCAACCTCCTCGATCTTCATCCTCTTCACAGCTTTTGCAGCATCATTGAGAACACCATTTGCACTAGGAGGAACTTCAATCAGAATATTAGACTTCTCACCCGTCGCAGCGTTCACGAGTCTACCATTCCTTTCCACCCTGTTAGTCAATTCTTCCCCGTTCATGTCTGCATCTATATACGTTGTCGCGTTTTCATCAATCTCTTCCCTAATCAGCATTTTCGACAACTCGGTCACAACCTTCCTTTCTAACCACCTCCTAATTGGTCTCGCCCCATACACCTATATAAAATTTCAAAAGTTCAAACAACGTGAGTATGCATCATTATAAATGGAAAGAAAAAAAGAGAGAAAAGTTCAGGTGTGCTTAAAACTCTAAATAGAAGAGATTAGATGGAAAACTTCAAGGCGCTGTGAACTTGTTTAACCACATGAACATATGGCATATGTTTGGAAGATACCAAGAGCTCAAGCACACCAAGACCTGATGTTCTAGCAATATCAAACACTGGTAAAGCCATATATCCACGAAGATTGCAACGGATTGCTAAGCCATATAACAGGTACTGTCATGAGTCATGAGCTACTTCTATTTTTTTTTATAAAACCGACTTAAAAGAAAAAGACGAACAAACTACCCGTCGTACATCTCATAATTTGAAGATAACAAAATCAACTTGTTAAGGTCCAAACAAGAATGTAGATAGAAACAATAGAGTTTAGACAGACACAAGATACCCAGCAATATTTAGTGTCCATCAACCAATTGTGACAATAATCAAACTTATTAGTCCTGACTTTCGTACTTTTACATTTCAGCAAATAGAATCCGACACTTTTCAAACACCAAACCCAAAAACTGCCCTAATCTTGTGAAAGATTAGATCCCGCCATCCTCTCTCTGTGTTCTCCACCACAGTTGAGTTCCCATACCTACCTTACACAGATGTTAGATTAAACAATGCAAAGATGAATGTTTTTAATCCATTTACTCAATAGTTTCGTTGGTTGTTTACTTTCAAGAAATAACAACAATGATGACCAATATGAGTCAACATATATTCTTGAACCATTTGCAATCTTTTGATGAGTCATAGAATCATACCTGGTTAAGGTACAAAATCTTTTTCCCATATAACGTGTCATGTTACATCATCAGGATTTCTTGTTTTCCAACATAATGATTCATGCTACATCATTTGGAATTGGACTTATTTTGTCATTGATACTCTCTTAGACAAAAATTGGCCGAAAAATGAATGGCCCATGTGAAATTTGTATCAAACTGAATATTACACACCCAAAAAAAATGACACATGAGTTTTGTTAGATTATTCCAAACTGATATTGTTAGATTTCTGTAGAACATAAATGTTGACTTAATGAATATCATATTCTAACAATATTCCAAACTAGTTTGCATTCATTTTTTTGCCAGAATATGCTTCCAACCAAGATCATTAGCTCCCACCGGGTTACCTTTTTGGTAGCGAGTCTAGTGCCAAGAAATGACAACAGCGCTGCTAGTATAACCTCCGGTACACATTTGGGATAGTTGGTCAGACGAGATGCAATTCCTACTCATGACTCAGTTGGAGCTAACTAGTTTTATATCAGAAGTTTGTCGGATGGTTAACTTAATTTGCTACTTTCGATATGAGTCACTAACTAGTTATAAAGGAAAATCTAGTAATCTATAAAGACGAGTTACACATTCTGCTACAGGCTGACTAGAATCACATCAACTAGCAAAATAGCAAAGCATAGTTTTATTTTATGCAGACGATATGCCTCTTTGTTGCAACAAACTAGCTTATCAAAGTCGTTACATTGGTTTCTGTATGAAAAAAAATTCAGAATTATATTCAGTAAACAAAATTTGGATGCATGATACTTTTTTAAAATTGATAGTTTTACCTGTAATTAACAAGTACAGTAAAACATAACAAGTGCTTCCACTAATATAGTCATTCCTTCAATGGCGTTTCATCTAATATTCATTGAGGCGATTCTAGCATTTGACAAACAAAGAGCAGGCGATTCTAGCATTTGACAAACAAAGAGTATGTAGCGTTTCGAATTCATTCTTTCACAAAACTTAAGTTAGGCATATCATCAAACATCTTACATGCATCAGATTCAACTATCAATTTGAGTTAGGCATATCATCAAACACCTTATATGAAACAATTAACACAACTAACAACAACAATTTTAGACCTCAAATTTAACGAATCACAACTAAATACCTGTAACTACAAACCTTTAATGAAGTAATTAACTTAATTCAAATAAATTTTAGTTCACAAAGTAATTAACGAATACCTGAGCAGGCTTGTTAAGCGCAGGTGAGGGGTTATGTGCAGAAATCGAATCTCCAAAATTTGATCCAAATCGTGGTTGTTTGTTAACATGAAGATAACAGTGATAATGAAAAGAGAAGATTTTGATAATCAATTGATGAGTTAAAGATGGAAATTGCGTTTTAGAAAGTAGTTATTGAAGAGGGTTAAATGGAGAGAAACTGGGAGAGAGAACATGCACTAAAGTGTGTTTGTGTGTGTTTTATGAGAGTTTAATCTGATTTTTAGCTTATATACATGACCAGAATACCCTTGCAGTGTAAATGTTGTGTTTAATCTTGACCATTAGATCAAAATGAATGTAAGGTAGGGATTGGTCCCTTTGTATGTAAACAATATTTCGTCCTCAAATGATCTTAGCTCAAATCTTTTATAGTTACAATACCAGTGCACGCGCGGGTTTTTACGTAAATTTTTCATTATATATTAATATCGATAAATATTTTGTATATATATTTTGTTAGACGAATGTTTGACTTTGTTTAACTGACATGGTGTTTAGCTTGATGTTTTAATTTAACTATTGATATCATATTCTAGACATTATATGTGTTTAATAACTCGTCATGACCCTTGAAAAAAATGTTCTTCTGGATACCCTTATTTAAACTTTAAAGAACAATTACATGCGCCGTTGCTATATGTACAATCTCGTGTATTTATTTTCCTCTCACAGTAACATGTGGAGCCGTACCTTCATTTTGATATTCATATTTCTATTAATAATAATTTTAATTAGTGGTACTTAATTTTTAAACAGTGTACGTACATGTTAAAACTATTAAAGAGGAATAACATGAGTCGTTATTTAACGTCATTAGTAAAAAAAATACTTTTGCGGATCTCCTTACTTAATCTCATAAAAGAGAAATAACATGAGCCGTTCGTATATGTACAATATCATGTATTCATTTATATATCACAATAACTCGTTCTATCATTTTGATATTTATAATTTCGTCTGTATACATTAATATAAGATATAATGATAATAATGTTTATTAATAACAACGACGTGTATGTTTTTTTAAGAAAATATATAGTTTAAGGGTATTTATTGATTTTATAAGGTTATTAAAAATATTGAAAATTATAAGTTTACTTAAGTCGTTATAATTTATTAAAAATTTAACAACTAAATTTTTACTACCTCATCCTTTTTTTACTAATGACGTTCAATAACGACTCATGTTATTCCTTTTTAATAGTTTTAATAAAAAAATTCTTTTTCTCATTTTGTATATTTTCTTGTTATATAATGATAAGTGGGCATTTATCCAACATCTAGGTTTGTGAATCCTTAGGAGTGAATGTGCGAAAAAGCATGAAGGAATTAAAGAAAATAAGGTCAAGACCCGAAGATCCTCATATGTTGATTTGTGGGAGTGTTAAAACCGGATCAAGATTAAAGCGCTAGTCGAAGATTAAATGTCTACCCCACGAGCACAATTACACATGAGAACTCGGGGTCGAGATATTCTAAAGTGAGGGGGAATGATGCAGACAAGAAAATAAGAAACACAAGAGGGGTGTTTAGGTCGGCATTTTATTAGAGGGAAAATAAGTGTTTGACATTTATGTAGGAACATAGATGCCAATAAGTCCCTGACTAGATGTTATCTTGATTGGTATCTATGTTTTACCTAGATGTTGATTAAGGTTAAGTTAGGAATTGATCTTTATTCCATGGAGGTTTCATCCTCGTTTATCAATCATTGAATTAGGGTTATCCAAATTTGCTTTCGTGTCATGCCTTAGTTTGCATCTAGAGCTTGTTAGTATCCTGGATGATGAATGGTGTAGATGTAATCAAAACCCATACTGTTGGTGGGGTATGGTCTGGAGAGTACATGGATAATGGTTTAACCAAAGCCATGAAAGAACTTGACAAGAATTACGTTATGTTAGAAGAACTATGTTTCGTGATCGTAAGTGAGTCATCGATTCACATGAATCGTGAGGGTAGCAATTATGGAGGTTCAAGAATTCATCCAAACATAGGTGGATCGATTAACAACGGTAGGTACAACCAATCCCTGTTCAACAATATGAGGGTTGATGAATGTGAGGACAAAGAGAATGAGTGTTGGGTGTCTACAAACAAGTTACCAATGGAGGTTTTTCCATTTGAAGGTTACCAAGTTTGTAGGGTTTTGGTGACCATCGGGAATTCTGTAAAGTGGAAGTACTTTGTATTGTGGATGATATTGATGAGTGTCATATCTTGTTTGGAAAACCAAGGCGATGTGAGGTTAAGGGTAAGTATGATCTTAACAAAATCTCTACCTTTTTCTCTTGGGAAGGAAGGATAATTATTATTGGAACGCCTCTTTCCAATTTGACCAAAAATTTTGCGCAAATGGCATGACCGGAAAAGACCTTTTGTAACAAATCAAGGAATCTTTTTTACTTCTATTACAAACTAGCTCCTGAAATTATTTTTAACAAAAGTTAGACTCAATTCCCTTTAAGATGATAGGTGTCACGACTCCTACGACTTACGATTGATTTTTTATTAATTTCCAAATATGACCCATTCCTGCACAACATGTTGTTTTCTTGACAGTCTCCTGTATATTACTGATTTGACCAACTTAAACTTGGAATTAGGACCTGTAAGCAACTGCATCAGAAAGTAGACTCAGAGGACTACAATTTTAGATTTGACCTCAACTTAATTCGACGAACTGGTTAATTCTCTATGATCTTTAAAAGTTGACACAAAATTCTGCACTACTTGTTGTCTCGTTTTCATGCTTGACTAAAATGACCAAAACTCGACCTTCACATCCCGACACAATATAAGAACTTCAAGAATACTTTAAAACAATATCTAAATCATTTTCATGAACACACTATGTCTAGATGACCCGCGGAAGCATACTTCACGGGGTTTGCCAAACACCCGTTTTGACCCATTTTCAAACACCCTTTTGATACCAAAACACTTAAACAACTTACATAACCATTTATTCAAAACCAAAAGTTGGATTTAACACTTCAAAATGACATTTACAATCATTTTATGACACTTGGGGTTTCAACCATGACTTGAGCTCGGCACCTAATCTAACATCATTTACATATTTCAAGCACATCCAATTCGAGCATCGAATCCTAGACCTTAATCAAGGTCTTTAACTTCAACACATAAGCACCTAAAAATGGTTAAACAACTAAACCATAAGAAAAAATGCTTAGTAAGTAACCCACAATAACATATAAGCATCATCATACACGCATTATGAATACATTACCAATCATCATCCAATCATATCAACCTAAGCCAAATCAAACCAAGAACATATCATACTAGTTCTTCAATCTTAAGAGATAATCAAGTCATCATTTTCTAGTATTACTAATATCTACATACCTTAGTTAGTATAATGCCAATAGACTAACACACACCTTGTCAACACATAACTAAGTATTTAGCAATTAATCATGCCTTCTATGTCAAGCCTTCCTATGCCTTAACACAATTATTCACAAACACATAATATGATAATTTCTATATAACACATGTTATAGTCATGCTTACTTACCTTGAATCCAAGCTAATCTTACCAACTAGTCACGATCCTTTTCTTTGCTTGCTTTCCTAGTCAAGTAATTACCAACACATATTAACACCTCTAATTTACATAATAATTAAGGGTGTCTAACCCACCCATAACCATAACTAAAACCAATCTTTATTTATTTACTTGATCATATCTTGATCATATCCCAAAATCAAAAATTTTCTCTTAATTCAGTAATTGACCTTAACCCAATTTCATAAACACTTCAATACTAGTTTTAGAATATCAATTGCCCAAAACCCCCAATCTTGCTTATGAACCCTCACTCTTCAATTAGCAATTAATTCAAGATATAAAGATTACTTAATTGCATAGGATCATTGCTAGGGATTAAATCCTTGAACTAAAACCCTAAACCTTCATAACTTGATCATAAACAAAGCCCTTGTCTTCTCCCTCTCTTTTTCTTGTTGTGTCGTCACACCCAAACCACACACACTCTCTCCTTGAACTCTTTGGAATGTCTTAGAATGATAGAGAAGTATCTAGTTATAAATATTAGGTACTAGTTACAAGGTGGTTCTAGTACTAAAACAAGTTGGTTCTGGTACTATAATAAGTTGGTTCTGGTACTACTTTGGGATTCTAGCAACTTATGTCCCTCAAGTTCTTTTGTCTAATACTTGGGCCACATAAAACTTTCTACTTCCATATTACATATACTTTGACTTATTGTTTGACTATTTGGTTTGACTACTAACTTTATTTCTGTTGACTAACCAATCATATTTAGTCTCCAGACACATAAAAGTCATAGTCAACTTATTCAATAGCATTCTCATATAAATACCTAAAACCGCTTTTGGGTGTTACAGTTATGGTTTCACCAGAAGTAAAACCATAATTAACAAAACCCGAGGTTAAGGTTGATGAGAAGTATTTGAAGGTTAAAGTTGTTGAAGAGCATGTTGAGAAAATCAAAGACCTTCAAATTTGTGAACAACATGAAGACAAAATTTCAACTTTAGTGTTGGAAACAACAAATAAAGTTGGTACTTTGAAGACTTGTGTAAAACAAAGTTACGGGTTTTAATGGTGATGAAGATGTGAAGGGTTTTGATTGTGAACTAAGACCATGGATACCGAATGTGTCAATGATACAAAGGGTTGTGATTTAGATTGTGTGTTAATTGTGAAATTTCAATTGAAAAATCCAATAAAGTTTTTAATAACGAACAAATAAACTATTTCTATTACAATTGAAACATGGTGATTATTGATAAGGAGTACATTACCCGATGTTCGGCGTCGTTGGTTGATCGTTGGGAGTGTGGTAGGTGTGTTAAAAAAGACTCGAGTTGATGTGAAGCGCAAATCTACTGAAGATAAGGTTCACCGTGAGAAGATTTTTGAGGTAGATGAAGCCCTTGGTTGTGAGAACTCGAGGATGGTTCTTTTCAAGTGATTGAGAATGATGAGAACAAGATTTGAGGGTTTCTTATGAGCTTTTTTATTTTTTAGTATTTTGGCTTTTTTATTTTTTAGTATTTTGTTTAATTATGAAAGTTTATTTAATAGTTTTGTTTTTAACTTTAATTCGTTATCTTTTCTCCAAGATAACTTTCTCATATAAATATAGGATTTAGAGCTTTGTAATTGATATCTTTTAATCGTGTGATTATTAAATAAAGTGCGTCTTATTAGTGGTTTTATACTCTTTTGAGGTTTTATCCTCGTTCCCTTAGATTATGGTTACTAGTAGATTATAGTTTACAAAATTCGCTTTTTCGTCCTGCATCATATAAAAGATTTAAATAATTGATAGTTCATGTCCGAAACAAATGTATACATAATTATATATGATAATTCAAATCTTTATACTATGGAATTGACATAAAGTAAAAAAATCAGCAAAAGAAAAAAGTTAGACAAAGCAACATGTTGAAAATAGTAATTAAGGGGATAAGATTAAAAGACATTTTCGCTATAGATCTTGTTGGGTCCATTCAGTACCCAAGTTTCCTTAAACAATTATTTGAATAGAAATTAACCTAAGTGTCGTATATCCTTAATCGTTCTCAGGTCACTGAGTGAACAGTCACTCAGTGAGTTATCTTCAAGATTTCTATGACGAGTCTAAGAAGAAGGATTCTCCATTCAGTGAGGCGGAACTCCCTGAATGGCACCTAAGCCAAAGAAGAAGATAATGGGTTCAGTGAGTGATGACAATAACTCACTGAACCCCAGTCTCCTCAACAACTATGAAGAATGAAGACTGAAGACCAAAGACTAAAGAACTATGAGACTGAAGGAAAGGCGGGACAAGGCGGGAAAGGTTTGAACTGACTTAGAGAAGTCCTTATCACTCTAAGGTCAAACTTTCCCTGAAAGGCTTCATAACAATAACAGTCTTGTCCTATACCCAAAATAGGTTCTTGTAACAGTGACAAAATACATCAGTATTTTGTGACAAAATGCATCAGTATTTTGTCTTGATTAGCTTAGGTCATCTTTTGTCTTGTACTTAACGGTTGCTCTTTTACTTGTCTATAAATAGGATCATAAGATGGAGTAAAAGTGGACAAGTTTGTGCAATTAATGCTTAGACATTCACAAACCACTTTTACTCCGCCATAGAGCCACCTTGTCCCTGAGATAGCTCAGTGGTTCCTTATAGTTGCCACTTAAGCTTAGCTTAAGTTTAGAGAGGAGACATACCATACTTGTCATTTCAATCCCAAGTGTTTTTTCCTTAAACGCTTTGGGTATAGATTCTTTTGATTTACTTCTAAGAAGAATTTAAACATTGAAAAACTCTTGTCTTTTATCCTTTACGTTTATACTTATTTGTCAAGTTAATCAATATATTACTAAGCTATGGAACACGGTTAGCTTAACTTTGTAGTTAATATTAACCGTGTAACGGGAACAACAGATCTAAAAAAAATAATTGTTATATTATTATTATTATTATTATTATTATTATTATTATTATTATTATTATTATTATTATTATTATTATTTTATTATTTTTTTTATTGAACATCACTTTTATTAGAAACATATAGGATTTACAAGAAGTTAGTAGGGAGCCGAGATACTAATTGGGCTCCCACTCCTCTAGCTATAGAAAAGCTAATCCTACTAAAAATATGAGCAGCTGCACGTGCTCCAATGTCTTGAGTCATCGAAATTTTCCGAATACGCTTCAATAAAATCACAGCGTCCTTTTCAAGTTCCCCAAAAGAAGAGAAAGAGAAGGGGAGGAACCCATATCCCATACCTGCGCACTTAGCCTCATACTTGACGCGTTTACGTTGTGCAGCCTCGATCACCGCACGACCCGGTACAAAATCAACCATACTAGTTTGCGTCAAGGGCGATGATCCAGTCAAATCAACACATACATCAAGTCCTCCATCCCACGAGTAGAGCAACACATCAGCAGGACGTATAGATTTGTCCTTTTCACCACAAAGACCAATGTCAACCTCTTTACGAGCCGAAACCCCCGATCGAGAACATATGTCCACAAGAACATCACGTACCACGTTATGCCGATGTTTAATACCAATAATACCAGCACAAGATACAGCATGATCCCCATAAATATCACCAGCAAAGACCCTAGAGCAGGCTGAGCACGGCATCTGAACAGAAAATAGGGGGACACCAAGCCGATAACATAACACGCAACGATAAGTCCTAGCGTTCATAGTCTGTCCCAACCCAGATATCGGAACTACCCTAAGCCAGTCCGAAGTGTAGTCCTCCATTTGTGATTTCCATAACGCCATCTGTCGAGTAGATAAAGAAAATGTAGATTCAGCATTTTGGGTAACACGTGTGAAATATATATCTGCCAGTTTCTTCATGAGTTTAGGGGCAGCGATCTCACACGAATTACTCAAAAGGTCAATCTCCATTTTCACATTAAAAGCACATAGGGCATCATCAAAGTAAGGTCCAGTGGTTACGACACCAGAATGGCGAAGCAACCTAGTCTGCAGGCTAGCAGATTGAAGTCTAGACGCAAGAAATGCATAGTTCAAGACATCACCTGCAGAATATATACCAAGCCCCCCGAACGCAAGAGGTAATGTAGCAAGTCTCCATTGCCAATCACCAAAACCAGGCCCAGAAGCAGTAACAATACGCTCAAGAGTAGAGCGAAGAGCCCCATCAAAAGAAATCTGAGCACGTTCAAAGACCCGGGGAGAGCAAGTGCGCATAGCAAAATATAATTTGGAAATACCAGCACAAGCACGAAGAAGTAATAACTCACACTGGGGATCATTAATCTTAGCAGTAGCATCCATAAGCTCAATGGTTTTTGCAACTCTTTTCATAACAAGCTCACTACTAAAATCAAAGTCCACATTGGCGGGCCCACCCAGTAATTTAACACCATGCAATGGTCGGGCAATATTAGGTGGAAAAACACCCACAAGCCTGCTTCTAGGGTCTTCCTTAGGCCAAAAAACCTCAGTTTTATCAACATTAAGGTGCAATCCACAACGAGGTCCATCCACCATGATAAGCTCTAAAACCTCCCCCACAACCAAAGTATCTCCAATAATAGTTCCATCATCCAGATACCAAGCATGAAGGGAAAGGCTAAAAGAGTCTCTAATCTTACATACCAAAGGATGTAACACTAAAGAAAAAAACAAAGGCCCAAGTGGATCACCTTGTTGTACGCCTTGATGTGACCATAACGTGTGTTCCCCAGAATATAATCTAGCTGGGCTAGAGTAACAAAATTCCACCCAACGTGAAATAGCAGGACACCGAAGACGAACCTCATGAAGCATAACCTCACGATCCACCAAGTTGAAGGCGTTTTTGAAATCTACCAACAACATCGAAAGACCCATGTCATCTCCACGCTCTTCAATCACCCGATTCACGGCATGAAGACTAGCCTCTCCTCCTCCAGAAACCCCAACACCAAACTGTAGATCATTTAGATAACCGTTCAAAGAATGGCCAATCATGGCGGCACTAACTTTGGAAACTAAGCGCCTCCAAATGGTCCCCACAGCAATAGGACGAATACCACCACCCGGTTTGACCGGCGGCGTGAGAGGAGCACTAGCAATATACTCACCCAACGCCCTGGGGCATTTACGATCAAGAAAAAGGTTCACCACTTGGGTGATAGAAGCGATCAACTCATCAGAAATAGCCACAGCCGCGCCACTAACACAATCCAAAAGGTGTTGGGCACGCAAACCATCCCGACCACAAGAAGTACCACGAGAGAAACTCTTAATCATATCAAGAACCACAGAAGAAGATGCAATGAGGGGATGATGATCAATAGGTAAGAGAGGCAAAGAAGGAGCAGCTTTAAAAGGGTGCTTCAACTTTAAGTCCTCAAGAGTTGCATCATTATAAGGTGCAACACCAGAAGAAGAAAGAACTCTGACCGCAGCAGTATAATGGCCGTCACAAATCTTCCTCTTACACTGCTTGACATTACGCTCACCCAAATCCAAGTTATCCTCATCAATATTAGACCAAGATGGGGAGGGTTCGGCTAAAGCCTCCCTCACGAGCTGCAAACTACCACCCGACATGTCCCAAGATCGAATGGCCTTAACAATATACTCTTCCTGGCGTTGACGGTTACCAGCCGACCTACCCTCTTGATTACTCCTCGGACAGAAGGTTTTAAGGATACAAGTAGGCAAGACCAATAAACTAACCCAGCAAGAAATGTCATCAGGCGCGCGAATCACCTTATCAAGAGCTCCTTTCAATACCCGAGAAAACCCTAAGCGACACTTTGGGGGGATGGATTTAACGGTGCGCAACCCCTTAGACAACAAAGTATCAAGAAGAGGCAAATCAAAACCAACATGCTCGTCCAGAACCAAATCTTATTATTATTATTATTATTATTATTATTATTATTATTATTATTATTATTATTATTATTATTATTTTTATTTTATTTTTTATTACTATTATTTTATTTTATTTTGAAGAATAAATTCCCAGTCAACATATTTTTTGTATGCATCATATATGGACTAACCAATATCACGAGAAAAATATCCATTTTAAAGAGTTTGCAGCCACACGAACAAAATAAGTAGACCAAACAAACAAGAAAATGTAACCCAAAACAAATCATGGCTATTTCCTCATTCCCACTCATCAAAATTATCCCATTTGCATTACTACCTTCTTCTCAGCTATCATCAATTTCCCGCCATTTTCCATCATACAACAATAAGTTCTTGTTAACCTCATCATCATTAGCCATTTACAAAGCATCAGCATCGTATCGTTTTCCACCTGGTAGACGTTCTATTGACGCGGAAGAAGAAGAAGAAGATGAGGATGATCTTGTTGGTGGTAGTAAGTTTAAGGAGGCAGTTTCGTTATTTAATAGTAGGGATTATCATGGATGTCATGACCATCTAGAAGAAATATGGAACGATGCAGAAGATCCAGTCCGGTCACTTGTTCATGGGATTTTACAGTGTGCAGTTGGTTTCCATCATCTCTTTAATCAGGTAAAGTTATTTGCGTGTAATTTTGGTGATGTACAAATCACCTCGCCGTGTTAATATGTGATATGTGCATTTATGTTAACTATGTTTGGATTATGTTTGACAGAACCATAAAGGCGCGATGATGGAAATGGGAGAAGGGTTATGCAAGTTACGAAAACTTAATTTAGATGAAGGACCTTTTCATCAGTTTGAGAGAGACGTGTCAGCTGTTTTGGAGTTCATTTACCAAACTCAGTTAGAATATGCTGCTTGTAAGTTTCTCAACCAAGACACCTAATTTACAATATATTTGTACATTATGTTGCTTTGAGTTCTATATATTCATTTAGCTATGTATGTATTTATACTTGCTTTATGTTTTATGTCGATCTGGTTGATTAGGTAACGATGACATGTGTGTTGCTATGGATCAATCAGAGACATCATACAAACTTCTTGGTGGATATGGTGCGGGTCAACATCTGTATTGGTTAGAAATAGATGGATCCGCTAGCTTTTATATAGTGTTCTGCCCTGATAGATCTAATACTAGTGCTGATAAGCCAAGGGTAAGACTTCCAATTCTTTATGCTTCTCAAGAACATCTTATGGAGCTGTAAGGTCATGTTACCGAATTACATGTAAGTACGTATATAAATGAAATTTGAACGGCTACAAACGTATCATGCAAGAATATAAGTTAAAACCATGTCTTTCATTTCAATATGTACCGAAGATCACAATATATGGCGCACTTACATTGCTTGAATTAATCACTATTCACCAACACAAATATTAGGTGAATCCATCTTTAAATTACAAACAAATGTTATCGATTTTACATGGCAGCTTACCATAATAAATAGAAGGGACAATTATACCTATACACTTAATAACTATAAATGAAAAAAGAAAATGCAATTATGCAACCTAAAAGGGTAGATGGAAAGGATGGCAGATTAGCCCTTCGCTTTTCCGGCATACAAAGTATATCTACAATCTACATGAGTAGTAGTAGTAGTAGTTTTGGCTATTTGTAATATACAGTTACTTGAAGCTAATACAGTGAAATCAATTAGTACCTGTTTTTTTTTTTTTTTTTTGTTCACGAAATCAACATTCTCTTTAGAATTCACAAGAATTTCCTAACCTCTGTTTAAACAGACTCGTGCTCTTTTTCTCCTCAAATGTCTGTGGCAAAAGCTCCTCAAAATACTCCAAAAACAATGTCCATTCTTCGTCCTTCATTTCCTCAAACGAAACACACACACCTGCATCATGATTGTTATTATGAGCAGCAAAACTAACACTTCTTAGTATTGGTATCCCGCTGGGACCACAACCATCTTTAGTATCGCATTCTTGTATTAATCGGGTCAAACGTATATCACGTAAGTTACTTTTTTCTCCATTTGATGAAAATTTCATCATTTTTGTCGGTTTACCTGTTGTTTGATGTTTCAAAGCGACCTCATTTTGGTTCAAACTGTCTTCAAAATCCTTATCAAATGCAAACATTTCATCGTATTCTTTAACTTCATCAGTTCCATCGCTATTTATTTCCACATCCAAATTAGCCTTAGCGTGTACACATATATGTTCCAGAATACTCCAATTTTCTTCACCCCCGATAAATTCTCGTGTCATCATTTGACCTATATCAGCAAGACAAAGTCCTGCAGCAGTCGCACATTTTAAGAAAACGGTACAAAGAATGAAAACCCGTACTGAGCACTCCCGAATCAATGGAAGTTCTCTTCTTAAAAGTTCGGCATCTTTAAAAGGATCAAGATTTGAGATATATTCAGTTTCTGTTTCTGAAAACGGCAACGAAGCTTGAGGCCAATGCAACCACTCAAAATAAGGGTCGTCTAATGACTCAGGTAAACAAAACCCGTGGTCAATTGGTACGAGTTCAGCCATGCCAGCAACATAACTCCCATGAAAATTCTTCACAAGCATGTTTCCAGCGTGTCGGTCAAGATTAAGGACCCTAATGTCGAGTATTCCAATACGGTGAACCGAACTAACTGAAAAAACAGACGGGCCCAAATCCCCTGCATCTGTCTCGTGTTCAACATAGCGTTGAATTGATGTGATTTTAAAAGGTGGATTTGAAGCCAATCCTGTATTATTTACATTAAACGTAACATGACATATTTTCACTAGTGCTGATGGTGGAACACCTGAAAAGCCACCATGGTCAAGTAAATAAGCAGCCAGTTCTCTATGTCCGGTTTCACCTACCCGGATAGACCGTTTCATCCCAGGTTGACCAAGCATCCGACCTGTGAACCCTTTAGGATTGTTGAATGCTAATGGTTCTTCATCAGCTGGCTTCACTACTGCAATGGTGTTACCTTTTCTTGACTTTAAATAGTAGGCCCCACCAAGGCCACTTGACACTGGGGTCGGTTTGACCCCAGATGCTAATGCAATGGCAACTTCGGCTACAAGTGTGTGAACCATTGGGGCCTTATGCCCGCTAATGATTTCAATTCTTGGATTTGGGGATTCAAATTCTTCTTTTGCTTTAGTGGCTAACGAAAGGCAAGGGGTGGAATAGCTTTTGTGGAAACTAGTGGAGGTGTTATGTGTGATGTTGTTATTATGGGTGAAATTATCAAGCATGGTGTGATCGAAATGAGAGTAAGATTGGAGTCTGCATCGTGGGAGTTGGTTAAGGGGCTTAAATTTATGAAGATGTTCAATGACTACAGCCATTCTGATGTTATTTTGTGTTGGTAAGAATGGCTGCAAAACATACTAAGTTACGAGCAGGTATTCTAATTAAGAAAATCTTTCAGAGGGTTCGTCTTTCCATAGGAGATTAGCCATCACATGCCTGCCAAACAAGTTGTTAAATCAACTATAGTTTCCAATAGTTTCAAGAATAAAGAAAATATCAGATCGCTTAAGGCATTATTGTTGATCTTGAGTTGTAATTATCATATTATCTTCAAAATTACCTAGGGCTATTTATAACTTAGCTAAGGGCTTGTTTGTGATTGTTAAAATTTAACTACAAGAACTGAACACAAACGCATAAATGACATAAATTTCTGTTTTTAAGACAATAAGATTGTTTATGTATGTTCACTTAAGCTGTCCTGTAAGAAGTTGTGTTATGAACATAGACATAAACATGAGTATTGAGCTGCAATAAACTTTCAAAACTTTCCTAATCCAATACAATTAATCTCAAAATCTCAACTGTAAACATACTCTATGACTCTATTAGGCATTCCAAAAAGATGATTTGGGTATAAAGTCTGCATAACACCCATCACAAAAGTACTTAGTTGCGATATTAGGGTTAGTATTCTAGTAAATATTGATTGTTAAAAAAATGTGAATGGGAATGGTAATGATCGATTAACAATCTAGAATAAATACTCTGCATGGTGCTATATACATTCTGATTGTGGTATTGCGACCCTATAATGCCTCGAGTTAAATGAAATCCACTAATTGGCTAATTCAGAAAATCACTTGTAGTTAAGCACAAAAACTAAGCAAAAACACAAAGTTTGCTATGTGTTATATGTTCTTTTCCAAAAACCAAAATATGTTATATTTACATAGACGGGTGTCAGTTGGTTTTGGCACATGGAATGAAGTTGGTTGGACGGAAAAATTGATGACACGAGTGACCCATGTATAAAATTAAGGTCTTGGGGCAATTGCGTGACCCCGAAAGGGCACTGCCCCTTGACCCGCCATTCTTCGTGCCCGAAATCAGGTTAATTTATGTGAGTCTGCACTTTGAACCTCCTAACCCCTATTTAAGTTTAACATGAAATCATTTTATAATCTCTATTGCATAAATTGATTGATGTTACTAAAATCAACAATAATAATCTTATGGGTGTAAGGGCCGTCCTTGAATGTGGGTGACGGTAGGCTTCCAAATCATGAACACCTCCGAATTTATCCCAAATGTAATGGATTAGCAATATTGCAAATTAAAAAAGGCACTTAATAGCAAATTGACTCTGAAGCAATTGAGGACTTTGCATCAAACATTTGTAGCTAGACTAAATTGTATCTTCTCAAAGTCATAAATGATTGACACTTTTTATTTAGCCTTTCATTATAAAAGCCTCAGTTTTGAGTTTTCGCACAAGGCCTCCAAAACCTTAAGGACGTCCTCATGTGTGCATACCCATTAACTAATATGCATGTTATGGGTTCCAAAATGAACACATGCCTATATAAGTGTATTTAATACAAGATTAAACAAGGATGCCGATCGAGTCTTTGCCTTCAAAAAAGAAAAAGAAATATATGTGTTCTTACTTGGGGTTGGCATATAGCAGCATATGTCAATGGCAAGATCCAGGTAGCCCGCTAATCTCCGACCACCTATCCATAACATTTTTACAACAATCTAACATTATGTTTGCATGAAACAATAAACACTTTCGTAAAACATAAAAACTTAAGGATTAACAGCATGCAAGAATTGTATTAAAATGATACCATCGTTAATTCCCTCGCTCCTCCGCTAAAGAGATTGCCACAATTAACTGCAACAACAAACAAACATATTGAACATTAATAATCATATTAATGTACATTTTCTTATATTATCTTAGAAGAAGAGAATAGAAATAGACCCTGAACACTGGTGAGGCATTCAGGGAGCAAATCGGCAATTTAGAGAGGCGCGAAGCGAGAGCGAGAGAGATTAATTAATTCCGGGAAATTTAAATATATAAAAAAAGCCTTTTTGTAGAAGAAAAAGTAGAAAACAAAGGAAACGAATCCCCCACCCCTTTCTTCTCTCTCTTTCTTTCATCTCCTTTTAAACCAAATTCCATTTTTCTACCACCTATAAATTAGGCTGCCCTCATATATCAACTTTCTTTTTCATGTTAGTATGTTTGATATAGTTTAAGGGTATAGTATTTGAGTATTGAGTTGTAAAACGCAAATAATTAAAAACCGTCAAAGTTTTTTTTTTTTTTTTTTTTCCTTCATAAAGCTGCTAAAACAACCGTTTAAAGCACAAACATTTATAAGGCTGCATATTTATATATGTAATTGCCATGATTAAATAGTCGAAATTCGAAATGTCAACACAAAGATGCAAATTATTAGCCGAATGATTATTAGCTCATGTTTGTTTATTATTTACCGGGCTTAGCTCATGTTACTTATCTTATTGTGCAAGACTTGTGATGTGTATATATTTTATCATTAATAATAATTGGGCATGGAAAATTACCAATTCTAATATAGCATCAAAGCCTCTTCTAACCCTCAAACCCAAACCCTAAAAGTCGCATCTAAAACTTGCCGTCGTATGTGCTATGTAAGACGACATCAACAAAACAAAAAGACTCCGCAACAAAAATGATTTGTGTTAGCATTTAATTTAATGCTACTTAGAAGTGATGGTCATTTTGGCATTTAGAATAAATGTGTCAAGTGTAATATGTTGTAAAGTGGGCTTGTAGCATTAGAACTATAAGTGTTTCATGTGTTTAAGTGTAGTGCAAATACAAAGCCCACCTTAGGTCCAAGTCAAAGCCCACACATATCCATGTGTTGGCTGTGTAATTCGTATAAACACACACACACACATCTCATTTAGAAAGTGCCTCATTTTAGATAAGAAAAAGAGTGTGTGTGTGTGAGAGAGTAACACCCAAGTCTTGTATTATTTTCTTTCTTGAATATAATCATTTGACTTGAAATTTATACATAAGATCCACATACTACTCTTGTTCTATTATTGTGTTTATGAGTGTCATCATCTAGTTTGCTTGTGTGTGATAAAGAGGAAGCTCTCGGTGTTCATTCCAAGTGAAGATCGAAGGTTTACAAGTGGTATACATAGAGCAAGGTTTCAAGGTAGGATTCTTGTTTGTGTTCGGTTCCAAAAACAACTCTTGTAACGTTTTCTATCTAAAAATGTAAACATCAAGATTCATGTGTTTCGTGGTTCGGGCGGCCTTGGTTGGCTGTGAAAGATGAAGGTGTTCATCTTAGAGAGAGAGAGTAGTGAGAGGGTAGAGAGAAATCTGCCAAATGTTATCTTTATTGAAAAATAACAAATGAATGGTGCAACACTCCCACACACCCACATGGAGAGTCATGTGGGTACTTATAGGCTCTTTTACATCCCTAGTTTGCCAAATAATCATAAGTAGTCCCTGCGTGAGCTACTTAATACAAACCTAGTCCAATTCACGAGAGTGACGACATCTTTATAAAAAAGCGAGTCTAACAATCTCCCTCCAAGATGTCGTCACAAGTGAATGGTTACAATGAGACCTATAAACAATACAAAGTAAATTACAAGAATAAACTTTTGCTGAAGTGCAGAGTCTCTGTAGTCTAGATCCTGAGGCAGACTTGAAGTTCTCTAATCCGAAGATCGCGGCATCGATCTTTGTGCTGACGGCACTAATACTTGTAGCTCTGAACTTCAACTGTAATGTACTAGTTAGGTTATTACTCCCTCCTAACTAGTGAGCCCTTTTATAAAGATGTCGTCACTCACGTGAATTGGACTAGGTTTGTATTAAGTAGCTCACACAGGGACTACTTATGTTCAATAGGCAAACTAGTGATGTAAAAGAGCCTATATATACCCACATGACTCTCCATGTGGGTGTGTGGGATTATTGTTTCATTTCATTTGTTTACTTTCAATAAAGATAAACATTTGACATATTATCTCCACCCTCTCACTACCTCTCTCTCTCTAAGATGAACATCTTCATCTTCAGCCAACCAAGGCCGCCCGAACCACGAAATACATGAATCTTGGTCTCTACAATTGGTATCAGAGCAAATGGTTAAACTTTTGAGTTTAAAAGCATTTAGAGGTCTTAGAGGGACTTGTTGTGAGCACAAAATTTATAAAAAGACTTTGAAAAATCTTTTGAAACAATTTTGATTAAGTGCTCACGGGTTTTAGCTTTTTGCCATTAACATTGCGAGTTCTGATCGGAAATAATCAGAAGTCATTCAATGTAGCGTTTATTTGAAACCTTTTCCGGCATACCCGAGCTACATTTAAAAGATTTCACGTTTAAGAACGGGTTCCGTACTGAAATGCACGAAAGCCATAATGAAGAATTTTTAGAAACGACATGTTTTAGAAAAACATAAAAAATAACTCTCGTTCAAGCATCTGTAAATACCCGTATCATTGTTGAATGACATTTCTAAGTACGTACAGAATATTGATTAGACGGGAGACATGTCGTGAGAAGAATATTTTTGGTTTTTGATGTTTTATATTTTTTATGGCTTTTTCAAATTTTCTATTTTTATATTTTGATTTTTTTTTAAAAGGTATGTATATATTTACCAAAAATATATACATAAATATTTACAAGAGATGTTTACCAAAATATTTATAGAAATATTTACATGCGAAGCTTTATGAAGTAAATCAATGAGATTCGAGAAGACTTTCTAACTCTACGGGAGTTAGGCTTCGCATTCCAATTCGACGAACTAAGTTTTCAAACCGCTCTTTTGGGAGGGCCTTAGTAAATAGATCGGCGAGCTGGTATTCTGTCTTCACGAAAAACAATTCAACAGTACCCTCTTCAACGTGCTCTTTTATGAAGTGATAGCGGACTCTAATATGCTTGGTCTTCGAGTGTTGCACTGGGTTGCACGAGATGGCTATGGCACTTTTTGAATCGCAATACAAAGGTATGCGGTTGAAAGAGAAACCATAATCTGTGAGTTGTGTTCTCATCCAAAGGACTTGAGCACAACACGCAGATAGAGACACATACTCGGCTTCTGCTGTTGATAAAGCAGTGCAATCTTGTTTACTTGGCATCCAGCATGATCGGCATCTGAAAAGGCAATTAGTGTAAACTCCGAATCCTTCGGATACCAAAGTCCCATGTTAATGGTTCTTCGAAGGTATCGAAAGATCCGTTTAACCTCTTGGAGGTGAAGTTCGGTAGGCCTTGCCTGAAACCGTGCTAATAAGCAAACAGCAAAATGAATATCTGGTCGGCTTGCAGTTAGGTACATGAGAGAACCAATCATGCTCCGATATTTCTTCGGATCCATGGGTTTCCCATATAGGTCAGCGCCAATTTTTGGTGAAGTGACCATTGGAGTACCAACAGAGTCACAATTTTCCATACCATGTTTTTTCAAAATCTTAATTGTGTATTTAGCCTGATTAAGAAAAATTCCACGCGGGGATTGATGAATTTGTAATCCTAAAAAGAATTTTAATTCACCCATCATGGACATTTCGAATTTGCTTTTCATGAGATTTTCAAAATGTTTTGAATGTGTCGGATTAGTGGACCCAAATATTATGTCGTCCACATAAATCTGAACAATCAAAATGTCATTTTTGTATTTTCTTGTAAACAAGGTTGGATCAATCGTTCCTTTGGTGAAATTATTTGACAACAAGAAAGATGATAATTCGTCATACCACGCCCGTGGGGCTTGTTTCAAACCATAGATTGCCTTCTTTAGCTTGTAGACGTATTCCGGATGATCTTTGTCAACGAAACCGTCTGGTTGACTCACATACACTTCTTCTTTCAGAGTTCCATTCAAGAACGCCGTCTTGATGTCCATCTGATAAACCGTGATGTTCTTGTGAGCAGCATAAGCTAAGAAAATCCTGACTGCTTCAAGCCTTGCAACCGGTGCGAATGACTCTTCAAAATCTATCCCTTCTTCTTGTCTGAATCCCTTTGCCACCAGACGAGCCTTGTTGCGAATCACAGTCATTTCTTCATCCTTTTTGTTTTTCCATAACCACTTAAGATCAATGACTAGTTTGTCAATTGGTCTTGGAACTAAATCCCAAGTGTCATGGATTTGAAATTGAAGAAGTTCTTCCTGCATCGCTTCAATCCAGGCATTATCTGCCATTGCTTCCCGAATGTTCTTAGGTTCTATGAGACTGACTGAGCAGACATAGATGCACATGTCGCAATCGGTGTGAAGTTGTTTTCTCGTCTGAATTGGTCTTGAGGGTTCACCAATAACCTGTTCAATCGGATGGTCTTTTGTCCACTGTAATGTTGAAGGGTACCTTGGACTGAATAACTGCGTGTTAGACGGTTCATTCAATCTGGAAGATGATTCACTAGATTCCGTTCCAAACGGGTTTTCAAAGACTTCTTCGTCTAACACAGCATTATTTGGTTCTTGCTCATCAATTCTGGGTAGAACAATTTCAATGAATGGAGTTGCTGGAGTAGATGTAGATGATGTTGACGTTGAGGGAGTTGGTGCGTCAGCTTCGAATGTTGTGGATGCATCTGGATTTGCTGGAATTGGTGGTGGTTTTTGATGTTGAGTGGTTGCAGCGGAATGTTGGTTAGATGCATTTTTCGAAGCGCCACCATAGTATTCATCATACATGAACTCGAAGAAATTATCCAGTTCTTGAGTTTTGGGTTGTTCGACATGAATTGATTGAGCTCCTTAAGGGCGTACTTCTCCCTCCTGATGATTGCGAGTCATCGTAATCATCATATAATAATGTACATGGCTTGGAGTACCTTGATCTTGAAGCAATACTAAATCCATGATAGCACATCGACAACCCGTCGATGCTTAATTATTGTGAGAATATGTTAAAAAATACTCTCAATACGTCTCTCAAACCAACCTTAAAATTCACCGGCTTCTAATAAATGACCACATGTGGAGACAACCCGATATGACCAATTTGAAAACGAAGTAAACATCCCCCCTCAAATGTGACTTAATCTTGTACGATAATGTGACTAAGAACCTATACTGAGCACTACAACGTAACTCCTTAAAGCATAGGTCGTTTCATATACCCATCCAACCTTCCTTATCTGTATATGAACACCTCTTGAATTATCCACATCTTTGTGTGACACTGAGTACTATAACGTATCTCCTTGAAGTGATAGTTAACTAGGTCTTCGTCCATCCTCCCTTTGACCTATGAAAACTAGATAATCCAAGAATTAATCACTATACCCATGAGAGCCCAAACAAGTATCTCTAAAAGTCATGCATCCATCCAACCTCTAGACTTTGAGATAAATAAGTACACATGCACGAAAAATGTCACTTCAAAATCAAATCAATATACCATTCTTCTCCCGTAGTCATTCTTCTAAACCATATTAGCCGTGAACGATGTATCCCCGTGATTGTTGCGATGGTAACCCTATATCCCTTTTTTTTTTTTTTTTTTTTTTTTTTTTGACATAATTTGAAATACACTAGGAAATGCCGTTACAAGAAGGCTAGAAAAATTTGAGTGTAACAGATTTTGACGCCAATTTTCACCTAAAAAATTCGAATTTTGACCAAAAATTTTGAACTTTGGGCCAAAATTTTCACTATTATACCAAAATTTGAATCTCGCGTAAAAATTGAACGTTTAATCACCTGAAAAAATTAAATTTTACTCCCATTTTCCCGCCAAAAAACTCTTTTTTTTTTTTTTTTTGGAAGGGATACTAATTTGAAGGGTGTCAAAGTGGAAGGATTATACTTGAACATATTTATCAATTACGAAAGAAATGAATTGCGAGAGTAACAGTTGGCAATTGCGAGAAATTGGTGAATTTCGATAAAGTTCCCCAATTGCGAGAGAACTCCCCAATTGCGAGAAACATCATCAATTCCGAAAGAGTCCTGAATTGCGAGAAAAAGTGCCAATTGCGAGAGTTAAATGCAATTCCGAAATGAATTTCGAAAGACCAATTGCGATAGCAATTTCGAAAGTGTTGCAATTGCGAGAGATATGACCAATTGCGAGATAATTCTGCAAATTCGAGGAAATGAGCAATTCCGAAACTTTTTGCCAATTTCGAGACAATGTGGCAATTTCGAGATTCTGCCAGTTTTTACCCACTCTTGACTTTTTCACTCTTATCCAATAATGCATCAACTGTCACCACTCATCCCACCTCCCATCAATAATTGAATACAATAATTGTAGTCCACTTTTCCGGCCATAAATTCCGACCAACTTTTCCGACCATCTTTTTGCAACCCGAATCTGATCCTAAAACCCATTTCGAGCATAAAACTCGACCATATACTCATCAAATCGGACCACATTTCACGGATTAAGGATACATAAGACCACTACTAGGCTTGTTTTTTTTCGTATGAAACGGAAATAAATTCCGATGACCCGAAAAAAAATTTCCGGTGACTAAAAAGAAGATAAAAAACAGCCTAATACACATAAACGAACCACAAAAATCAGTAAACTCACCAAGAATCTCCCCCGGTTAGCTCTTGATACCAATTGTAAAGATCAAGATTCATGTGTTTCGTGGTTCGGGCGGCCTTGGTTGGCTCTGAAAGATGAAGGTGTTCATCTTAGAAAGAGAGAGAGTAGTGAGAGGGTAGAGAGAAATCTGCCAAATGTTATCTTTATTGAAAAATAACAAATGAATGGTGCAACACTCCCACACACCCACATGGAGAGTCATGTGGGTACTTATAGGCTCTTTTACATCCCTAGTTTGCCAAATAATCATAAGTAGTCCCTGCGTGAGCTACTTAATACAAACCTAGTCCAATTCACGAGAGTGACGACATCTTTATAAAAAAGTGAGTCTAACAAAAAACGCTACAATCTTTGTTTTTCTTGAACGTCATACGCAAATCAAGATCAAGTAAGTTGTGTTTGTTTGGTGTTTATTCGAAGTGGGTCTTCAAGCTACTGTGATTATTCACTTGTGTACACTTGTGGAATCTTGGTTTTGGTTTGTTCTTCATTTTCTAGATCGACAAGAATCATTAACAATTCTTGTATAAGAATTGTTTTGATTATTTTAAGTGATTGAAGTGAATTATTGAAGTTAGTAATAGTTAGTAAAAAGTGGCAGAAAGTTTACTGACAAGTATGGGGAGTTGCATGGGTAGAAGCTAAAAGTCAAAAAGTGGGTGAGATTTGGTCAAAATCTGCGTTTTATCGCAATTGAAGAAAAGCAGTGAGTTGTCGCAATTCGTAGTGTTTTATCGCATTCTTGTATGAGAATTGCGATAGGTGTCGCATTTGGCCTTATCGCAGTTGACATCGCTGTTTAGCTCTATCGCATTTGACCATATCGCAGTTGACAACTTAGAGACTTATCGCAATTGAGGTTATCGCAATTGGAGTCTGAGCAGCTTATCGCAGTTCTGTCCGAGATATCCATCGCAGTTCTGTCCGAGATACATTACCAATTGCGATATTGGACAACAAAGAATTTTTACCAGTTTTCAGAGTTGTCATTTTCAGTCCCTGTACTTTCTAGCAGCCTTTGGGAACTTCCAGAATTGGCAGTTTTGGCCCTCGTACTTGTGTGAATTGAGTTCAAAGTTAAATAACTTTTTAAGGATTTGATTCGAACGTAATTTCGTCAACTCGAAAGTGAACTCGGTATTTTAACTCTTGTATAAGAGTGTAAAATACTTCGACAAACGGATATCTACTCTCTTATATTAGAGTGTTAGATTTTATATAAATTGCCAATTTATATAAATTGGATATATATTTCTATCTTAATTGACATTTTGCCATAATTTATAAATTGTGGTCAAAATAGAAATTTCTATAGAAGTTGTCAGTTTATCTAAATTACAATTTACATAACCTTTGTCGAAATTGTAAACTTTTGACTTTGTCTTAATTATACTCTAATCAAATTTTGTAACTTTATTTAAATTTGTTTCGTTCATCTACACCTACATCTTCAACGTTCATCATCAACAAACCAAAGCTTCACAACATCATCAACCAAGTTCGACCGTCAACAACAACGTCTCCTACTTTGTTGCAAAGATCTTAAATCCACTTTATCATACATTATATTTTAAAGATGACTACACAACAAGACATTCATGCCGCAGGTTCAGAAAATCGACCTCCAATGTTGGAAAAAGGTGGTTACCTTCCATGGACGAGTCGTATGCTTCGATATATGAGATCCAAACCTAATGGACAAGGTATACTCTTGGTTAACTCCGTCAAAAAAGGTCCATTCCAGCCTGGTGAGATTGAAGAAACAGCTGGAAACCCTACTGCAGAACCTCCCGTCGATCCAACGTACAAAATCAAAGAGGAATCGGATTACACTGAAGCAGATTGGAAGCAAATTGAAGCTGATCACCTAGCAATGCATCTAATCCAACTCGGTCTACCACAAGAAATATTTTGTGCTGTAGATAGCTGTGAAACTGCCAAAGAAATGTGGGATCGAGTTAGACGTCTTTGTCATGGTACAGAAATTGGCATTCAAGAAATGGAAAACAAGCTTCTGACAGAATGGGAGAAGTTCACAGCAACACCAGCTGAACAGATTGAATCTTACTACACATGGTTTTGTACTCTAATGAATGAGTTGATCAGAAACAATTTGGCACCTAAACAAATTGTTCAAAACATCAAGTTCATCAACAACCTTCCAGAAGAATGGGGACGATATGTTACTATTGTCAACCAAACTAAGAATCTTCATGATGTGAACTACGATCAACTCTATGACTTTCTCAAACAAAACCAAGCAGAGGCAAATGAAGTCAGAAAAGAGAAACAAGCAAAACAACAAGATCCTCTTGCACTCATAGTCCAATCACCTACACCTGCAACAGTCAGTGCACAACCATCATCATCATCCACTCAGCAATTCATGCAACAACAGTATATTTCACAATCACCATTCTACCCACAACAACAACATGTAATCCCACAACAACAATACCCACAACACCCAGATCTAGACGATCAGGATGAGTCAACTGCTGCTTTGACTCAAGCTTTTGCTTACCTATCAAAAGCATTCCAAGGACGTTACTCCACACCCACCAACAACAATCAACGAATCTCATCGAACACTCGCAACAAGCAGATTGCACAGCCGAGTTTCAACATGGGTCAGCAAAGACAGATGGTTGGGGGATATGGGAATCAGCAGGGATATGCTCCAAGATTTCAGATGGGTAATCAGAATGCAGGGCAGTATGTTGGTAATCAGATGGGTCAGTATGCAGGGAATCAGATGGGTACAGCTGTTGGTAATCAAAGGGTTCAGAATGCTGGGAATCAGTTTGGGAATGTTGCTCAGGGAGCTGGGAATAGAAATCAGGGAAATGTGATGAAGTGCTTCAACTGTCAGGGTATTGGTCATATGGCTAGGAACTGTCCTGACAAGCCGAATAAAAGGGATCCAGCGTATTTGCAGAAAGCATTAATGTTGGCAAACAAAGAAACGGCTGGGCTCCAGTTGAGTGCAGAAGAGAATGACTTCATGGCCATTATGGACAATTCAAAAGACCAAGAGGACATCGATGCAAACTGCATTTTTATGGCAAATCTCCAGGAGGCAAAGTACGACACAGACTCAGAAGCACCTCCTGCTTTTGACACTAATGCGGTTTCTGAGGTACAACCATATGCTACATGTCACAATAATGAAATGTTTGATATGTCACCTCAAAATGAACAGCATCCTGAGACTCCTAATCTCATTTATGATACATACATGGACGAACCAAGTTGTAGTAATACTAATTTGGTAACTCCAGATATGGATCCTAATGAAGAATTCGAGTCACAGCATACTGATAATGATGAGGAAACACGTGCTATGTTTGAATCATTATTGCAAAATTGTAGTGTTGAAATAGAAAAGGTCAAAAAGGTCAATCGCGATGTTAAGGCCGCGAATGAAAAATTGACCACTGAGCTTGAGAGATATAAGGTGAATGCAAGAGCTTATGATTTTCATAACAAAAAACAGTCGGAACTTGAAGTTAGCTTAAAAGATTCTGAGTTAAGAGAGAAACGTTTACAAATCAAATTTGACACTCTAAATGTTAATTTGAATAACCAAATTAAAACTCTTAACAAGGAAATTTCTGAACTAACCAACCAGCTTTCAAAACAAAAATCAACTTATTCCAATCTTGAAAAAGAAAAGAAGGAGTTGAATGAAAGGTTTTCAAAACGTGAAAAGGATCTTCTTAAAGAGATCAATGACAAAAAGGAAAATATTGCAAAGTTGGATGATTTGCTTGTAAAAACGGGTCATTCTGCACAAACAGTTAACTTGTTAATAAACGATCCAAACCCGATTTTACATACATTAAAAAAGGTGGCTATCGGTTATGAAAACCCTTATATTCTCAAGAAAGCTCAAAAAGAACAGAATGTGCTTTTTAATGGTAATTTAATAAATGCTATCCATGACCCTCCTTCGGGTTATGATTCAAGTGAGACGATTAAGCTTTCAGAAGAGAGTCGTAAGAAAATGCGACAATTGAACAGAGAAATAAAACCCATTGACTATAATGAAGCTAACAAACTTGCTGGGGTTCATCTTGTTAAAAAGGAGTCACCTCTGTTTTTTCAAAAACCAGTGGTTTTCACAAGACAAAAGCTGTCTCAAAACATCTGCCTAACATCGAACAAATGACATCTAAAAACACTTATGATTCAAGTGCAGCTAGACTATATTTGGTTGATCTTAAACAGAGAATTGAGAAACTTCAACGTATTGTGGCTTCCAAAATTAACAATAACAAGTTTGAATGGTTTCCGGGTGTTCAGGATGAACTGAAAAAGATTTTTGAAAAGGAAATTAATCCACATGTTGCTGCAATCTATGCGGTTGTTCAAAATGTGGAAAATAATCTTTTAAAAGAGTCTGCATAATTTGTTAAGGACCACAAATCCTTAGTGAAGGAAGCTAATGAATACTTGGAACACATAAAAGTTTTGGAAAAGCAAAATGACTCTCTCTCTTTCAAAGCTCTATCGACTGATATCATGTCCATTATTTTCCAAACATATTATGTTGAGGATGATGAAACACTTCGAGCTGAGACTTCTCAAATTGTTGAAAAATATGAAAAGGCGCTTTTGAAACTTGAAAAACAAAACTGCACATATTTTAAACAACTTGATACTAAAAAGGAAGAATGCAAGTATGACAAATTGTCGTATGAGCGCTCTTACAAAAATATGCAAGATCAAATCAATCTTTTGAAGTCTCAACTCGAAAGTCAAAAAGGGAAGGGTGAGGAAACTACGGGGATTGCACCATCAACCCCCTTGCCTAATGAGAAACAAAAAGAGAAAGCTGTTGTCAAGAACACTAATGTTATAGCACCGGGCCTTTATAGGATTAGTCCCACTACTGCGTCTGCCTCTACATCTAAAACATATAGGGCGATAGACAAAAGTAAGAAAGATACTCCAAATGAGTCTAGGAATGTTACTACAACATCTCAGGACAACAACAAAAATTCTAATGAGTGTGCCTTACCTTCTACAGGAATAGAAAGCAACTCTAGGAGCAAAAGACAGTCTAGGAGCCATAACAAGAAACCTAGTGTCTCGCCTGTTTCTGAGAGTGCAAGCAAGAAAGTAGAAGAACACCCTAGGAATTTACCGCTTTCCAAGAAGAAACATGTATCATCTAGTTGTAATGATAAGACTCATGTTTCTAATGCATGTAATGATTCTGATTGTTTAATGCAAAAGAAAACTTTGTCTGTAAATGCTTGTGATGATAATGTTTCTAATGATGTGAAAAAGAATGATATGCCTAGACAGAAAAAGGTTCCTTTAGTGACTAAGGCTAAGTCTAGATATATTCGAAGACTTATTGCAAAAGCTAGGAAAACCACTAGCAGCCTATTGCCTAAGGATCACTCTAAGTTTTGTGCATGGAAACCAACGGGTAGAATGTTCACACTTAAGAATGGCACATTAGAAATAGTTCCCAATGCATCTCAGGAAACCAGTTCTAAGTGTAATTCACCTGTTTCATCTAACCCACTGGAACCAAATGTTAAGTGGTTTCCATATACAAAATCATCTGTTCTTTACAGGTCATTGAAATTTGTCTTTGGATCGTCGACTCGGGTTGCTCCAAGCACATGACCGGGAATCTGAAGCTGCTGATCAATTTTGTGTGGCAGTTCATGGGGACTGTACGGTTTGGGAATGATCATGTTGCAGCTATTCTGGGTTATGGAGATCTTCGGTTTGGAAATTATCTGATCACTCGAGTTTACTATGTCGAAGGATTGGGACACAATCTGTTCTTAGTTGGACAGTTTTGTGATGCTGATTTAGAGGTTGCTTTTAGGAGAAACACTTGTTTTGTCAGGAATTTGGTGGGAAATGATCTCTTAATTGGGAATCGTGGCACCAATCTCTATGCAATTGACATAAACCAAATGGCCTCTTCATCTCCTATTTGTCTCATGACCAGGGCAGGTGAAACAAAATCCTGGTTATGGCATAGACGTTTGTCCCATCTGAACTTTGACACGATCAACAAGATTGCCAAAGACAACATCGTCTCCGGTCTTCCTAAATTTAAATACACCAAAGAACACCTATGTCCATCATGTGAGCAAGGAAAGAGCAAAAGAGCAACATATAAACCTAAACCCGTACCTAGTTCGGCTGATAGGTTGCATTTGTTGCATATGGACTTATGTGGCCCGATGAGAGTTCAAAGCATAAATGGGAAGAAGTATATTCTTGTAATTGTTGACGACTATTCAAGATATACATGGGTAAAGTTCTTGAGATCAAAAGATGAAGCACCAAGCACCATCATCGCCTTTCTGAAGCGGATTCAAGTTCTACTTCAAGCTCCAGTTAGGATAGTAAGAACGGATAATGGCACGGAATTTGTCAATCAGGAGTTAAGAACATTCTTTGAAGAAACTGGTATTACTCACCAGACATCAGCTGTTAGAACTCCACAGCAGAATGGGGTAGTTGAAAGAAGGAATCGAACCCTTGTAGAAGCTGCTCGCACTATGCTGATCTATTCCAGTGCTCCGTTATTCCTATGGGCTGATGTGTTTCTACTGCTTGTTTTACTCAAAACCGATCCCTAATCCATCCAAGATTCAATAAAACCCCATATGAACTTGTCAACAACCGAAAACCGGATATTTCTTATCTTCATGTATTTGGCGCTTTATGCTATCCAACAAATGACAGGGAAGATCTGGGAAAGTTGAAGGCTAAGGGTGATATTGGAATCTTTATTGGGTATTCTGAAAACTCGAGGGCATTCAGGGTGTATAACAGGAGAACAAAAAAGATCATGGAGACGATGAATGTGAAGTTTGATGAAATTTCACAAATGGCTTCTGAGAGACTCGCTCTAGAACCCGCGCTTAACCCAATGACTTCCGGACATATCAGTTCGGGACTCGCACCTCAACGAGCTCAATCAATTCATGACGAACAACCCACAACTCAAGAATTGGATAATTTCTTCGAGTTCATGTACGATGAATACTATGGTAACGCTTCAAAAAATGCATCTAACCAACATTCCGCTGCATCCACTCAACAACAACCACCACCACCTCCACCAAATCTAGATGCATCCACAACATTCGAAGCTGGCGCACCAACTCCCTCGACATCAACATCATCTACATCTACTCCAGCAACTCCATTCATTGAAATTGTTCTACCAAGAATTGATGAGCAAGAACAAAATAATGCTGTGTTAGACGATGAAGTCTTTGAAAACCCGTTTGGAACGGAATCTGGTGAATCATCTTCCAGATTACATGAACCAACTAACACACATTTATTCAGTCCAAGGTACCCTTCAACACTACAGTGGACAAAAGACCATCCAATAGAACAGGTTATTGGTGAACCCTCAAGACCAATTCAGACGAGAAAACAGCTTCACACCGATTGCGACATGTGCATCTATGTCTGCTCAGTCAGTCTCATAGAACCTAAGAACATTCGGGAAGCAATGGCAGATAATGCCTGGATTGAAGCGATGCAGGAAGAACTTCTTCAATTTCAAATCCATGACACCTGGGATTTAGTTCCAAGACCAATTGACAAACTAGTCATTGATCTTAAATGGTTATGGAAAAACAAAAAGGATATAGAAATTACTGTGATTTGCAACAAAGCTCGTCTGGTGGCAAAGGGATACAGACAAGAAGAAGGGATAGATTTTGAAGAGTCATTCGCACCGGTTGCAAGGCTTGAAGCAGTCAGGATTTTCTTAGCTTATGCCGCTCACAAGAACATCACGGTTTATCAGATGGACATCAAGACGGCGTTCTTGAATGGAACTCTGAAAGAAGAAGTGTATGTGAGTCAACCAGACGGTTTCGTTGACAAAGATCATCCGGAATACGTCTACAAGCTAAAGAAGGCAATCTATGGTTTGAAACAAGCCCCACGGGCGTGGTATGACGAGTTATCATCTTTCTTGTTGTCAAATAATTTCACCAAAGGAACAATTGATCCAACCTTGTTTACAAGAAAATACAAAAATGACATTTTGATTGTTCATATTTATGTGGACGACATAATATTTAGGTCCACTAATCCGACACATTCAAAACATTTTGAAAATCTCATGAAAAGCAAATTTGAAATGTCCATGATGGGTGAATTAAAATTCTTTTTAGGCTTACAAATTCATCAATCCCCACGTGGTATTTTTCTTAATCAGGCTAAATACACAATTGAGATTTTGAAAAAACATGGAATGGACAATTGTGACTCTGTTGGTACTCCAATGGTCACTTCACCAAAAATTGGCACTGACCTATATGGGAAACCCATGGATCCGAAGAAATATCAGAGCATGATTGGTTCTCTCATGTACCTAACTGCAAGCCGACCAGATATTCATTTTGCTGTTTGCTTACTTGCACGGTTTCAGGCAAGGCCTACCGAACTTCACCTCCAAGAGGTTAAACGGATCTTTCGATACCTTCGAAGAACCATTAACATGGGACTTTGGTATCCGAAGGATTCGGAGTTTACACTAATTTCCTTTTCAGATGCCGATCATGCTGGATGCCAAGTTACAGCGAAAAGTACGTCAGGCGGAGCGCAATTTCTGGGAGAAAAGCTAGTAGGTTGGTCGTCAAGAAAACAAGACTGCACTGCTTTATCAACAGCAGAGGCCGAGTATGTGTCTCTATCTGCGTGTTGTGCCCAAGTTCTATGGATGAGGACACAGCTCACAGATTATGGTTTCTTTTTCAACCGCATACCTTTGTATTGCGATTCAAAAAGTGCCATAGCCATCTCGTGCAACCCAGTGCAACACTCGAAGACCAAGCATATTAGAGTCCGCTACCACTTCATAAAAGAGCACGTTAAAGAGGGTACTGTTGAATTGTTCTTCGTGAAGACTGAATACCAACTCGTCGATCTATTTACTAAGGCCCTCCCAAAAGAGCGGTTTGAAAACTTAATTCGTCGAATTGGAATGCGAAGCCTAACTCCCGAAGAGTTAGAACGTCTTCTCGAATCTTCTTGATCTATATCAAAAAGCTTCGCATGTAAATATTTTTGTAAATATATACATGTTAATATCTATACTGTAAATACAGAAAAAAAAAAAAAAAAAAAAAAAAAAAAAAAAACCATAAAAAAAATGTAAAACATCAAAAACCAAAAATATTCTTCTCACGACATGTCTCTCGTCTAATCAATATTTTGTACGTACTTAGAAATGTCATTCAACAATGATACGGGTATTTACAGATGCTTGAGCGAGAGTTATTTTTTATGTTTTTCTAAAACATGTCGTTTCTCAAATTTTTCTTCATTAAGGCTTTCGTGCATTTCAGTACGAAACCCGCGCTACATTGAATGACTTCTGATTATTTCCGATCAGAACTCGCAATGTTAATGGCGAAAAGCTACAACCCGTGAGCACTTAATCAAAATTGTTTCAAAAGATTTTTCAAAGTCTTTTTATAAATTTTGTGCTCACAACAACTCCCTCAAAGACCTCTAAATGCTTTTAAACTCAAAAGTTTAACCATTTGCTCTGATTAAGGGGGAGTATAAAAAGAAAATGTTCTATTTTTCATTCTAAAATCAGTCCGTCTCTCCACAAAAAGTTTCATTTTAATCAACTGTTTTTAAAAATACCACTTCATGCTATTTTTGAGGGGGAGATTGGGTGTTTATTATAAATATGGGGGAGAGGACGTGATTAAAATGTGATCTAAAAGAAGTTTTGTCGTTTGAATCTTAAAAAGAGTTCTTCAAAAAGACTCAGCATGAACCCTCGAATTGACGAAACTAAATGTCCGTTCTCGAAAAGACATGTCCTGGACGGGTAATAATTTCAAGCTGGTTTACCAGTGATGCAAGCGTGTCTCGCAAAGGACTTGTCTGAGTAGAATGTACCAATTCGAGAGATGATCTTTGAATATGACCAGGACGGGTAATAACTTCAAGCTAGTCTAACTAGTGATGTAAGCGTGTCTCGCGAAGGTCGTGTTCATTGAAAGTCGATCATTTAAAATGTGCGAACTCTACCCAACATGTGCAATTTATTTCAAAAATGCATGAGCACATGTGAAGGGGGAGTGTTTCAAAAATGTAAAACTCTCGATGTGTTAACAAAATGTGTTTTCTCATAAACACGTTGAGAGATTTTCACAAGGTTTAATGGCATGTGACAAATAATCTAGGATAATCATGGAGTAATAAGGTGATTATGGTTAGGTTATGTCCAATGATCCGCCAGAACCAGAGGGATCTACCCAAGGACAATTCCAATAGCTTAGCATTATAAGTCCTTAGGAAAGATTGAAAAAAGGAGTATAATGAGAAAGGAGAAAGAAGGGGTTGAAGAATGAAAAAGAAAAGTTTTTGTAAGGGTGAAAAGAAATAGCCCTCCATGAAAACTTAGGTCAGAAACCGGGTCAATACATCTGCTATTGGTACTCACTAAGGTGATACTGGTATTGAAGACAAGACGTCATGGACCCAGTGACGCATTTGCACCACCCCTCCTATCCACTCAAATATCTCTTAAAAGATATTTGTTTCATTTCTCACGGAGAACACTACATAATCTATCGACCTCTCACTCCGAGATGTGTTGATATTGAAAAGGTGGCACTCTGCTCCATGCCTCCGACGACTAAAACCAAAATGCACATTATTGAGTCTAGAGACATGAGATTCATCAAAAGATCTCTTAGGAACACTTCCTATGCAATACACTTGTGTTCACTCAAAAGGATACAAGTTGTATGAGTCTTAATGAGATCTAAGGATCTTGCCTCACGATATGATGGCAGCTGGACGATTTATTGCTAACTGTTTTATGCAGGTACCGACGAAAGTTCATCTACCATCATCATCTACAACGACGACGCATCCAGACAGAAGAAGTAGATCAAGGCAGGAACGACCAGAAGACGATACTTTGAAGATCACAGTGCATGAAGGAACATTAATTGAAGAATATTATACATTGACACATGAAGTTCAAGACGTCAAATGCAAAAGACCATTCACGGGAGCATCATTGAAATGACCATCCCTTAGGGGGAGATTGTTAGCATTTAATTTAATGCTACTTAGAAGTGATGGTCATTTTGGCATTTAGAGTAAATGTGTCAAGTGTAATATGTTGTAAAGTGGGCTTGTAGCATTAGAACTATAAGTGTTTCATGTGTTTAAGTGTAGTGCAAATACAAAGCCCACCTTAGGTCCAAGTCAAAGCCCACACATATCCATGTGTTGGCTGTGTAATTCGTATAAACACACACACACACATCTCATTTAGAAAGTGCCTCATTTTAGATAAGAAAAAGAGTGTGTGTGTGAGAGAGAGAGTAACACCCAAGTCTTGTATTATTTTCTTTCTTGAATATAATCATTTGACTTGAAATTTATACATAAGATCCACATACTACTCTTGTTCTATTATTGTGTTTGTGAGTGTCATCATCTAGTTTGCTTGTGTGTGATAAAGAGGAAGCTCTCGGTGTTCATTCCAAGTGAAGATCGAAGGTTTACAATTTGCTACTTGCTTGCTTGCTGACCTAACTCACAGAAGAATACAAAATCAAATCCCATGCAATTGTATACTTTGCGTGTTGCCAATAATGTGAATACTTTGCATATTTGCTACATACTCGCACTTGCACATTGCCAATAACTTGTACCTCGCGCCACTCTTTTACATTTTTCTTGGCTACCCGTCCCATCACTGCGGTTATTGATGTCATAATCTTGCCACCAATAAGATTACAATTTCTCGTCATGTTACTTTTGACGAAGATATATTTTCGTTTAGTTCCATGGCTTCAAATAACCCGCCTTCCTATAATTTTTTACTTCCGCTATTACTTCAACCCTCACCTATCCTGCCCAATCACTCCACTGCCTCCCAACTGGCCTAACAAACTGCTCCAACCTCATCACCACCTCATACACCACCGGCCCACCAACAAACTACTCCAATAACCCCGACTCACCAAACCAATGCTAGTCCACCACCCACCGGTTCCCCCACGGCCCAACAACACACTGCCCCACTAACCCTGACCCACCAAACAAATCCTAACCCACCACCACTTGTTTCACCCGTGGCCCAATAACTAACTACCTCAAACTCCAACCCCGTTGTTGTCCATTTCACGTCCCAAACATCACCCGAACCTGTCCATAATGTTCATCCCATGGTTACACGTGCAAAGTCCGGCATTTCAAAACCTCTTGAACGTATGTCTCTTAATGTCGCCACAATGTCCCCAGTTCCCAAGTCTCATACTCATGCTCTACGTGATAATAATTGGAAAACGCTATGTTTGAGGAATATAATGTTTTAATTACTAATGGTACGTGGGTGCTTGTGCCCCGTCCTACTAATGTGAATATTGTGCGATCTATGTAGCTTTTCAGGCATAAGTTTAATGCAGATGGATCACTTAGCAGGTACAAGGCTCGCTTAGTAGCCAATGATCGTAGTCAGCAATAGGGAGTCGATCATGATGAGACTTTTACTCCGGTTGTTAAACCAACAACTATCCGTGTTGTTTTGAGTCTTGTTATTTCGCAGGCTTGGCCTATTCATCAGTTGGATGTGAAGAATGCTTTTCTTCATGGTCATCTTTCTAAGGCAATTTATATGCATCAGCCTCCCAGGGTTTGTTAATCCCGCTCACCCAGATTATGTTTGTCACTTGCAGCGATCACTATATGGGCTTAAGCAAGCCCCGCGCGCTTGGTTTTAGCGCTTTGCTTCTTATGCTACCAAAGTCGGTTTTCCGCACAGCAAAATCGACTCCTCGTTGTTTATTTTTCATCGCGGGACTGGCATTGCTTATTTATTATTATATGTCGATGATATCATTCTTACAGTACGTTCTTCAGCATTTCTACAGCGGGTCCTCAGCTCCTTACATGTTGAGTTTTCTATGACCGATCTTCGCTCTCTTAATTATTTCCTTAGCATCTCGGCTCAGTGGGTGTAACACCCCCAAAATCGGGTCCAACAGAAGCATAAAAGTCACTGGGGTGCTACTCAATTGGTATCACAACACATGGTACAAAGAACGGTTTTTACCTCAATCATTTAGAATAAAATTTATTTACAAAGAGCGTAAAATTTATATTTTTCAAAAGTAGTGCGGAAATAGGCCCATAAAATAAGTAAAGTGGTCCTAAATATTTATCAGAGTCGTCTATGACCATGCCCCTTGCCAAGCGTCTTCAGAAATAAGCTATCACCTAAAACCTGAAAATACATGCTAAAAGGGTCAGCTTACGCTGTATATGGTTGAACCAAAAGGTTTTCGAGTTCAAATCATCGTTCACAAACAAGTCAAGTCCAACGTAGGCTCACACTCCCTAAATCACAGTTCCAGAACCAAATCCGCAAATAATAACATAGTCAAAGCATCTCGAACCACAATCAATCATACAGATACTACACTCATATAGTGTCACGCAAGTTTAACTGTTACGCTGGCTAAGTCACAAAAGTCAAATCACAATAACAGTTTCCTATAGGTGCACACTATAGTAGTCTATAGGCACAGGAGCCCACTGGTAATAGGCACAAAGAGCCCTTGTTAATAATTAGGCACAAAGAGCCCTTGTTAATAATTACCCTGCACTATTGCAGCTCATAACGATAACTCCACACAATTGCAGACATGGAATAATAACCTCAGCCAGCTCGCGTAACAGTATCATAAACCACAATCACAAGTTCAGACCACGTCAATAAACAGGTAAACACATAACGCATTCAAATAACCAGATCAGATATTTCAGCCAAACAACACGTTTGAGAAAACAAATCACGTTTCAAGTAAAACAAGTATTGAGTTTAAGTAGAAATGAGCATGTATTCTCCCCCAAAATAGTTATAAAACCGGTAAAAGTAGGGGCCATGAACTCACCATAGCCACAGCAATGCAAGGATCACAACTGGCATCGAGAAGCAAAACACACCAATCTCAAGACATACAGCACGACGGTTCCAAGATGTACAGGCACAACGGTACACAATGGTCTAGGATCGGCACAACCTAATACGTATACGATTATCTCAAAATACGTCTCGCACAATAATAAAGTCTATAAAAGACAATGTGTCGTAGTTTTCGTGGATTACTCGATTTCAAAACTTATCAAAAGCTTAGTATCAACGTTTCGTGTGGTGTGGTAAGAAAACATTAACACAGGGACACGCACGCCAAAAGAAATAAACATCGACACAGTCAAGAAAATACTGACGAGAATTCAAACCAAGAAGACAAATCTAGAAGTCAACGACAAATAAACACTTCAAATAAAATAAACCAGTTTGTACGTTTCGGCATTTACCCCGATAACCCAAATAATTTGTATAAAACATAAACATTTTATAAATAGAAATACGTTTAACTAATAAAATCAGTTTTCTCAAGTCGTTGTGACTTTAGTTAACCAATGTTTGACATTTCAATATCTTATAATTTTTATGTTTCGTTATCTTTCACGTAATTATTAGTTTTGGGTTTATTGAAGATTTTGTGTCCGGTCGGAGTCTAATATATTAAAGTCTTTTCGAGTTTAATATATTATGTCGTCTCAAGTCTCAAAATGTCTAATGAATCCAACATATAATATCGCAAATCCGATAATGATCCATAATTGTCCAAACATCCAATTATAATAGTCAATTCCAAATATTTATTCCGTTATGTATATTTATCATCCAAATTCAAATCACAATTCCAAGTTACCCGAAACGTACCAAGTGAACCAAGTGAACATAATTACACGTTAGCCCAATACTCGCTAAATGTTCAAAATATATCACCATGTCTTACAATTTCTTTTGACTAACCATTATTACCAAAATTAGCACGACCCCTAAACGAAACACAAACACACCCTAACTTAGAATAACAAACCAAACGCACCCTACGTGGGTCATTGCACCAAATGTCAAACCCAAACACAACTCAAATCCAAATAACAAAAACAAGATTCATATACCAAGCCACAAGCGCATATCAAACGCACCCCAATATGGTTGATAATAAACGCACCCATGTGTATTCTTATTTGCCAGCCGAGGCACAAAACACAACACATAACACAACTACAAGGCGAGACCAAAATTCGACATCCCTTTTAGCCATTAGATCAGACCGAGACACCCCACGGGGGTGTTCTTTTACCGCGACACAAACACAATTCCAACACAAACACGAACCAAGACAGCAAATAGCCGATTCACTTCAACTCGAGACCAAAACTAAATAAATGGATAAATTTAAATCCAAAACCTGTGAGCCCTTAATCTTCGACTCGAGGCTAACCGGGTTTAACCCGAAACCCAAAATAAACAAACCACAAAAAGGAGAACGTCATCAAAACCATATAACAACCAAATTTACACCAAACCCGTGGTCAATCGGGTTGACTCGACCCGACCCGTTCATAACCAGTAACAAACCAACATCCCTTTTATTCTTGTCTTTAATCCACACGAAACTATTGAAACTCATTTTAATCCGGTTTATATTTACACAAGATAATACAAATCAACTCAAACGAAAACCCCTTTCAAATCGTTTATCACCACACGAATTCATTTAAATCCATATTTAGATCCATATTAATTCCACGAAAACTGTAACCAAGATTCATAATCGGTTTTAACAAAAAAATAAACAAAAATGTGATTAACAACCAAACATACCAAGAAATCACAAGAAAAGAGAGAGGGAGAGGCGTGAGACGGCTGTGGTGACTCGAACCAAAAACAACTCCAAAATGCTCGATCTAAACTCCAAAAATCATCTTGTACCTTCAAATACCACGACGGTGGTGGATGTGGTGTTGATGGTGGCTGTGTTGTTGAAGGTGATGGCGGTAGATGGCCGGAAGAGGGGTGGCCGAAGGGAGGAGGGCTGCTGCCTGATTATGGTAGGGGGAGAGGAAGGTAATAACCCTAAAATGAGTTATAAAGATGTATATATAGGCTAGGGTTAGGTAAGAAAAACCCTAAGGATCAATTATGTCACAATCAAAGTCTAGGGGCAGTGGGGTAAAATTTCACAGGGACCATAGTTGTAGTTTTGGCAATCTTTCACGAAATCAAGTCCGGGGCCCATTTAAGCTAGTAAACGATCGATTCAAGACATGGGAATTTCACCGTTGCGTTCAGAATAATTTTTCCAATAAAAACAACTATTCATACGCCTCGTTTCTCACAAATAATAAAATAATCAAATCAAATCGTCGGTTGTGCCAGTACGCATTGTGTACGAATTTCACGTTTCGCGAGATAACTTCACGTTTTCAAACCAAATAAGTTCAGAAGGATTTGTATATGAAGAAAAGAGATAATTCCTTATAAAAATATATCCGGAAAATTACGGGGTATTACAGTAAGCTTCGATTGGCATGTTTCTATCACAATCTAAATATGTTGAGGAAATACTTGAGAGAGCCAACATGCACCATTGCAATCCTTGCAGGAATTCGGTTGATACTAACTCCAAGTTGGGTCCTAATGGTGACCCGGTTGATACTGACTCTTCAATATCTTATTTTCACGCGATCGGATATTTCTTATGTTGTTCAATAGGTTTGTCTCTATATGCATGATCCTTATGAGCCTCATCTTGCTGCTTTGAAGCGGATTCTGTGTTATATTCGTGATGCTCTTGATCATGGCCTTCAGCTGCATGTTTTTATTACCACTCAGCTCACTGCATACACAAATGTTGATTGGGCTGGTTGCCCAGTCATCCGACGATCCACTTCTGGGTATTGTGTTTTTCTTGGGGATAATCTACTGTCATGGTCTGCTAAACGACATGTTACTTTATCTCATTCTAGTGCAGAGGCTGAATATCGGGATGTTGCTAATGTTTTCGTTGAAACTTCCTGGATTCTCAATCTTTTGTGGAAATTACATGCTCCTTTCCATACTGCTACGCTTGTTTACTGTGACAATGTCAGTGCAATTTACCTTTCTACTAATCCGGTACAGCACCAGTGTACTAATTATATCGAGATAGATATACATTTTTTTCGTGATTATGTGGCTTCTGGTCGGTTTCAATATGCGGATATCTTCACCAAGGGTCATCCAAGTGCCTTATTTCTTGAGTTTCGTTCTAGTTTGAATGTCCTAAGAACTCATGTTCCAACTTTGGGGGAGTATTAGCCAAATGATTATTAACCCATGCATTGTTTATTATTTACTATTGGGCTTAGTCCATGTTAGTTATCTTATTGTGCGAGACATGGAATGCATTTATACTTTACCATTAATAATAGGTGAGCATGAGAAATTACCAATTCAGATACAAATCTGATTACTCAAAATATCAAAAATAAGAGAAAAGACAAAGCCATAAAAATATGGGTGAAGTCTAAAGATACGTAACATATTTTCTCAAAAATAATGAAATACGTAACCAACTATATCTAATACTAGTATCGCTAAAATACTTTCAAATTTGAACAATATACGTAATATTGACCGGTATATGACTTGTTTGACCGGTTACCACTTAGAAAAGTTACAGTAATGGTCCTTGTGGTTTGCATTGACTTTCACCGGTCGTTTGTTGACTTTTTTTTTACTTAAAAAAGTTACAGTAATGGTCCTTGTGGTTTGCATTGACTTTCACCTTTAGTCCCTTGACTTTATTTCATTTTTTTTTTTACTTTCTTTTTATATTTATTCATATACTATTATTTTTTTTACACTTATTATACTTCTTTTTACCACTTATTCATACACTATTTTATTACACTTATTGCACTTTTTTTACACTTATTCACACACTATTTTTTTACACTTATTATACTTTCTATTTATCACTTATTCATACACTAATTTCGTACACTTATTACACTTTTTTTTACACTAATTGTTTTTATACTTATTCACAGACTATTTTTTTCACACTTATTATACTTCTTTTACCACTTATTCATAAACTAATTTTTTTACACTTATTACACTTTTTTTACACTTTCACACACTATTTTTAACACTTATCACACTTTTTTTACACTAATTTTTTTTTACTTTTTTCGTTTATTCATATACTAGTTTTTTACCATTTAGAAAAATGACACTAATTTTTTTACACTTACTGTACTTATACTTTAACGCAACATTTAAAAAAAAATCAAAAAATTATTTTAGAAAAAAATTGTTGATGCAAATAATGGTCTAAAAACGTTATTTATATCTTTCGATTACTTCACGTTTTGAGGATGACAAAATGTGAACTCACGTTACGTTAAAATTAACGTTAACAAGTTTTTAATCGGAAGATCCCGTTTCTACGCAAATCACTCTTGAACAAAGTTACAACTTGAACTAGTGATCAAAGAAGTGAATTCATGTTTTGAAAATTCACATTTTAAATGGGACAAAACATTTTTTCAAAAATACACATGACAAATTATTTTTGAAATATTAAGAAATGTTTTAATGGAAAAATAAGTTTGAAAATCACAACAGCTTTTTGTCCCCCCAAAATCAGCTCCAACCTTCCCCAAATAAGTTTTCACCAGAAAAGACAAAATTTGGAGCGTCCTAGTCTACCACGGCTCCACGGTACCGTTAAATTTAACGGAGCCGTGGGTCATTTAGTGGAGCCGTCCGTACCATTTTGAATTGTAACGTTCAGATTTTCTTTGCCTATAAATACCCGCCTCTTTCACAGTTTTAGGCACCCTTCACACACAGAAAAATCCCTTAGTCAAATCCTCTCACACATTTCACTTCTTAGGGTCATTTAGATTAGTTTTTCTTTGTTTCAAGAGTGATCCAATCATCCTTCAAGTGATCCTCTTCAAACCTCTTCACTAGCAAGAGAAGAACACAAGTATCCAAGTTGATACAAGGTGTTGTCATCCCTCTTCATTAGCAAGAGAAGAACTCAAGTAATCAAGAAGATACTAGAGTTATAGTTGATAGGTTTGTGTAACACTTGTTACAACCTTGTTGTGTCTTAGCATACATCAAGTTTATTTCCTTTTTGTGAGTGAGAGTGAAGATCAAGTGTGATCTATAGAGATAGTGAACATCTCTTGAAGCCATTGGGCTTGTGTGATTGATCAAGAAGATCAAGGGTCATTAGGTTAGTGTTAGTTGAGTAGAGTGAAGTGAGTGTTGATCATTGTGATCGTGTTGAGATCTTGGTGATCTCTTGAAGCCATTGGGCTTGTGTGTTTGGTCACGTGGACCTTGGTAGATTGGTGCTAGCTAAGATTAGCACTCGACATCTAGCTTAGTGTCGGAAATAGGATAAGCGACGTGTACGGTTTTCTCCGCCTGAAGGGAGGTTGTTGATATAGTGTTTGAAACTCTCGAGTGTGGTACTCGGGGAGTGGAGTAGGGCGAAGAAGAGCTTCGTAGCCGAACCACTATAAATCCTCTGTCTCGGTTTGATCTTTCCAACTCTACTCTTTACTTTTATTTGTTATTATTACGTAGCTTAGTTTGTAGTTCATATTGGTGTTGTTTGATTACACATAGAGTTCGAATCAAAGTTTCCAATAGCATACTTTTAAAACAAGATTTTTAAAAGAAGTTTTTAAACCGGTAAACTATTCAACCCCACCTTCTAGTTTCCCACAAAAATTATTTTTTTTGTAAAGTGATAATTTTGTTTCTTCACTTTTACACTCATTACACTTATACTTTAATGCAACGTTTAGAAAACGCAACCTAAAAAAAAAAAAAAAAAAAAAAAACCCTAAAAAGAATCTTTTTTTTTTTCTTCTGAAGTTGCTTTAAAGTAGCATAATAAGGGTCAAAAAAATTAGTGTCATTTTCTAAATGGTAAAAAAAAAAAAAAAAAGTGTATGAATAAATGAAAAAAGTATTAAAACATTAGTGTAAAAAAAGTGTGATAAGTGTTAAAAAAATATAGTGTGTGAATAAGTGTAAAAAAAAATTAGTATGAATATATGATAAAGAAGTATAATAAGTGTAAAAAAAAATAAAAATAAAAATAAATAAAAAAAATTAAATAAGTGAAAAAAGAAAGTCAAATGACCAAAGGTGAAAGTCAACGCAAATCACAGGGACAATTACTGTAACTTTTCTAAGTGGTAACCGGTCAATATTACGTACATTGTTCAAAATTTGAAATTATTTTAACGATACTAGTAATAGATATAGCTGGTTACGTATTTCGTTCTTTTTTAGAAAATATGTTACATATCTTTATACTTTGTTGGTCAAGTTTGGTGTAAAACGGAAGTCGTATGGGTTGATTGTAGTGAAAATGGGTCAAAACGGGTTATTTGCATAACCCGTCTCATTGGTAAAAGTACCCTTTCGGAGAGTCATTCGGTAAATGTTTTTGTATGAAAATGAGCCCAATGATATACCAAGTAAACCTGCAAAGTTTGGTTAGATAACGAGGTCGGGAGGTCGGGTTTTCAAGCGCGGAACTTGAAAATATGTTTCGGGGATCAGCAGGGTCTGAACCGGCGGTTCAGACCTGTTTTTTGGGCCAAACCAGCGGTTGAGTTTTCCCAGCCGGTGGTTTGGCAAAATTTTCAAATTTTTGTAATTTTCAAAAAATCATATCTTTTAAACCGTAAGTCGTCACAGGTCGTGCTACCCGTCGTTTTGAAGGTAATTGAGGGTAATTTCATTTAAAAATAGTCTCAAGTCCTAAAAGTGTACCGATTTTTTTCAGTTGTCAAAAGAGTGACAGTATGTCCATAAAAGTCAAGCATTTTTGCGTAAAAAGTTTTAATTTTTGGTCTAAGCGGGCATGGGGTGTAACAACTTGGTATCAGAGCTTTGGTTTAAGTGAATTAGGTTTTCTTTAGGATTGCCTAGACTTAAACCACTCGTAGGCGCGTTAAGTTTAAGTTTAAGAAATGCGGCCAAATATTTCGTAAGTTATAGGATGTGAATGTTGAGTTTTGAAATGAATTATGTGATTGCTATATGAGTATAATGATAGGAACTTATGGATGTGTTTTAGGTGATATATGTTGTGGAAGAATTGATGTGTGAGTGATAGGATTACTGTGCACCTCGGGTTGTATCGGTAATTATTATATGATTATGTGAATGTAGCGAAATATAGAAGTAATGAACTAGACGAGAAAAATAGATGCCTTAGGTGTGCGATGTGAAAGTGCTTATAGCAATAGTGGGATTAGGCTTTGGTAGGATATAATGTGAGTATTGAGAATGTGGACTTACTAATTGTAGAATTAATGAGTTAAACTCAAGTCATTGATTGTTAAGTTATGAAGTGGAATACGTGATATGTTGTATGAGCTTAAGGTGTTAGGAGTTGTGCATGTTTATAGTATTGGTGTGTGCGTAATGTAAGTCCATGGCGGACTAAACGTGCTTAAAGGGTAGATTACCGTACACTCGGATATTGTCGGTGATGGTTATATGATTATGTGATTGTGTGCTATGGTAGTTTAGCAAAGTCGAATGGATGTAATAAGTTGTGTTGTGGTTTGTGGAAATGTGACTAATAATGAAAGTGCATGGCTTGTGTAATAGGGATGACCAAAGCATGGCCTTATGAGTAATTATATTTAGTGTGATGATCATTAGTGAGGTATTAGAGATGGTTTAGTGGAAAGTCAAAGTATTAGGAGCATGATTATGAACGTGTGGTAACGTTGAAGGTGTGTGGTGAAGAAATGATATAAATTATTACATAATAAGTCCGTGATGAACTTAGTAAAGTTACAAAATGAGAAAAGGCATAGTGATTAAGTAAATGATGAAATAGAGCGAAATTTCCTAAGTACTAATAGCTATAATGAGATGGGCATGTATGAGGTTAAGGTATTGCCATGAAATAATTATATTACGGCTAAGGCGATTAGCGGTAATTATTAATAATGAATGAATGTGTTATAGTTGACGATCTAAGTAAGGTCTACATGTAAAGGAAGCGAGTGAGACTAAAAGAGTAATGGTAAAGATGCGGAATTAGCTAACGAGGGTTAAATAATGTAAGTTGTGGTAAGAGATGATAAACACATAGGATTGTGTAATTACAATAAGCAGGCTCATATGCTCTATGCGCTTGCAATTCACTAAAAATAAATGGATATAATAATGTATGTAAGGTGCTTATGACTTGGATCCATTGCTAAAGTGATAAGGTGTGAATGTTAATGATCCTTTGGGGTGAACGTTAAAAGTGGTATCCTTCGGGATGACCAAGTAAATGAATGTTAAGGAATCCTTCGGGATGAATGTTAAAGATCCTTCGGGATGAAAAGTATTGCCTTCATCGGCAAATGGGGTTGCCTACATCCTTGGCAATAAAAGTATCCCCATAATGAATGTGTTAATGATATGGATCCAAGTCTAAAAAGGAAATATGAAGTATAAACAGGATAAAATAATAGAAGTTAAATTGGGAATTAGGAGTGGTAGTGTTATGTCGGGAGTACATAACCATGAGTTTATATTTCTTGATTTACATCGATTAGGACGCCTCTCCATGTAAATAAGGAATTATAAATGAGTGGGCTTATGTGTTGCCGACACGGCACGAGTAGGGTTTGTAACACCCCCAAAATTTTAAAATAATAGCGGAAGTCAAATTGGGGTATTACTGTGAGGATCGAAAACAAAATCATAGAAAAACAGCCTGTAAGGGCATTTTTAATTTATATAGGTCCATAATACAAATTCAGTTACAAAGTGTTACATCAGAGTGCTAACAGTTTCTCCAAAGAAACATCATTTTAATTGAATTACAACTTTATTTTACACCTTTATTTAAGATAGGGTACGCCCGCTCCATGCCTTGATTTGCTCCACTAGTTTCCTGAGATACATGCTTAAAAGTCAACATAATGTTGAGTGAAATCATGGAGTTTGTAGTTTAAATATTAGTTGATTCACAAGTAGGATTGTATTTGAGATACAATCAGTTTAAAAGTTGATATCGCAGTTCATATATTGCCCTAAGTCTCATGACACGCAAACGTTAACAAAGTACTGCATAAACGGAGGTGTTCATCAAATTAATAATGAAGGTTTCGCCCTCGTGTAATACGTGATTTGCCAATTCCTATTTTTCTCAAATATAATGTATCGCGACTAATACGACTAGCAAAAAGTATTCCGTCCAAGTATTAGTGGGATAGGTCATCAGCCTCTAATAGATCTATTCATTATATTCGCGTTCACCGCAGTGATTAATGGCTCATGATAAAGGGTCTTGTGGCAATAAGGTAACTTAGGCATATATCAAGTCAGGTAGCATACAGAAAAATACTTGTGATCTGTTTATAGCATGTATCCCCCTCACGGAGTTTAAAAGTATAAAGAGTTTAAAAAGTGAGGCCATGACTCACCTTACGCGTTACGGGTGATGGTGAAAGTAAACTCAGGGGTGATTATGATAACGACTTCGATACGGAACCTGGTAAATATATAAATATCTGAGAATCTGACTAATTTCTAGTGGTGTGTGTGTATTAATGGTGAATGGTGAATAACAGTGGTGAATAATAATTTGAATGTCAAGTGTAGATGGTTTATGCTTAGCGTGCTTGCCATTCAAAAGTAAGGATATATATATATATATATATATATATATATATATATATATATATATATATATATATATATATATATATGCACAATGATCATGATTTTTATGCCTATCTTCCCGTTATGATATTCTCTAAATGCATGAATTAAAGTGGACGCTAACTCGTAATGTTTATAGTAACTAACGAAGGTTAAATAATATGTAAATAAAATGTGCAAATATGCATATGAAGTAAAGGTGTGGTGCAAAAATGAAAAATAACATAAGAATTTCAAGTTATAACAGTTGGTCCTTGTTCTTTCTAGATTTTACATCTTTTACCCTAACTACGTTTGCGTTACGTCGTTAGTCCTTGTCAAGTCCATAGTCCAAAATAGTCCAAAAATTGTCCATATGTCCATATAAGGCTTGGAGGTTATTCAATGGTCAATTCAAGTCCTGTACAAACTGTTTTCACAGCTTCAGTCCGTATGTTTCATAGTTTGGCAGTTTTAGTCCTTTTGGTTAAGTCGCGTTACATATTTAGTCCAAAAATGATAAAAAGGTAAAGAAAATTATGACGATTTTTCCTAAGGCTTATCTAAGTGGTTTTCAACTTATTTCAACTGCTTATTCGATTATTTACTTATTTTAAATACAAATGGGCCTTTAACGAGCTACCTAAGTGGCCCGTTAAGTACTTTTGATCCATGGGCTTTGGTGAGAGTTTGGATTATCAAAAGGGCTTATTCTTATGTTAAAAGCTTATTTTTAAAGTGCCATATTATCAGCTTATTTATAGCTTATGAAAACCGCTTTTTGGGCCTTGAACCCATACGCTTTAGTTTATGGTTTTCAAACTAGTTTCTGCGAAATGCTTTGAGTGATTTTTAAGGATCGTATTGTGGTTTTCAAGACATGTTGTTATTATGAAAAATGTAGGTTACTGGGTCGTGAATCAAGTCGTGTAAGAAAACGTATGTATTGTATATCGAGATTATGAGATATTTGTGAGTATACTAGGTGTCATGACGCGTTTTATATTTAAAGAACTTAGTGAAAATTTTCACGTCTCCTACATGGGTTTCCTTAAGGTCTCGTGGTTCTTATTATGTGTTTTCCTAGGACATGTCTATTGTATATCATGGACGATTAGGGTTTGTTTGTGGTCTCATATGAAGGTTTTAACCATTATACGTGTCATGACTTATTAATATGCACATAAAATTTATGAGTGTACTCGTGTAAGTGAGAATAATCATAACATGCATTGTGTATTGTGCTAAAGTGCAGCAAGGTGTCCTCTTATCGTTCTTTGCAAGTGAGGTTCATGCGTGAAACTTGTTATTATGTTTTAACAAAACAAAGTATGGTTAACATGCGATATGTACGTTCAAAACTATGCATGCAATATATAAGTAAGTGAGTTAACGTGCAAAGAAGTATAGGAAATGTTCATACCACACCTTTAAAAAGGTGGTGAAGGAGCTGTGGAGTCGAATGGGACACAAGGAATGAAGGCAGTTTCGACTGAGCTCGAATACGCTTTTGTACGTGCTCCCTTCTTAGTTCTTGTGCTTCCTGAGAAGAGACAGAAAGTGCTGGTCCTTTTTGAGTATTGGTGAGGTGAAAGAAAATGAAAGGTAGGTAGGGTAAAGTGGGATTGAGTTGGGTGTTCTTATAGAGGATATTTCACACGTTTTGTTGACCACATGACTCTCTAGCCTATCATTGCTTTTCACTGTGGCTTGAGGGACACATAAGTAGATTTCCTGACAATTGAAGATTGTGGAATGGATAATTGAAATTAGGTACCTTGGATTTTTCTTTTGGAGTGCTCTAACATTCGGTTTGTATTTAGTATTGTCACAAAAATTGAACTAGCGAGCTACAGGTTTTCTCCTGGCCTCATGTCCCATTCCACACGTATAATATTGTTAGGGAAAGAGTTTCAAGGTCGTAGGAAAAAGCGGGGTGCAAAATGGTTTAGTTTTGGCCTTTGTTTCTATGCGTATAGATCGGGTTTGGGACAAACAAGACGGCTTCAGTTTCTGTAGTATTATTAGGCATTCGTGGCTGGGAATGTGTGTAAAGATAGCTTGCCAGGTAGTGATTACAATGATGTAAAAATATGTATGGGCTACGTTTGATATTTTGGAAATACGGGTGGCTCTTAAGAGGGTGGTGTCGATTGGCAAAATAAAAGAAAGAAACGAAAAAGTAACTAAAATGCATGTTGGGTTATTACTGTTGGGCTGTGTGTTGGGCTGAGTGATGATGGGCCGAAATATTAAGGGTTCGGTTGGGTTTGGATTAGGAGTTAATTAAATGGGTGGTTAAGTTTAATTAGTTATTGTTAAGGTTCTTTGTAGGAGTAAGTTTAGAGTATCGCAAGTATGGCCACTTGTCGTTGATCGTGAAAATGTGGTGTCGTGTTGGAAATGTTATCTCAAGTTCGGTGTATACAATATATATATATATATATATATATATATATATATATATATATATATATATATATATATATATATATATATATATATATATATATATATATAAAATGCATCGCGATATTAATAATGATAATAGAAAAGTTTAAATTTCCCCGTAAAAATGGGCTTTATTAAATGGTAATACAAGATTATCACTAATCATTGAGATTAACTACAAGGATTTTTCGTAGAATCCTACAGTACTCCTCCCTCATTCTGAATTTCGTCCCGGAATTCAAGTCTAAGATGGCTAATGAAAGTGGTTTACGAGAATAAGTGTGGATATTTTTCACGGATTTGGTCTTCGCGTTCCCATGTGTATGTTGGTCCCCTCTTGGAGTCCCATTTAACCTTCACAATGGGAATGCGGTTTTGCTTAAGTTGCTTCACCTCTCTATCCATTATCTCCACGGGTTCCTCTGTGAATACAAGTTTGTCGTCCAGTTTAATTTCTTTCAGCGGAATGACGAGAGTCTCGTCTGTTAGGCATTTCTTAAGTTGGGATACGTGGAATGTAGGGTGTACCCTACTGAGTTCTTCTGGAAGTTCCAATTTATAAGCAACTGGACCAATCCTCTCGAGGATTTTAAATGGTCCAATGTACCTTGGGTTGAGTTTTTCACGCTTTCCGAAGCGTATCATTCCCTTCCAGGGCGAAACTTTTAGCATAACTCTATCTCCAACTTCAAATTCCATGGGTTTCCTCCTCACATCTGCATAACTCTTCTGTCTATCGCGAGCGGCTTGGAGACGATGTTTGATTTTGAATATTTTCTCTGTCGTGTCGTGGATTAGTTCTGGTCCGGTAAGCTGCTTGTCACCAACTTCCGTCCAGCAGACAGGTGATCTGCACTTTCTCCCGTAAAGTGCTTCAAAAGGTGCGGCCTTTAAGCTAGCGTGGTAACTATTGTTGTACGAGAATTCAACCAATGGTAAGTGTTTGTCCCAACCTTTTCCGAAGTCAAGTACACATGCTCTAAGCATATCTTCCAAGGTTTGGATTGTCCTTTCACTTTGTCCATCAGTTTGAGGATGATAGGCGGTGCTCATGTCCAATCGAGTACCGAGAGCTTTCTGTAGGGATTGCCAAAATCCTGAAGTGAATCGACTGTCCCTATCTGAAATGATAGAGATTGGGACTCCATGTCGGATTATGATTTCTTTGAAGTACAACTGAGCGAGTGTGTCCAACTCGTCAGTTTCCTTGATAGGCAGAAAATGAGCAGATTTGGTCAAACGGTCGACGATAACCCAGATGGTGTCTAATTCGGTCGACGTTCTTGGCAACTTGGTAATAAAATCCATAGTGATTCTTTCCCATTTCCAAACTGGTATCTCGGGTTGTACAAGTAGTCCAGTTGGCTTTTGGCTTTCAGCCTTGACTCTTGAACAAGTCAAACATTTTCCAACATACGTTGCAATGTCGGCTTTCATGTTTGGCCACCAGTAAAGTTGCTTTAGATCTTGGTACATCTTGTTGGATCCGGGATGAATGGAATATTTAGACTTGTGAGATTCATGCATGATAAGATCTCGAATACCTCCGTAGAGAGGAATCCAGCATCTTTTCTTGAAGCATAACATTCCATCGGCTCTTCGTATGAATCCGTTCTCACTTTCTGGCATGCCATTAATTTTCTCGTGAGTTCGATTTTCTTCTTGAAGAGCTTCCGATTGGGCTATGAGAATTTGAGATGGAAGCGGTGAATAAATTGTCATTTCTAACGATCGGACTCTAAGGGGTTTGATTCTTTCTTTTCTGCTCCTTCTGATCTAGTATGTGTTGAAGACTTTTGTGATCGGTGAATACCGTGCACTTTGTACCGTATAGGTAGTGTCTCCACATTTTAAGAGCGAATACTACTGCTCCTAGTTCTAGATCATGAGTGGTATAATTTTCCTCATTTTTCTTGAGTTGTCGAGAAGCGTAAGCGATGACTTTGTTTCTTTGCATTAGTACCGCACCTAAACCATGATGCGATGCATCACAATATACTACAAAGTCGTCGCTTCCGTCCGGTAGTGCTAGAATTGGTGCTTCACAGAGTTTTTGTTTGAGAAGTTGAAATGCTGATTCTTGTTTCTCTCCCCAGATATATTTCTTGTTTTTCTGAGTGAGTTCTGTCAAAGGTTTTGCGATTTTGGAAAAACCCTCTATAAACCTTCGATAGTAACCAGCGAGTCCTAAAAATTGTCGAATTTCAGTTGGAGTGGTGGGCGAAGCCCAACCTTTAACTGCTTCGATCTTGGCGGGGTCAACGTGAATACCTTGACTGTTGATGATGTGGCCTAAGAATTGAACGGTGGAGATCCAAAAGTCACATTTGGAAAATTTCGCATACAGTTTTTCTTGCTTGAGTAACCCCAAAATGGTTCTCAAGTGTTCAGCATGCTCTTTTTCGTTACGTGAGTAGATCAGAATGTCGTCGATGAATACAATTACGAACTTGTCCAGGTATGGCTTACATACGCGGTTCATTAGATCTATGAACACTGCCGGTGCATTGGTAAGACCAAATGGCATTACTCGGAATTCGTAATGTCCGTATCGTGTCCGAAAGGCTGTTTTGGGAATGTCTTCTTCTCTGACTCTTAATTGGTGGTATCCTGATCTTAGATCGATTTTTGAGTAAACACTCGATCCTTGCAGTTGGTCAAATAGATCGTCAATCCTTGGTAATGGGTATCGATTTTTCACCGTGAGTTTGTTCAACTCTCTATAATCGATGCACATTCGGAATGTTCCGTCTTTCTTTTTGACAAACAGGACTGGTGCTCCCCAAGGTGATGAGCTGGGTTGGATGAATCCTTTATCTGACAGTTCTTTCAACTGCTCAGATAATTCCTTCATTTCGGAAGGGGCTAATCGATACGGTGCTTTTGCAACGGGTGCTGCTCCAGGCACTAACTCGATTCGAAACTCTACTTGCCGGGTTGGTGGAACACCTGGCAAGTCTTCAGGGAATACTTCTGCAAACTCATTTACGACTGGCACTTCTTCTAGTCGTTTCTCTTTTTCTTTCGATTTATCTTCCGTTATTTGGACCAAAAATGCGTGACATCCTTTGTTTATGTATTTCACCGTTTTGCTGTACGAGATGATATTGAGTTGGGTTTTATAATGGTCACAACGAACGGTGAGCGTTTCATTGTCTATGGGGATTTGGATAACTTTTTCGTCGCAGATGATTCGGCCGCGATGTTTGGATAACCAATCCATGCCCACAATTGCGTCAAAGCTTCCAAGTTGGATGGGCATGAGATCGATTTGGAATGATTTGTCTTGGAGGGTTAAGGTGCAGTTTTCGAGTACGGTGTTGGTGCTTAGCAATTTTCCGTCGGCTATTTCGATTTCGTACGAGGTATCTAATTCTACAGGTGCAATATTAAGCAATAAAGCAAATGAAGTAGATACAAAGCTTCTATCGGCTCCAGAATCAAATAATATTTTAGCACTATGTTGATTCAGTAAGAAAGTACCCGTAGTGACATTGGGATTCTGTGGCGCGTTTCCATCTCCAAGTATGTAGGCTCTTTCGCGGGCAACATTGTTGGTTTTCTTTGGGCAGTGACTCTTGTAATGTCCCACTTCACCACAACCGTGGCACTTCACTGCTACTGGGTGTGCATTTGCCCCTGTGGCCCTGCAGTCTTTGGTCACATGACCTACTCTTCGGCAGTTTCCGCAGATAGCGGTGCAGGGTCCGACATGATGCATCTTACACTTGTTACACTGGGGTTTTGTCCCAGCATACATTTTCCCTTCAGTAGGTGCAGCCACATAAGCCCTGGCGGCTTCTTGACGGCGGTTTTGTTGCTGATGTCGGTCGTTACGGCTTGGCTGGTAGTCTCTGTTGCGGTTGTTTTGGTCATTGCTGCGGTAGCTCCTGTTGTGGTTGTAATAGCTGTTGCTATTCCGGTTGCTGCTGCCATGGTTATCATAGTTTCTCTTTTGTCCAATGAGTGTGGAGTTAGAACCTCGTTTAAGCACTCGGTTCATCATTCGCTGAGCAAACACGAATGCGGCTTCGAGGGTTTTTGGGTTTGATGCGGTAACGTCTCCCTCAATACTTGAAGGTAGTCCTTCCACATATTTTTCCAACATCTTTTCCAAGTCAGGTACCATGTGTGGACATAGAAGAGATAATTCTTGAAACCTTCGGTTGTACGTACTGACGTCATTGTTTCTCACCACTAACTGGTGAAATTGTCACACCCCCAAAAATGGTTTGCAGCGGAAAGTAATGTCTTTGGGGTGCAACTCAATTGGTATCATAACACAAGTGTAAAGAACGGTTTTCACATCAATCATTTAGAATATATTTGATAAGTCAAAAGTGTTAAATTTACATTATGAAAAGTGGTGCTGAAGTTTGCCCATAAAATAAGTTAAGCGGTCCCAAATGTTTTATCAGAGTCTTCTATGACCATGCCATGCCCTGCCAAAAGCCTCCAGTAGCGTGCTATTGCTTAGTTCCTGAAAATACATGCTAAAGTGTCAACACGAGGTTGGTGAGTTCATAGAGTTTGTTATAAATAAGTTGAAAAGCGTTTAAAGAAAGTTTCCATAGCATAGGCATTGTAAATCCACTCAGTTCCAAGCCCTGCCCATTCAAGACTTGCAACCTGTGTGTTTACAACCCAATGCTAACATAGTATGTCTAGGATAGATGACTTGCATACCAATGCACAATGTAATAGATGTCTTGCATACCAATGCAAAACGTGTCAGAGTACTTGCATACCAATGCAAAATGTATTAGCGTAATTGCATACCAATGCAAAATGTAATAGATGACTTGCATACCAATGCAAAACGTATTTGATAAACGAGAAAAGTAATTTAAGCATGTATCTCCCCCAAAAGTTCAAAACGTATAAAAGTAGGGGCTATGAAAACTCACCTGATGCGATAGCAACAATACTAGTAGTGAATATGCTGGAATGAGGCTCGGTCTCTAACCGCGACCTAATGTGAATGATATGATCTAAGGTAAGCAAATGAAATGATTCTACTCATGCAATTACGTATGTTAACGATACCACTCGTTAGTTTTGAAAATAACGTTTATCGTCGAAAACTACATTTTTGACGTCTCGGCAAGTTATGAACTACTTTTCGTGTAAATATGTTGAAACGGCACTCCACGATCCTTGTTTGATGTTTTATTGTCAAATAAAATAGTTTCGTCGCAAAATATTACTTTTACAACTGGTGAAAATATGACTGAACGGCCTCGCAAAGCTAGTCGCAAAATATTGTACGTTAAGAGTTAGGAATAGAACTTGATGCTTTTGAAATCTTTGTGACATAATCTCTCAGCCGTCTCCTTTGACCTTTGATCATACGCGTCTCGATCATGTAGATAATCGGTCACCAACTTGGCGACTTGCTAGTTTTACACTTTTTATTTTTATATAATGGTTGTTTTTGGCGATACTAGGAAATTCATAACTTACTCGATATAAGTTCAATCAACAAGCGGTCGATTGATTTGGAAAATAGGCCGGGAATACTTCGTTTCACCTCAAGGAGTTTATGGCTCAATCCGTCTCGCTTAACGGGAAAATAGCTCGTAAGATGGTGCCTCGCAAAACTGTTTATACTTGGAAAATATTGGAATTATAGTGAGGCTGTCAAAATGAGTTTTGTTTGTCGGCTTTTCAGAAATTCATATCTCGGTCGTTACAAGTCGGTTTTCAACGTTCTTTATATCCACGCGATCGTCATAACATGAACTAACATATTCTCAGTGGCTCGGCTCAGCTAGACTACAGCTAACGCCTCGTTCTGTCCCCTGAAGTTCGGCCAACAGCCCGCATTTTCTGAAAATAATAGTTTTGCGTTGCTAACTTTAAAACATCGTATCTCCTTCGTTATAACTCGGTTTTTAGTGATTCAAGCGACCACGTTTTCGTGTTTGAGAGTACTTTCTAAATATGAAAGCTAAAATAAAGCCATGTTTACTGATTTTTCCAAAGTTTACATTTCTGGACAGCGGGTATAAATACATGTTAAAAACTCGTTTTCTTGGTTCGCGGCTTGATCAAACGACTACAACACAACTCCACAAGTACACACATCCTACCATACACCTTCTCAGGTGTCATGGGTCCTAAACATCGCTAAAAATAGTGGGCTTCGCGGGGATGTTAATGAAACATACAGATCTAGAGTTTGTGATAGTTATTGTGAAAAATAGAACAAGTGGTATATATAACATAAGTTCTGCATGGATTGTTTTCAAAATAAATAGAAGATACAACAATATAAGAACAAAGGATGTATGAAATGATCAAAAATGGTGTTCTTGAGCTTACTTGATGATTGGTGAGCTAGGATGAAAATTAACCACAACCTTGGAGTTTTTATTGCAAAACTCTAACAAGGAAGGTATAAGGGACATGTATAACACTTGAACTTGAAAAATTTACGGATCCTCTTGTGATCTTGGTTTTTGCCGTGAGATGGAGAGGGGAGGGAGAGAGTGTTTGTGTTCTTGGCTAGTTAAAATAAATGTGTTATGAAATGCTTAGGAAATAAACTAGGTTTTTATACTAAGGAAGTATTAATGGGATTTTAACTCATTAGGCCAAGTAGAAGGGAAAAAGGGGGGCGGCACATTGTTTTCTAGGAGAGGTAATATGGTATTTTTGACTTGTTAGATATTTAAGAGTAGGATTTAGTTAGTTTAGTGCATAATTTCGGCGTTATCGGGTACCGGGCTAACTGAAAATAAAACGTGACGAATAAAAATAAAATTCGACAAAGTTGTAAAAACTCATAAAATCATGTTACTGATAAGAATCGGGTGTTAAAATAGTGTTCGTGATAAAATATCGCAAACCGATGGGGTTATAAGCCCTAACCGGGAAAATTTTGCAAAAGGTTTCAAAACACCGGGTAAATTAATAATATAAATTTTATATCATTAAAATTAGCATGAAAATATATTAGGATCATAATCGGGAGTATTTGAGTATAATATTAGTAGTAATGACTGAGTGGTAACGTTTAATGAACATACGTAAATTGAAATGATGCAATCCCGTGCATAGTAAAGACTCGAAAATGCGAATTGTGACAGTCTCCACCCGTTAAGGAATTCAGTCCCTGAATTCAGCTCGCTCGTTCTACCTACGTACTTTCTCGTGGTCGGATTTGATGGGGGTAAACTTTCCCATGATCGAGCATAGCCTTCAAAAGACCTCTAGGTAACCGATTTTTACTTAATCCCACAACTCATCAAACAAGAACTGTCATGGGATTAGGCTAAATCGGTCTGAGGTTGTCAATTCAAATTTAATCTCACAACTCATCAAACAAGAACTGTCATGAGATTAAACTGAATCGGCTCGGGTAACAACTTGATTCCAGTTTGATCCTCGCAACTCATCAAACAAGAACTGTCACTTAGATCAAACTAGGAACAAGTGGTTTGAAGGAGGTCTTTTGAAAATTTGGCTCGATTATGGAATTGCTTACACCGATCAAATCAATCCGGACATAATTCCATTATAACTACTCTCAGTATTGCAAAATTCATCTCTGAGTCGAACATAGGTAGTCAGGCTATGTCCCACTGTCCCGGGTCGAATATAGATGACTAGTCTATATTACACCAAGGTTCAATGAATTTTGGAATACTCAGCTTAGTTATAATAATACTATGTCCTTCACATGTAAAGGGTGGTTCAAAAGACTAAGGCAGGTGATCAGGCTTGAGGTCGAAAGATGAAACTACGTAAGGAAAAGGTGTAACGCTGTGACGTGTATGATATGTATGCACCCTTATATGTAAGACAATCACAGTAATCAACGAGAATAAGTGAGTATAATCCATCTGGCAATAAGATACAAATCTCATTAAATATGTCAGCAACAAACCACAAATGAGGCATCAGCTTGGCAGGCAGGCACGTGGCGGTCATAGGGTTAAGTTTTCGTAAAAGTAGCTATAGTTTAAGTTTTAAAATTACCCAATTCTCTATAGCCTAGGCTCTGATACCAATCTGTCACACCCCCAAAAATGGTTTGCAGCGGAAAGTAATGTCTTTGGGGTGCAACTCAATTGGTATCATAACACAAGTGTAAAGAACGGTTTTCACATCAATCATTTAGAATATATTTGATAAGTCAAAAGTGTTAAATTTACATTATGAAAAGTGGTGCTGAAGTTTGCCCATAAAATAAGTTAAGTGGTCCCAAATGTTTTATCAGAGTCTTCTATGACCATGCCATGCCCTGCCAAAAGCCTCCAGTAGCGTGCTATTGCTTAGTTCCTGAAAATACATGCTAAAGTGTCAACACGAGGTTGGTGAGTTCATAGAGTTTGTTATAAATAAGTTGAAAAGCGTTTAAAGAAAGTTTCCATAGCATAGGCATTGTAAATCCACTCAGTTCCAAGCCCTGCCCATTCAAGACTTGCAACCTGTGTGTTTACAACCCAATGCTAACATAGTATGTCTAGGATAGATGACTTGCATACCAATGCACAATGTAATAGATGTCTTGCATACCAATGCAAAACGTGTCAGAGTACTTGCATACCAATGCAAAATGTATTAGCGTAATTGCATACCAATGCAAAATGTATTAGAGAACTTGCATACCAATGCAAAACGTATTAGATAAACGAGAAAAGTAATTTAAGCATGTATCTCCCCCAAAAGTTCAAAACGTATAAAAGTAGGGGCTATGAAAACTCACCTGATGCGATAGCAACAATACTAGTAGTGAATATGCTGGAATGAGGCTCGGTCTCTAACCGCGACCTAATGTGAATGATATGATCTAAGGTAAGCAAATGAAATGATTCTACTCATGCAATTACGTATGTTAACGATACCACTCGTTAGTTTTGAAAATAACGTTTATCGTCGAAAACTACATTTTTGACGTCTCGGCAAGTTATGAACTACTTTTCGTGTAAATATGTTGAAACGGCACTCCACGATCCTTGTTTGATGTTTTATTGTCAAATAAAATAGTTTCGTCGCAAAATATTACTTTTACAACTGGTGAAAATATGACTGAACGGCCTCGCAAAGCTAGTTGCAAAATATTGTACGTTAAGAGTTAGGAATAGAACTTGATGCTTTTGAAATCTTTGTGACATAATCTCTCAGCCGTCTCCTTTGACCTTTGATCATACGCGTCTCGATCATGTAGATAATCGGTCACCAACTTGGCGACTTGCTAGTTTTACACTTTTTATTTTTATATAATGGTTGTTTTTGGCGATACTAGGAAATTCATAACTTACTCGATATAAGTTCAATCAACAAGCGGTCGATTGATTTGGAAAATAGGCCGGGAATACTTCGTTTCACCTCAAGGAGTTTATGGCTCAATCCGTCTCGCTTAACGGGAAAATAGCTCGTAAGATGGTGCCTCGCAAAACTGTTTATACTTGGAAAATATTGGAATTATAGTGAGGCTGTCAAAATGAGTTTTGTTTGTCGGCTTTTCAGAAATTCATATCTCGGTCGTTACAAGTCGGTTTTCAACGTTCTTTATATCCACGCGATCGTCATAACATGAACTAACATATTCTCAGTGGCTCGGCTCAGCTAGACTACAGCTAACGCCTCGTTCTGTCCCCTGAAGTTCGGCCAACAGCCCGCATTTTCTGAAAATAATAGTTTTGCGTTGCTAACTTTAAAACATCGTATCTCCTTCGTTATAACTCGGTTTTTAGTGATTCAAGCGACCACGTTTTCGTGTTTGAGAGTACTTTCTAAATATGAAAGCTAAAATAAAGCCATGTTTACTGATTTTTCCAAAGTTTACATTTCTGGACAGCGGGTATAAATACATGTTAAAAACTCGTTTTCTTGGTTCGCGGCTTGATCAAACGACTACAACACAACTCCACAAGTACACACATCCTACCATACACCTTCTCAGGTGTCATGGGTCCTAAACATCGCTAAAAATAGTGGGCTTCGCGGGGATGTTAATGAAACATACAGATCTAGAGTTTGTGATAGTTATTGTGAAAAATAGAACAAGTGGTATATATAACATAAGTTCTGCATGGATTGTTTTCAAAATAAATAGAAGATACAACAATATAAGAACAAAGGATGTATGAAATGATCAAAAATGGTGTTCTTGAGCTTACTTGATGATTGGTGAGCTAGGATGAAAATTAACCACAACCTTGGAGTTTTTATTGCAAAACTCTAACAAGGAAGGTATAAGGGACATGTATAACACTTGAACTTGAAAAATTTACGGATCCTCTTGTGATCTTGGTTTTTGCCGTGAGATGGAGAGGGGAGGGAGAGAGTGTTTGTGTTCTTGGCTAGTTAAAATAAATGTGTTATGAAATGCTTAGGAAATAAACTAGGTTTTTATACTAAGGAAGTATTAATGGGATTTTAACTCATTAGGCCAAGTAGAAGGGAAAAAGGGGGGCGGCACATTGTTTTCTAGGAGAGGTAATATGGTATTTTTGACTTGTTAGATATTTAAGAGTAGGATTTAGTTAGTTTAGTGCATAATTTCGGCGTTATCGGGTACCGGGCTAACTGAAAATAAAACGTGACGAATAAAAATAAAATTCGACAAAGTTGTAAAAACTCATAAAATCATGTTACTGATAAGAATCGGGTGTTAAAATAGTGTTCGTGATAAAATATCGCAAACCGATGGGGTTATAAGCCCTAACCGGGAAAATTTTGCAAAAGGTTTCAAAACACTGGGTAAATTAATAATATAAATTTTATATCATTAAAATTAGCATGAAAATATATTAGGATCATAATCGGGAGTATTTGAGTATAATATTAGTAGTAATGACTGAGTGGTAACGTTTAATGAACATACGTAAATTGAAATGATGCAATCCCGTGCATAGTAAAGACTCGAAAATGCGAATTGTGACAGAAATTCATCCTCAAGCTTCCTGACCTCTGTCCGAGGACAGTACTTTTTCAATATCTTATTTTTCAGTTCGGTCCAGGAGATTTGAAATGCTGCTTCGGTGCCCATTATTTTGACAGTAGCATTCCACCAAGATAGTGCATCTCCCCTTAAGGTACCAGTAGCAAAAGTGACTTTGTTGTTTTCCGCGCAGTTGCTTCTCATGAATACTGTTTCAATGCATTCAAGCCACTGTGCTAACTCTATCACTCCTTCTATGCCTTTGTAGGTGGTTGGCTGGCAACTCACGAATTCCTTGTAAGTGCATTTACGCTGTGTAGATGCCTCACTTTCAGTCGTTGCTCCAATGTTATTGCTTGAGCGGGTTGCAGCATCGGCCTCGGGTGCTGCGGCGATACCGGCATCAATCATCCTCTGAACCTCCTCAGGTGTTATTGTTGCGGTATGGTTGGTAGTTTCGTGTTCGATATGTTCCATTTTCTATTAATGTCACAAGAATACAGATTTAGAATTCGGATAGAATAGCTGAGTATTTGAAAAGTGCGTATATGAACAATGTAATCATGGTGTGAAATGGTGATTAAATTGAATATTTTCAACAATTACGATGCCTCTATAATTTATCAATTTACGGATATGGGATTGTTAAGGAACAAACGATTTAATCATAAAAACTGAAGTTCATCAACTTCCTCTACATTCCTCCATCTTATTTTTGAGTTTCTATTCTTTATGTGTCCAAGTTTTTACAATATCTACACGATTAGAGAATCATAATAATAACAGGTAACATCACGACATGTCTGGATACAATTACAATACATACGAACAACCATAATACATAAGTCAACAGATATATAGTACATTATTACCAACATTACAACATTAATAACTTGATCAGTTAAGTTATACTACAAAACGATACAAGAGTCTTTATTAATCGCCACATGCGGCAGACTACAATGTCTCAACTATACAACATGCTAACTATGTCTAATGATCAGGTCCATCCGTACGCCTCGTGAGCTCTGAGATCTGGTCTCTGAGTCTCTGTATCTCAGCCTGATGCTCCATCTGTATATCTCCCATGATGTTCTCCAACGTGTCGGCTCTACGCTGTGCAAGGTGAGCCTCCCAAGCTAAGTCCTGTCCCTCTCTCCGTATAGATATCGCGTAGGAACGGGTATCTGCTAGATCTGTCTGCATCTACCTCAAACACTGCTGTACCACTGCTCGGTTGGAAGCTAACCTATGCAGAGTGTCACTGATAGTCCCCGGGGGATCCAATGGTACATGGTCGATCATCCGGAGGAGCGAATCAATCTGCTCTCCATGACTCTCCAGTCGTGTCACCACTGTAGATGGTATAAGGGTATGGGTGACTACAGGTCTAAACCCTTCCCAAGCATCATGGGTCTGAGCTGGGGGAGTGAAACCAGGAGGATAAGGCAGTGATGGTGAGGATGGGTGTATCTGGTCTGAGATGCGGGGTCGACTTGATGAGGGAATATCCTCCGCAGGAATAGGGTCCTGCTGACGAGGTGGTAGTGGGTATGTCTGAGTACATGTATCAAATAGATGGTCAAGGAGTAGGGATGGTGCAGTCTGATGGAACTCTAGTGGTGTATCATCCGCAGGGAGCCATTGCTGACTCTCAAAGTACAAGTCGTCAGGGGGTGGTATATAGAAAGGAGAATATGTGTCATAAACAAAGTGTGGTGGTAACGTAGGTGCTGGCAAAGCTGGCACATGGGGGTTCTCCAATAAAGGTATGGCGGCGGCTCCACCCTCCACGAAGAGCTTGGTCTCGTCAGGTACGACCTCTGGTGCTATGGTATCGGGAAGTATGGGGGACGTGACTGATGCTAGTGATCCCTCGGAATCCGAATCCGATGATACACTAAAATGGGTGATGAATGACATGGTACTGTAATAATCCATATATAGTAAAATAAGTAATTACTAACATCAAGTGGTCTAATATAAGTATGAAATAATCTAGTTGTGCAAATTAACTATCAAGTATACAGAGACTTGTGTAAGATAATCCTGATGTATAATATACAGAGCGCAGCAGCAAGCAGGCATGGAGGGCTTAAGGTAACATGGTGTAAAATTAATTTATTTGAAAAATGTAGTTATAGTCCAACGTTAAAAAAAACATTTGGTTCTCTATAACCGAAGCTCTGATACCAATCTGTAACACCCAAAAAATTTTAAAATAACAGCGGAAGTCAAATTGGGGTATTACTGTGAGGATCGAAAACAAAATCATAGAAAAACAGCCTGTAAGGGCATTTTTAATTTATATAGGTCCATAATACAAATTCAGTTACAAAGTGTTACATCAGAGTGCTAACAGTTTCTCCAAAGAAACATCATTTTAACTGAATTACAACTTTATTTTACACCTTTATTTAAGATAGGGTACGCCCGCTCCATGCCTTGATTTGCTCCACTAGTTTCCTGAGATACATGCTTAAAAGTCAACATAATGTTGAGTGAAATCATGGAGTTTGTAGTTTAAATATCAGTTGATTCACAAGTAGGATTGTATTTGAGATACAATCAGTTTAAAAGTTGATATCGCAGTTCATATATTGCCCTAAGTCTCATGACACGCAAACGTTAACAAAGTACCGCATAAACGGAGGTGTTCATCAAATTAATGATGAAGGTTTTGCCCTCGTGTAATAGGTGATTTTCCAATTCCTATTTTCTCAAATATAATTTATCGCGACTAATACGACTAGCAAAAAGCATTCCGTCCAAGTATTAGTGGGATAGGTCGTCAGCCTCTAATAGATCTATTCATTATATTCGCGTTCACCGCAGTGATTAATGGCTCATGATAAAGGGTCTTGTGGCAATAAGGTAACTTAGGCATATATCAAGTCAGGTAGCATACAGAAAAATACTTGTGATCTATTTATAGCATGTATCCCCCTCACGGAGTTTAAAAGTATAAAGAGTTTAAAAAGTGAGGCCATGACTCACCTTACGCGTTACGGGTGATGGTGAAAGTAAACTCAGGGGTGATTATGATAACGAATTCGATACGGAACCTGGTAAATATATAAATATCTGAGAATCTGACTAATTTCTAGTGGTGTGTGTGTATGAATGGTGAATGGTGAATAACAGTGGTGAATAATAATTTGAATGTCAAGTGTAGATGGTTTATGCTTAGTGTGCTTGCCATTCAAAAGTAAGGATATATATATATGCACAATAATTATGATTTTTATGCCAATCTTCCCGTTATGATATTCTCTAAATGCATGAATTAAAGTGGATGTTAACTCGTAATGTTTATAGTAACTAACGAAGGTTAAATAATATGTAAATAAAATGTGCAAATATGCATATGAAGTAAAGGTGTGGCGCAAAAATGAAAAATAACATAAGAATGTCAAGTTATAACAGTTGGTCCTTGTTCTTTCTAGATTTTACATCTTTTACCCTAACTACGTTTGCGTTACGTCGTTAGTCCTTGTCAAGTCCATAGTCCAAAATAGTCCAAAAATTGTCCATATGTCCATATAAGGCTTGGAGGTTATTCAATGGTCAATTCAAGTCCTGTACAAACTATTTTCACAGCTTCAGTCCGTATGTTTCATAGTTTGGTAGTTTTAGTCCTTTTGGTTAAGTCGCGTTACATTTTTAGTCCAAAAATGACAAAAAGGTAAAGAAAATTATGACTATTTTTCCTAAGGCTTATCTAAGTGGTTTTCAACTTATTTCAACTGCTTATTCGATTATTTGCTTATTTTAAATACAAATGGGCCTTTAACGAGCTACCTAAGTGGCCCGTTAAGTACTTTTGATCCATGGGCTTTGGTGAGAGTTTGGATTATCAAAAGGGCTTATTCTTATGTTAAAAGCTTATTTTTAAAGTGCCATATTATCAGCTTATTTATAGCTTATGAAAACCGCTTTTTGGGCCTTGAACCCATACGCTTTAGTTTATGGTTTTCAAACTAGTTTCTGCGAAATGCTTTGAGTGATTTTTAAGGATCATATTGTGGTTTTCAAGACATGTTGTTATTATGAAATATGTTGGTTACTGGGTCGTGAATCAAGTCGTGTAAGAAAACGTATGTATTGTATATCGAGATTATGAGATATTTGTGAGTATACTAGGTGTCATGACGCGTTTTATATTTAAAGAACTTAGTGAAAATTTTCACGTCTCCTACATGGGTTTCCTTAAGGTCTCGTGGTTCTTATTATGTGTTTTCCTGGGACATGTCTATTGTATATCATGGAGGATTAGGGTTTCTTTGTGGTCTCATATGAAGGTTTCAACCATTATACGTATCATGACTTATTAATATGCACATAAAATTTATGAGTGTACTCGTGTAGTGAGAATAATCGTAACATGCATTGTGTACTGTGCTAAAGTGCAGCAAGGTGTCCTCTTATCGTTCTTTGCAAGTGAGGTTCATGCGTGAAACTTGTTATTATGTTTTAACGAAACAAAGTATGGTTAAAATGCAATATGTACGTTCAAAACTATGCATGCAATATATGAGTAAGTGAGTTAACGTGCAAAGAAGTATAGGAAAAGTTCATACCACACCTTTAAAAAGGTGGTGAAGGAGCTGTGGAGTCGAATGGGACACAAGGAATGAAGGCAGTTTCGACTGAGCTCGAATACGCTTTTGTACGTGCTCCCTTCTTAGTTCTTGTGCTTCCTGAGAAGAGACAGAAAGTGCTGGTCCTTTTTGAGTATTGGTGAGGTGAAAGAAAATGAAAGGTAGGTAGGGTAAAGTGGGATTGAGTTGGGTGTTCTTATAGAGGATATTTCACACGTTTTGTTGACCACATGACTCTCTAGCCTATCATTGCTTTTCACTGTGGCTTGAGGGACACATAAGTAGATTTCTTGACAATTGAAGATTGTGGAATGGATAATTGAAATTAGGTACCTTGGATTTTGCTTTTGGAGTGCTCTAACATTCGGTTTGTATTTAATATTGTCACAAAAATTGAACTAGCGAGCTACAGGTTTTCTCCTGGCCTCATGTCCTATTCCACCCGTATAATATTGTTAGGGAAAGAGTTTCAAGGTCGTAGGAAAAAGCGGGGTGCAAAATGGTTTAGTTTTGGCCTTTGTTTCTATGCGTATAGATCGGGTTTGGGACAAACAAGACGGCTTCAGTTTCTGTAGTATTATTAGGCATTCGTGGCTGGGAATGTGTGTAAAGATAGCTTGCCAGGTAGTGATTACAATGATGTAAAAATATGTATGGGCTACGTTTGATATTTTGGAAATACGGGTGGCTCTTAAGAGGGTGGTGTCGATCGGAAAAATAAAAGAAAGAAAAGAAAAAGTAACTAAAATGCATGTTGGGTTATTACTGTTGGGCTGTGTGTTGGGCTGAGTGATGATGGGCCGAAATATTAAGGGTTCGGTTGGGTTTGGATTAGGAGTTAATTAAATTGGTGGTTAAGTTTAATTAGTTATTGTTAAGGTTCTTTGTAGGAGTAAGTTTAGAGTATCGCAAGTATGGCCACTTGTCGTTGATCGTGAAAATGTGGTGTCGTGTTGGAAATGTTATCTCAAGTTCGGTGTATATATATATATATATATATATATATATATATATATATATATATATATATATATAATGCATCGCGATAATAATAATGATAATAGAAAAGTTTAAATTTCCCCGTAAAAATGGGCTTTATTAAATGGTAATACAAGATTATCACTAATCATTGAGATTAACTACAAGGATTTTTTTCGTAGAATCCTACAGGGTTAGAGAAGTAGGAAGCGAAAGTTTAGAATTAGTTAGAAATTATAAGGACTAATATAGGAGGGTTAGAATTTGACCATGGCTTTTAGTTGAGACTTAGGAGAAACCGTGAGGAGATGAAGAAATTGTAATGATGATATGATGTGCCTTGCGGCGTGGTACAAAATATGATAAATGAAAATAATAGAACATGCACGTATTAGTTGAGTGTAATTATGCAAAGTCAAATAGCACGAGTTTCTTAAGTATCAAGTAGTCAAAGAATAAGAGTAGGGGATAAAGCAAGTGAGATGGTGATGTAACGGTAGTAGGGCGGACTAGAATGATGATTAGTTGTAATAAGTATGTCTCGTATTATGTAAAATCTAAGCAAGAGTTGTGCGATATAGAAGTAAACGGGAAGTGATGAGATTAAGGATATGTGATATGTTATAGTATGCATAGAGTTGCAAGATCACTTAGATCGTTGCACAATATAAACTAGGAATTAAGGTGTTAGGAATGAGATGAGTTATGAGACTAAATTTTGGTTAGAAATAGACGAAAGATTTTGGGGACGAAATCTAAATAAGAGGGATAAAATTGTAACACCCGTTTCCTAGGTGCTGGACCCCACCCTAGATGAAAATGGATAAAGAAATAATGTGATTGGTTGGTCAACAAAGTTACGTGGAAATTCAAACCCGATAGTCAAACTAATAGTCAAAGTATGACTAATGTAGTAATATAAGGTATGATATATAAACTAAAAGGACCTTAGTTGCCATTGTGGTAAAATGGTATAAGTGTGTTGTGGCTAAAAGAGAAAGAAGGGAACTAGGAGGACTAATTATGTCAAAAGGCCAAAGTTTCCACCTAACTAATCTTATCTAGGAATTTCTAGACATTTCCTCCATTATTGATAAGTGAAGGCCGATTCTATGGAGAAAAAGGGAAGGAAGAAAAGTGTGTCTTGATGGTTTTAGGAGGAAGAAAATGAAGCTCTCAAGTTTATGGCCTTCCTTAGCTATGATCTTATGCAAGTAAGTACCTATGTTCTTGATATTAGTGAAGTCATAGATTATGAGTAAAGTGGGTTTTCATCATATGATCAAGATATGATCATATGATGATATGATTTGGAAGATGAGTGTATTTGATAGGTTTTGTTAACCCTTGTTATATTATTAATTGTTATGTTGTTAGGTTTTGGTTGATTATGAAGGATGAAGATGATGATGGAAAATTGTGATGATGATGATGATGATGTTCTTGATGTTATTTAGCTTGGATTGAGGTAAGTAAAATGATGATGGCATGTGTTATATGGATGTCTAACATGTATGTGTTATGTATGTTTTGTGGTTAGTGAAAAGAGACTTGATATGTGCTTATATGCTAGGATGAATATGATCTAAGTGATGAATTTGGTTGTGGGAGTAAGTTGATGTTAGGTGTTTATGCAAGAATTAGAGAGTGGAGTCGCTAAGTAAGTGTTTGGATATATGTGATGCTTATGTGTTTGATTGAAGTATGATGGTATGTGATTATCGTTTTACTTACTAAGCGTAAGCTTATTCTTTTAGTTGTCAATGTTGTATTGTAGGTTTATGTGCGGCGAAATGGAAGTACTTGGACTATAGCCTAAGGATTTGGAAGTGGATTGATAGATAGATCGCAATTAGGAGCTTAGTATAGAATACCAAGCTCAAGTATAAAGTTTGTACCCCCGTTGGTCTTTTATTGATTTGTAAAGTGTAGTCATGTGTCAAAATGTATGTCAAAGTGGTCATGACGATTTGAGAGTCTAACGATGAGTCAAAGTGTAGTTTATGTGTTTATGCATAAAGTTAAAGGGACGTTTGGTTTAGTTGTAAATATACCCATTTTGGGTAATAAACGGGTCAAGTGTTGTTAGAACGTGTTTGTTATGTTAAATTATTGATGTTGGTCAAGTTTGGTGTAAAACGGAAGTCGTATGGGTTGATTGTAGTGAAAATGGGTTAAAACGGGTTATTTGCATAACCCGTCTCATTGGTAAAAGTACCCTTTCGGGGAGTCGTTCGGTAAATGTTTTTGTATGAAAATGAGCCCAATGATATACCAAGTAAACCTGCAAAGTTTGGTTAGATAACGAGGTCGGGAGGTCGGGTTTTCAAGCGTGGAACTTGAAAATATGCATTGTCTTCAAAATGTTTTTCCGTGCGCCTTCACATGCCAGCTAATTCCTTTCGAACCTGAGATAAACATGCTAAAAATTCAATACAATGGTTGAGTGAATTCATAGGTTTATAGTAAAGCAGTTGATCACAAGATTGCAAGTTTAATAGACAGTGGGTTACGTTGTTATACACCCATAATTCGAAAAGCAGTATATTATTGCATCTAAGCTCATGGCACTCAAACTGACGGTATATATCAACAATGATATATAGGATAATAATGGCCCCGTGTAGGTACTTGCCATATACCTAGAGTTACAAATATAGTACGTTTGGTTACGTATCCAGCTAACACAAACGGGATTCGTCAATCCCGATAGGCCTATCTACTATATTTGCGTTCACTCGCAAGTGATTAATGGCCCATGATGTGGGGGACTTATGGCATAAGGGAACTTAGACACAAGCAATAATACATTCAGTTCAGAGCACAGTTTTCAAACAATTGTGATCATAATTAAATTTGTATTGTTGTACAGAGTCATATTAGTAGTTTTTTGCAAAATGGGGTATTTTTCCAACCAACCCACTGGCTATTTCCAACCTGTTTCATAAAACAATCAGCTGCCTTCATATTAGACTCCAACCTTTCATCACATATAGAGCTCTGTGACTAATGTATTTGGACAAAGGGACTTCACCAATCCAGATACATGCATATGGGGCTTCAATTGCATCTAACTCATCCCAAAGTCCTTTTAGCTTATGGTAATAAACTTCCACAGTACAGTTAAGCTGTTTCAACTCAACAATCTCATTTGCTATCTGATATATCCTATGCCTATCAAGTTGGGAGTAATGCTCAAACATTTCATTCCACAAAGCATAAGCAGAATTAACATAAGTAAGGTGATTACCAATTTCTTCAGACACAGTATTCAGAATCCAAGAAATAAGCATGTGATGAACTCAAATAAGTACATTTTATTACTATCATTTATCCTATTAATTTGACTTGTTTTACTATATTATGTATGAGGATTGATACTTAATCGTTTACTTTTGTAATTCTCAGGTAAAAACAAGCATTTGGTGAAACTTAGCGATTATGGACTAAAAACGGAGTAAAATGATCAAGATTGGAATTGGTTGTTGGAATGAAGAGAATGAAGACCACTGCCTGACTTTGAAGAATGCGCCGCATGGATTTATCCCATGCGCCGCATATGAAACTTTGGTCAACGAAGATACAAGAGGACATGCGCCGCATCTGATAATGGAGTTACGCCGCATCTTCTGGCGGTGTACGAATATTCCTGAATATTATAATCTTGGACCCCACGCGAAGTTAAGTACATGCGCCGCATCTACTTACTAGATGCGCCGCATCTTACCCTCAGACAGAAACTATAAATACCCCAAGACCAGACGAATTCGATGTGACATATATTATATACGAGACCGAAGACCAGAAACCAAGGACGAATTCAGTCAAGGCAGCAGCACAAGACACACCCAAATCAAAGATACAAGAGCTGTAAGAAGGTGCTGCATGTGTTTAATTCATTAAGTAGTTTTGTTTTATTGTGTTAGTAAACTTTAATTCATCAAGATTGGTGGCTTGTGTAACGTGACAACGAAAAGTTTGCACTCCCTTAAAACTGCTTTCTCATCAATTAAAGTTTATATGTTGATGTCTTTGGTGACTTTTATTAGTGCATTGATAACCTCTGTGGCTAGCTGAGCGTTGATCGGGTCGCCATGCCTCTGCCCTCGCCTATTTATTAGATGCCTATGCATTCTATGGTCTGTAGAAAAGTAGGAGAAAGATAAATAGGATAGTCATAAGTAATCATTAAGGGTTTACTCGCCGATAAGATTAGAACCAACGAGAAAGGACTTAATCTCGGTGCGTTGCATCGAACTATACACTTCATATAACACTAGCAATAAAACAAGTGACAAACTACTTATCATAAGGACAGCCCTCTTATTGTCTCGAGTATTTATCTGTGTACGTGTGTGCTACTTGCTGATTCATGCCTATTGGTTTAGTTTATTATTTAATTGCAACCAAATCGTGCCAGTCTCTCAGGCTGAACCCCCTTGCGTTAGATTAGATTGTATAGCTAACTTAATTTATTAAAATACTGATTAGAATAACTAGGTAATACGTTCCACTCTTAGTGATCGACACTCTACTTACCATTATATTCATACTGACCGGGTACACTGCTCGTTAGGTGTGTTTGTTATTGATAAGTCGGCTAAATATAAATTTAAAACTTGATTAGGCATTAAAACTGCTAAACCGCAACGACACACGCAGCACCATCAAGTTTTTGGCGCCGTTGCCGTGGAGTGAATTGTTATTATCTGTTAATTTGATTAGTATTTTAATTAGGTTTTAATTTTTTTTTATCTAACCGCTAATTTTGTTGTGTATTAGTTTAATTTGCATTCATTGTACTATTTTGCATATTTTCTGTTTTTGTGTGTTATTTGTTTGCTTTTGTTTGTGTTTATTTTCGTGTGTTTTTATTTGTTTTTAATTTTTCGTAATTTTTGTTTTCTTCTATCGTTGTACTGAGCTAAATCGAACGATACGGCGCATCTGATCTCTCAGATACGGCGTATTGCGTTCAATTTTTTTTATAAAATACAACGCGTTTAATTAATTCGATACGACGCATCTTTTCCCCAAGATACGGCGTATCTGTTTTTGATAAAAAAAAAATTTCTAAACTTTAACGCCATACGACGCATCTGCTTTAGCAGATACGGCATATCTATTATTTTAATTAAAAACAGTTTTCGAATTATTAAACAGATACGGCGTATCGATTTTTATCGATACGGCGCATCTTCTGAATCAAAAATCTTATATTTTGAAACGTAACGAATATACGGCGCATTAACTTTTGTTAATACGACGATTATAATTTGATAAATATAGTTGATTTTTGATATTTACTTCGATCGGTCCGCTACTCTCATTTGCAAGTTGTTTATTTTCAGGATAAAGGATGATTCAAGCATCACCATGAAAGATTACATTCTGAACCAACCCGAGAGAAGCTAGCTGGAGTGATCAAACGTAACCTCTTCGATTATTCAACCTGCCCAAAGGGAAGTTCTCTACATTATAATCTCAATTTTATTATCCATATTATACATCTGATTCAAATTGTAATTTTAAAAACGATATTTGTTCCTAACCTCGGAATAAATTCTTATCCTCTAAACTATAAGATTACAATTGTTAAAAAAAAAAAAAAAAAAAAAAAAAAACGTTTATACCTATTGCTCTTATTTTGAATTCATTTATATCGTATGGTGTAACCGTTTTACCCCAATTTGGTGTATAAAGAATCGTGTTGCGGAGGCCAAGGTACGTTCCTTATTTAAATTTCGTTTACTAACTTAGCGATACGGCGGATCTAATTATCCAAAGCGCCGTATCTCTGACCATCTAGGACCCATTGACTAGTCAACGAAATTAAATAGATACGGCGCATCCCAATTTCCAATACGGCGCATCGTTTTGCCCTATAAATACGACGGGAATGCGCCGGATCTAAAATCTTTACCGCATAAACATACACAGTTAAGAACTTACACACACTGATATTATACTCCAATTACGATCATTTTTCTTAAACCCACCTTTAATCCGATCTATAATCTTTCTCCTAATCATCAAATTAAGGTAATTATTCTATTTCGATTTAATCTTGGTTAATACGAAAATTAGGGTTTATATGATTAATTCGATTTGTGCTCAAATGATATAGAAATATGATTAGGACTTGTAATAGATGATCTTCCCCGTGTTTGACTTGCGTAAATCATCGAATTTCTGCACTAGTTTGATTTGACCGAAAATTTGGGTTTTGAATTCGATTTTGAATATTTAGCGGGAAGGTGGATTAGTAAAATGTGATAAGCTATTAGAACTGATATAAGGAGTATATGATACTGTGATATTTAGTGGTAGTTTACGTCACGGATACGGATTCTTGATAAGCCTGCCTGATCCCCTTTATTTATACTGATATGCTTTTAGATGCGGCGCATCTATGTCGATTGATGCGGCGTAACGACCTTTTCCAAATTAATAAAATTCTAGATACGCCGTATTGATTAATCTAGATACGACGCATCTCCATACGCCGTATCTAGTCTCTTGCTCCGCATCCCCTATACTTTGTGCAGATACGCCGCACTGATTAAATCAGATGCGCCGTATCTACCTATCTTGCAGACTGTTTACTAACTTTAAAAATTTATTTCAGATGGCACTACCAGAAGTAGCACAGAGACACCATTGGTTACGATTCGAGGATATGGGCCTAACCCCTGGCACTTTGGAGGATTACTTACGGAGACTTGAGTCGATTTACTTTAGGAGGATATTCAGGGTACAGGCTTTGGATTTTGATGATGTGGGATTGATTGGGGCAGGACATGCTGCTGAGAGTTTACAGCATAGGATGGAGATGGTTGTTGCTGGAGATGATGAGGAGGTGGTGTTCAGGTCTAGTGCTTGGGAGAGATTGTTCAGGATCGATGAGCCTCTTATCAGGGAGCTTATGCTGGAGTTCTTTAGTACATTTTACTACAGAGAGACGGATACGGGTTTGGATATTGCCGACACCCTTGTGTTTAGACTGGGTGGGGTGTCGAGGCAGATGTCGATGAGACAGTTCATTTTGGCCATGGGTTTGCATACAGCTGAGGAGCTTGAGTCAGATGGGTTTGACCGATATTGGGATGATAGTTTGCGAGCGGTCCCTGACAGAGGATTATTTAGTGATTATTGGGACAGGATTTCTTCGGGGGGTGATATCACTACTTCCACCCCCTCATACACTTTGATCAGGGAGCCGATGAGGAGGCTGTGCCACAGGCTAATTGCACTTACCATTGCTGGGAGGGGTCAGTCACCTGAGAAGGTGACCACTCTGGACCTCTTCCTCCTTAGGAGCATGGATGAGGGGTTGTCGGTGAACATCTCTCACTTTTTGGCACACTGCCTCCACCGATCAGCTGCAGGGAGAGATCGGAGGAGCCAGATGACTGGCGGGCATTTTGTTTCTAGGCTGGCCCGCCATTTTGGAGTGATTGGAGCGGAGATCCCAGCAGGGCTGGAGGTTGTGGTGACCCATCTCCCGGTTATTGACAGGGATTACTTGGTTAGGCTTGGGATATGCCAGCAGGCTATGGGAGAGTACGTTTGGGTAGCATTAGGGCCCGCCAGAGCTGCAGGACCAGAGGCGGAGCAGGGAGGCCCTCAGGGACCTCCGGCTGCTGCTCCAGCCCATCAGGAGGAGCCGCAGGCACCAGTACCCCCACCAGTCCCTGTACGTACCATGGGTCAGAGAGTCGAGGCAGTCGAGGGGGAGTTGAGAGACTTGAGAGGCATTGTTGATGGTATGAGGAGGGACTCAGAGTGGCTGGTTATGAGTGTGAGCAGACTTTTAGAGCAGCAGGGTATTACCCACACCCGTTCTGATGGTACTCATGTTGCTGGAGTGACACTTGGATACACTCGCAGGGTCCGCCCTAGGACTGATGGAGCCAGCACTTCCGGGACCCATCCAGACGACCTCACTCACCCATGATCTTACTCTCTTGATTTTACAGACATTGTTCCACATATTATTATTATTTTTTTGGATTGTACTGATCACTATTCTCGTGTATATATTTAATGTTTCAGTTTATGCTTCTTGTTATATCTGTTGAAGACTGGCATTAAGTTCAGCATGAGAGTACGAGTGGACGTGAGAGATTAAACCGTGGAACGAGTCATTTTACAGCAGACTGTTATCAGTCTGTTTGGTAACTACATGCGCCGCATCTGGTAAACAGATGCGACGCATCCTATCTTTTATTTCGTTTTATTTTATTTTCAGGCCGCATTAGATACGGCGCATCTCAATCCTGAGATGCGACGCATCTCCTGCAATGGTCATATCTTTACTTTTCTGCATTTTTTATTTTCGAATTTAAAACTTTTTATCAGATTATTTTAAATGCGGCGCATCCCTGGTTAAGGATGCGGCGCATCTTTTATTCTGATCCGTAATTATTCCAGGCTCGATACGGCGTATCTTCTTCCATAAGATACGGCGCATCGACTGACCTGATGATTTTCATTTTTAATTTTTATGTTTTATTTTTACCTAACTACTAATGTATTATGCAAGTTGAACCTTTCTTACCTTAGGTGTGTTTTGAAGCCTTGGTGGTATTATAGATTCCTGCATTTTCTGTGGATACATCGAATATGAAGCTTAAACGTTCTAATCCACAAGAAAGATGATTTTTGCTCTTATACTAATGAAGGATCATACCGAGCAAATCTCAGGGGAGTTTTTCTGTTCTAATTCTTTTATTTTCCAGTTTTTAACCTTTTATACAAACAACGAGGACGTTGTTTAACTTAAGTGGGGGGATTGGAGAATTAGAACACTTAACACTTACTTGTCCTAAACTTTTCAAAATATGCTTAAAATGTGCTTAATATATCAAAATTTAAAATTTTTTAGCATGTTTTTGTTAAAGTCTAAGTTGCATAGTTGCACACATGACGTTATTTTCAAAAATTGTGATTTTTCAAAACTCACAAATCTATGAGTGTGCCGGTGACTTGTAAACTTTAGAACTTGGCTTGTATACTATTCGAGACCACCATAATAAGTATTATTTATATAATTGGAATGACTTGTCTAAATTGGTAAATTTCTAGGATTACACCCAAATAGCCTATTATATGTTATGTGTTATTAGCTAACTACACTGGTTAGTTAACCCCCGTATAAACCCTTTTGTTACTCTCATTTTTAGAGTAAGATACCCCTAGAAAAACACTCAGAGCCATTCTTTTCGTTTCTTACACCTTTGTTAAAATGTTTCGTTACACCCTTACACCTTAGCCTACCATGTAGATTAAAATCCGTGGTTGGTTAATTGCTATAGGCAAAGTGTGTTTCCTTACATTACCTGTGTTCGCGTGCGTAATTCATTATCTACGGTTAGGTCGGGAAATTGCACAATGCAATTGGAGTGAAAGTAAATATTGTATATCTTTGAGTTTATTTTTCGTGTGTTTACTACTTTCACTATTACCGTTATTTCTGAAGTCATGAAAAATATGAAAAAATTATCCAGAATTATCATTATAGTGATGTGGTGAAATTTTACACATCTATGTTTATGTTTCTCAAAAAAAAAAAAAAAAAAAAAAAAAAAATCGAAAAAATGAGAAAAGAAAAAGAAAAAGAAAAAAGTTGGAAGATTGATAAACCAACGATGTAAAGTTATGTAAGTGGTCGATATCACCACTATTTGTTGTATATTATATTTATGGATTGAATGGGAGTTGGCAGTTATGGGAACGTCAACTAAGGTTTATTCTTTGATTAAGATCTTGTTGAGTATAATTCGTGTCTACCTAAAGCGTGTGTTTCAAGTGTTAAAGCGTGAGTTATTCAATGATATGAGTCTTATTCATGGGATGGTTGGGATAGTGATTAACCACACTTAGGATTTTAATTTATTTGTTTTGTTTATTTTTTATTTTACACCAATTTATATCCCAAAAATTATCCATACCCTTTATTATTCTTTATCCAACCAAACCTTTGATTTATTGAGATTAGGGATTTGAGCAATCTTAAATATCGTAGTCGTGGATTCGGCTATGTATTTATGATTTTGTCGCCCTTTTTGATATATTATTATTGGTGAAGTTTGGACCTATCTTTAGCCTATTCGAGTTAAGGATTTGAGCAATTGCAAGTATCGTGTTCGTGGATTCGATCATGTATTTGTGATTTTGTCGCCTTTTCTGGAATTTGAGATCGATAGTGAATAAGAATAATTAACCCTTAATCCTAAAAACCCTTTTTACCGCTTTAGACTTGTTATTCCTTTGCTTTAGTGGTGGAGATGTGTATACTTGCCAAGCTTATGATAGAATATTCGTCACGACTGGACAGTTAAACGATTAGATTTGCTTTTATCGAAATATTTTATTCTACTTCTAATTCGTTAAGTGTTTAGTTGTGTGATTATGACAAAAGACGAATACATGCTTAAATATAAAAATAAATCCTAATATCTTTTAGGATACATTTTCATAAGATTAATTCTAAGGTTTACTTGGGGACAAGTAAAGCTCAAGTGGGGGGATATTTGATGAACTCAAATAAGTACATTTTATTACTATCATTTATCCTATTAATTTGACTTGTTTTACTATATTATGTACGAGGATTGATACTTAATCGTTTACTTTTGTAATTCTCAGTTGAAAACAAGCATTTGGTGAAACCTAGCGATTATGGACTAAAAACGGAGTAAAATGATCAAGATTGGAATTGGTTGTTGGAATGAAGAGAATGAAGACCACTGCCCGACTTTGAAGAATGCGCCGCATGGATTTATCCCATGCACCGCATATGAAACTTTGGTCAACGAAGAATAACCAACTTGTTCTGCTCCAGATGCGCCGCATCTCACCTATTACATACGGCGCATCACTATCAATATTTCACCAGATACGATCCAAGATACAAGAGGACATGCGCCGCATCTGATAATGGAGTTACGCCGCATCTTCTGGCGGTGTACGAATATTCCTGAATATTATAATCTTGGACCCCACGCGAAGTTAAGTACATGCGCCGCATCTACTCCTTAGATGCGCCGCATCTTACCCTCAGACAGAAACTATAAATACCCCAAGACCAGACGAATTCGATGTGACATATATAATATACGAGACCGAAGACCAGAAACCTAGAACGAATTCAGTCAAGGTAGCAGCACAAGACACACTCAAATCAAAGATACAAGAGTTGTAAGAAGGTGCTGCATGTGTTTAATTCATTAAGTAGTTTTGTTTTATTGTGTTAGTAAACTTTAATTCATCAAGATTGGTGGCTTGTGTAACGTGACAACGGAAAGGTTGCACTCCCTTAAAACTGCTTTCTCATCAATTAAAGTTTATATGTTGATGTCTTTGGTGACTTTTATTAGTGCATTGATAACCTCTGTGGCTAGCTGAGCGTTGATCGGGTCGCCATGCCTCTGCCCTCGCCTATTTATTAGATGCCTATGCATTCTATGGTCTGTAGAAAAGTAGGAGAAAGATAAATAGGATAGTCATAAGTAATCATTAAGGGTTTACTCGCCGATAAGATTAGAACCAACGAGAAAGGACTTAATCTCGGTGCGTTGCATCGAACTATACACTTCATATAACACTAGCAATAAAACAAGTGACAAACTACTTATCATAAGGACAGCCCTCTTATTGTCTCGAGTATTTATCTGTGTACGTGTGTGCTACTTGCTGATTCGTGCCTATTGGTTTAGTTTATTATTTAATTGCAACCAAATCGTGCCAGTCTCTCAGGCTGAACCCCCTTGCGTTAGATTAGATTGTATAGCTAACTTAATTTATTAAAATACTGATTAGAATAACTAGGTAATACGTTCCACTCTTAGTGATCGACACTCTACTTACCATTATATTCATACTGACCGGGTACACTGCTCGTTAGGTGTGTGTGTTATTGATAAGTCGGCTAAATATAAATTTAAAACTTGATTAGGCATTAAAACTGCTAAACCGCAACGACACACGCAGCACCATCAGCATGTCATTAGCCCTTTCCCAATGAGTCCTCAATGCTGAAGTTGGAGAAAGCTCCTCAAATTCACCATTGATCAGTTTCAGTTTTTTTTTGGCACTAAGAGCAATGAGGATTGATCTCTTCCATGTACTATAGTTCTCTGAACCTTGAAGTTTCTTTGAAATTAGCAGTAATCCAGGGTGATCATTTGGATGGAAGTAAAGAGGATGAAAGGGTGAAGTGACATCATCATCCATTGAAGGAGATGGATTTGGTGAACCTGATTAAGATGTTGACATTGTTATGATGATATAGTGTTAAGATGTGTGTAAGGATTGATGATATTGAAGGTTGCTTGAAGGTTTATCAATGGTGGTGATGTAACAGAAAATGTAACTGAATTGTAACAAACTTGATGAATTTTGTGGTGGTTCTTGATGATTTGTGATGAATTTGTGATGGTTCTTGATGTTTTGTGGTGGTTTGTGATGATTATTGTGCGGAATTAATGGTGGATTATGGTGGTATTGGTGATTTGGTGTAGACAATTTTTTGGCGGGAGAATCTGTTGTGGTGGATAGTGATGGAAGAAGTAGTTATTTGATCGGAAAAATTTAGTTACGGTGGTCGGAATCAGTTATTCACCACATTGTGTGGTGCTGGCTCTGATACCATAACAAGAAATGAGAGGAAAACACATTTGACATATTAGGAAGTGAAATTCATTATGAAATTGTTAATTCCCAAATGAGGGTTTACAAGGTATTTAAATAATACAATTTGGCGGGAAAGCTAAACTAACTACTATGACTAGCAGCTAACTAACTAAGTTTCTAGAACTATCTAATTACATTGAGTAACACACATTCAGGCTCTTATCCAGCAATATCTTCATCTTGGGAGGACTGTTTGGATGGCTTGCTCTGTTTCTGCTAACAAAGTGTTTGGCATTAAGCTGGACTGAGTTGATTGAGCTGCTTGTATGTACACCATTAAAATTACATTGCTTTGTAGGATTAATCAAAGACTATAGCAGGGGAGGATTCACCAGATGAAATTGGTTAAGGTCCACTACCAGTAGGAAATCAAACTAAGGGCCCGTTTGGTAAATAGGTGGGTTTAGGATTTCAATTTGGATTTAGATTTGGTGTAATTTTGGGAGAGAGAAATTACATTTATTTAATAAATTTTATAATATAATTAAAATTAAAAGTATTTTTAACTATACAATTAAAAGAGAGATAGACACAAAGAGGATACATGAGCCCACTTCTAAATCAAAACCCTACTAACCCCCGACCTTTTGAAATAGTACCTTTTTTAGTTTTTTTTTTTAGTCAAACCATTTTTCAAATCCTAAAGTTGTAACCAAACAACTTTTTTTTTCCTTGATTACATAAACCTAACCCAACACCCCTAACCAAACGGGCCCTAAGACTAACTACAATCCTTAGACTATGCAATACCAAAGTATATATTGCCATAAAAAGGCTTCATTAGCATGAGTTTTTTTTGGTAAAGAGTTTATACCCGGTGAATATCATTAGCATCAGTTTAGGCCCTCTACCAAACACTCCTTTAGGACCTTATATCCTCACCACTGCAAACTACCTTATCATGACTCATTCCAGCAGTCAAAAAGCTATAATAGATTCCATAGTCAATCATATATTTTCTATAAACCCATTGCATTACCTCCATTGCACATTCCACAGTTTAGCTACCTCCCTTACACCTTGATAATCTTTAACCCTCAGACTTGACAATTTCAACTTGACTTCTTCCACAATTATCTTCTTAACACAATCACTACTTCTATCCAAATTTTGAAAAAGTCTCCTGTTTCTTTCAACCCAAATATGGTAAACAGTAGCTGTAATTACCAATCTTCTAAGGATATTCCATATATTATTAATAGGAGGCATTCCCTCCAAATGTCTAACAATATCACCCAAGTTCTTATTTTGCAGCTTCAATCTTGTATCAGTTTTCATACTTTTCCAAATTTTCCTTAGAATACTCATAATTGAAGAATAGATGATCATTAGAATCCACTTCCTTCCTTCATAAGGCACAGTTCATATGTTTTCCAGGGTACCACTTAGCCAACCTCTCTTGAGTAGACAATCTACCATGTATAGCCAACCATAACACAAATGAAAGTTTTGGAATGCACTATGTATACCATACAGCTTTACACCATTTGACTTTAGGACTGTCTTCAGTAAAATCTTTCCACGCTCTTCTAATAGTAAACTTAACATCTCTTCCTTTCTTATCAACCCACACCACTCTGTCATTTGTATTGTTGTACAGAGTCATATTAGTAGTTTTTTGCAAAATGAGGTATTTTTCCAACCAACCCACTGGCCATTTCCAACATGTTTTATAAAACAATCAGCTGCCTTCATATTAGACTCCAACCTTTCATCACATAGAGCTATGTGACTAATGTATTTGGACAAAGGGACTTCACCAATCCAAGTGTCATGCCATGCAAAAATCATAAGCCCATTTCCAACACAATGTTTGATATTTGGCCTTACTTTATCTCTTAGAGACAGAAGAAAATTCCATCCCCAACTAGCTTTACTATGAGTAGATACTTCCCATATGCTTCTTGCTTTTAGTTTCATCTTTTGCATCCATTGTACTTGATGACGTATAGTCCGCATTCGGGTCACGAACCCGACCAATGGACGCTACTAACACTCAAGCCCATCACGAATGGGCTCAAGCCCGTCACGAATGGGCTATCACGATAACGGTTTGGGCTTACGAAGGCCCAAACCCGAAGTTATTTATGGTCTTGATATAGGATATATCTTATTTATGGGATATGTATCAAACGACTTACTTAGGCGGGATACGCCAAAGAGTGAGGAGCACGAAACCAACAAGGATTTCGTGTATATATAGAGGGCATCTCAGCTCTCATTAAGGTACGATCTAATAACCCTAACTCTTCAACTAAACCCTAAAACCGATTACTTACTCTCACGCCAGAGGATAATCGTGGGAGACAATCCCACGATAAGCCTAACGGTGTCTTTTTGTTCTCTTAGTGCGCAGGTCTCAAGCATTAAGATCTAATTGATACGGGAACAGGAATCCAAACAAGGAACGCCCAACTTTTGTATCAACAAGTGGCGCCATCCGTGGGACCATACACTAAGAACTTTACTAAGAACTAGAATGACAAAGCACGGAAGCCCAAACTTGCGGACTCCGCAGGCGAAGAAAACGCATGGTGACCTACAAGGGGATAAACAGCAAACTGATTTAGCCACTAAGCAGGCCTCTGGAAGAACCAGCGCGCCCAAAAATCGAGGATCATACTCAGATCTGGCATTTACTGCAGTAGAACCGCTCACAAAGACTACCCACGCTACTACAACAACCACTAGCGTGGAAGATCTACGGCGCACTCCTTTCACCATGCCAGAGTTAGACCTCACTAAACCGCCAAATACGCCTATCCGAAACAAGGGTCCTGATTTGGAAACAGACATCCTCGCGCTAGAAGGAGTCACGCCTGAACTAGCGCCAAGTGATTTCGTGTCTCAAAACTATGAAACCTTGGTTGCGCTTATGCGAGAGGAAGCGAAAAAGAGGTCAAGCCAGAGTCTGCAAGCCCGGCTCAACTTCGACCCTGAGCGTGAAGCATCCCCACCGCGCTACCGAAAGGAAAGGCGCGAGAAGGATAGCCGCCGACACCCAGTGTTTACTAGGATCGGAAGGAAAGTTGTGGAGGATGAAGCAGCCGACTTTCAGTATCTGGAGGAACATGATGACGATGGACGGCGCACCAATGTCCACACTAGGCTTGGTTGTCGCAGGATTCACGATAGACTTGGGCGACGGGTCTCCCCAAGCGAAAGCCCTTCAAGCTCGAATTCCGAGGATAGTCGGCGCAAGCGCCGCAAAAGAGTAAGCTCATCCTCAAGTGACTCCTCGGACAACGAGGACGAAGAATCAGAACACTGGAAGTCCAGGAGAAGATCCCGCGACCGGGAAGACGAAGATATGTCTCTTCCCTGGCGCCGCCAAAAGGTTGACGCATTCACTCGGCGCATCCGTGATTTTTCAGAAGATAAGAGAAGGCGCATGCCCACTAATGTTAAAACTTATGATGGGACAGGTGATCCTGATGACCACTTAAAATATTTCGAATCAGCAGCAACCATCGAAAATTGGCCACAACCTGTGTGGTGCCACATGTTTAATTCTACTTTAGTAGGGAATGCGCGAAACTGGTTCAGTAAGCTTCCACGTAGAAGCATCGATGGGTTTGAAGAGTTGCGGAAGGCGTTTCGTTTGAACTTTACTCAGAGGAAGAAGTGCGCCAAGAACCCTGTCGAACTCGCTAGGGTAAAACAGCGCCAAAGGGAATCCACAAGCGCTTTTATGGAGCGCTATAAGGACGAATGCATACATGTCAAAGCATGCCCCGAAATACTAAAGATCTCAGGGTTTATGAACGGAATCAATAACCCAGAACTTATCAAAAAGTTAAATGATAGGGTTCCCCAAACCTTTGACGAACTTATGAAGCGCACGAGGTCCTTCATCCAAGGAGAAGCTGCCGCTGCGGATAGCAAGAAAGGCTACTCAAACTATAGGTCACAAGAACAGCCACGGAGACAATCCAATGACCAGAGTAGCAATCGCAACAAAAGCTACCGCAGTCAGAGGGCGGACAAGAGAATGACAAGTATACCCCACTAACTAAGACTCCAAAGGAGATATTTGCGACGGAAGGCGCGAACTTTCCGAGACCCCCACCGATGCGCACCCCAGAAGATCGGCGCGTAGGGAACGGATACTGCGAGTATCATGGACAGAAGGGCCACACCACCAATGAGTGTGTCCAATTGCGCCAACTAATTGATAAGCTAGTAAAAGAAGGCAGATTGGACCATCTAGTTAAGAACATCAAGGATGGAAAAGACAAACAGAAGACCGGGGGAAAGAAAGAAGCACCAAAGGACAAGGCTAACACGATCTACATGATACAATCATGGCAGCGAAAGACTAGGCAAAAGGTCAGCCATAAATTTTCTCATGGAAGCGAAATCTCTTTCCCCACCTTGGCTGCGGACAACACAGTGGCGGAACCACTCACCATTGAGATAAATGCGGGGGGTCACGATATCCACCGCATGTATGTTGATGGAGGGGCATCAGCGGACATAATGTATGAGCATTGTTTCAAGAGATTGCGACCTGAGATACAAAGACAGTTAAGCCCAGCCACGACTTCGTTGACTGGCTTCACAGGAGAAAAGATATGGCCCATGGGGCAACTACGACTACTAGTAATTGTTGGCAATAAGGAACACTCCATGACAGCCTGGATGAATTTTATGGTGATCAGATCTCCTTTGCCATACAATGGCATTATCGGAAGACCAGGAATTTCGGCAATACGCGCAGTACCGTCCACAGCACATGGGATGCTCAAATTCTCAGTAGAAGGCGGTATTGTCACCATCTACAATAACGCTGCGCCACCAAGAGAGTGTAACACGATTACATGTGAGACGACGCACACCCCAGAACAGAGCGCAGCTAAAGTACCAAATCTGAAGGTCGCAATTCATCCTGATTACCCAGAACAAGAAGTATCGATTGGGGGATCGCTGTCTGATAAAGGCAGAGCTGCCGTGTGCGCACTCTTGCAAAAGAATCTGGATATCTTCGCATGGGAACCAAAGCACATGACTGGTGTGCCACGCTCGATTGCAGAACACAAGTTGAAAATCCGACAAGGATACTCCCCAGTACGGCAGAAAAAGCGCGGCCAGGCTCCAGAGCGCGCAAAATCCATTCTAGAGGAAGTACACAAACTTGTTGACGCAGGTATCATGCGAGAGGTCTATTACCATGACTGGCTCTCCAATCCAGTAATGGTCAAGAAGAGTGATGGTAGTTGGCGGATGTGCGTGGATTTCATCGATCTCAACAAAGCATGTCCACAAGACTGCTACCCACTACCAGAGATAGACTGGAAGGTAGAATCTTTATGTGGATACCCCTTTAAATGTTTTTTAGACGCATACAAAGGGTACCACCAAATCCAAATGGCTAAAGAGGACGAGGAAAAAATAGCCTTCCACACAAGCCAAGGTGTCTACTGTTATACAAAGATGCCTTTTGGCCTAAAGAATGCGGGCGCCACCTACCAGCGATTGGTGGATAATGCATTTGAAAAGCAAGTGGGCCGCAACCTAGAAGTCTATGTTGATGACCTTGTCATAAAAAGCCATACCGAAGGCGAGTTGGTCCGCGACATTGAAGAAACATTTAGAACACTACGAAAGATCAACATGAAGTTAAATCCTAAGAAATGCACTTTTGGCGCTACAGAAGGCATGTTCCTAGGATACTTGATCTAACCTGATGGCATTAAACCATGCCCAGAAAAAGCAGAGGCTGTCATCCAACTCCCTTCACCACGCACGTTAAAAGAAGTCCAGTCTCTGAATGGAAAACTAGCCGGGTTGAACAGATTCCTGTCCAAATCAGCAGATAAGTCACTCCCCCTATTTAAAACACTCAAGAAGTGTACAAAAAAGGGAGACTTTCGTTGGACTACAGAAGCGGAAGAAGCTTTCACACAGCTTAAGCAACATATAGCAGCGCTTCCCAAGCTAGTCGCACCCCGACCAGGGGAGGAGTTAATTATGTATTTGTCTGCGACTCATGGAGCAGTCAGCGCGGTGCTACTGACAGATAGGAATTCCGTACAAACACCGGTGTACTTTGTAAGTAAAGCGCTCAAGAAGACAGAGATTAAATATAGCCCAATGGAAAAGTTGGTCTTGGCATTAGTATTCGCCGCCAAAAGACTGCGCAGATACTTTCAAGCACACCCAATAGCGGTGATCACGGACCAACCAATCAAGCAAGTTATCTCCAAACCTGACGCATCGGGGCGATTACAAAAGTGGAGTGTATTGCTAGGCGAGTATAACATCTCTTATAGACCACGCACTGCGGTTAAGGGGCAAATACTAGCAGACTTCATCATCGAAAAACCAGACACCGATGTTGCACTTCCACTGAGCGAGGTAGAACTACAAGAGCCATGGGTCCTGTTCACGGACGGATCTTCATGTGTGGATGGGTCGGGCGCAGGCCTTATCCTCACCAATCCAGAAGGAATGGAATTCACTTACGCACTGCGCTTTGAATTCACAACTACGAATAATGAGGCAGAGTATGAAGCCCTAATCGCTGGATTACGCATTGCAACTCGAATGGGTGTACGTAACCTAGAAGCAAATGTGGACTCCCGATTAGTAGCCAACCATGTGTTGGGCGAATATGTGGCTAAAGAGGATAACATGGTTCAATAACTCGACAAGACCAAGTCACTAATCCAAGGTTTTGACAGGTTTACCATTAAACAAGTTCCTAGAGGTGAAAACAAAAAAGCGGATGCGCTAAGCAAGATCGCATCTACAAGCTTTGCGCACCTGTCAAAACAAGTGTTGGTGGAAATCCTAAAAAATAAATCCATCTCGGAGATGGAGATATCCACGGTAATAGAGGAGGAGAATCCTACGTGGATGACCCCTATTGTCGAATTTATAAGCAAAGGCATATTGCCCCATGAGCAGAAGGATGCTCGAAAGATACGGCGCACAGCGCAGAGGTTCGAACTTCGAGATGGTATCCTATATCGGCGCTCATTTCTACAACCATGGCTTCGGTGCGTTGGACCTCTTCAGGCAGATTACGTACTCCGAGAGATCCACGCCGGTTCATGCAGTATGCATTCAGGACCACGGTCCGTTGTAGCACGAGCCTTGCGGTCAGGATACTACTGGCCCACTATGCATCGGGATGCGCGTGATGTGATAAAGAAATGTAGCGACTGCCAAGTTCATAGACCCATCCCGCGCAGACCACAACAGGAGCTAACGCCTATCACTTCTCCATGGCCATTCTATAAGTGGGGTATCGACATTGGGGGTCCCTTCCCTGTTGCAGCGGGGGGACTGAAATTTCTTATTGTGGCAATAGACTACTTCACTAAGTGGATTGAGGCAAAAGCATTGGCGACAATCACAGGTAATCAAGTAAAACGATTCGTTTGGGAAAATATTGTATGCCGCTTTGGATTACCTGGGGAAATCGTTTCGGACAACGGAAAACAATTCCGCGATAATCCGTTCAAAGACTGGTGCGCAGAACTAAATATCACACAACACTTCGCGTCAGTTAAACACCCACAAACCAATGGTTTGATTGAGCGCGCAAATCGTAGTCTAGGCGAAGGAATTAAAGCGCGTCTGGACAAACACAAAGGAAGATGGGTGGATGAATTGTCGCATGTCTTATGGGCGCACCGCACGACAATCAAAGTTAGCAATGGAGACACTCCCTTTTCTTTTGTCTATGGGACAGAAGCTGTCATACCAGCTGAAATTGGGATGCCAACTATTCATACTGCGGAAGTTAATGTCGCAACCAATGACGACGAACGACGTATAGACTTGGACCTATTGGAAGAAAGGCGTGAACGCGCAGCTATACGTGAGGCAAAAGCCAAGTCAAAAATGAAGGGATACTACGATGCTAAAGTTCGAAGCACCTCATTCAGACCAGACGACTTTGTATATCGCGCTAATGATGCAAGCCACGCAGAAGATACAGGTAAACTTGGACCAAAGTGGGAAGGACCCTATGAGATCGTTGAAGCACTAGGAAAAGGCGCGTACAAGCTGCGTGACATGGATGGCCGCGAGCTACAACGCACATGGAATATTTTCAATCTCAAGAGATGCTATCTTTAGAAAAGGTTACGACCTCACCCACGGACACCTCCGCACTTTAGTAAGTGCTCAATAAATATCCGTGTATTTACATTTTGTTTCATTTAGGCAAATGTTTTTCTTTTTACAAAAACTTGCAAGTATTAATTCAATGTCGCGGTTTCTAGCTAATTCCGCGACACATTTCACTTTATTGTTTACATGTTATTTATGTCTCAATATTGTTGTTACTTTACTTTCTGCCTACATGGCGTGCATGCACTTATTAAAACCCACGATGGTAAAAGGATGAGTAAACCTACTAAAAAACTCGTTGAGTAAGAGGGTTGCAAACCCATCAACATCGGATCACGCATCCTTGTTAAACACCTTACTCTCAAGACGTTGGAGTAAGTTCAATGTGTATCCCACGACGGATACACAACAATGCACACTGTGCGCGTTTAACAAATTAGGAGTTAAGACACTTAACTCCTTGATATGATATTTGCAGTACGCTGCATATCAATCTATACACTTGTAAATTTTATGAACTTCATACACGATTATGGATTCTTATAAATTTTCTTAAGTATGTACACAACAGTTTGCTTCATAGACGTCTTTTACGCAAAGACAAAATAACTAAGTACAAACATTATAACCACAATCACATTTGATACAATATGCGTACAATCGTATTTTTCAAAATCAACATTTTATTGTGGACTACGAGTTCATATAAAGTATAGATTCAACATGCACATGTGCAACAAAAAGTGAACCTATTACAAAACATCACTACATCTAAGCAGCCTATATACTATGTGTGCGTTTAAGCCCTGAACTGCCCACTTGGCGCGCCGCACTACCAGCCTCTTCAAGCTTCTTCAACAGGTCAACATCCTTGGGTGACACCGTTGGCACGCTAACGGGCACTCCATCAGACCTCGGAATATGAGCCGCACCAAGACCACAAAGGATGGCTTTCCCCTTCACACCCTTCTTCTTCGCAAGTCTCATCTCATGGGCCTCTAGGGACTTCTTCAGAGGAATTTCCTTCTCAAGAGTGAAATGATTCAGGATATCACGCGGACAAGCAAAGAGGGGTACCTGCAGCTGCGACACATCGGGCTTCAAAAAATAATCAGGCTGTGCCTCAGCGTCATCTGCTGTGTGCCTAGCCAAAGTTAACCCCTCCATAATCACACCTATGGGATAATCCTGGTCGCGCTCCAGTTGAGCAATATGAGGAAGCTCCAAAAGCTTCAACTTCTCCATAGCAGCAACAAGATCATCATAAGTGTTCTTGTTGTAACCTGGTACTTGGGCGGCGGGCACAGTCAAGATCTTATTCGCACACAGCTCCTCTACAGCCTCTGCCTTACCACGTGCTAGCGCACACTGAACAACATCCCCAAAGGCGTCCTTCACCTCTTGAGACTCCAGAGTTTTCAAGGCAGCAAGGCGCAAGCCATGGCTGATAAGCCACCTGCGCTCAGCAATGGTTGACACCAGGTGAGGGTACAACTCTTCATCGTATTCGATGCTGAGCTTGCGCAGCTTGCTCTCCTGTTTCTCCAGCAAACCCTCTACGGACTTGCGGAACTCTTCCAACCTAGAGAAGTGCTCATCCTTCCCATTCTCCAAATATTTCAAAACCCAAAGACAAGAAGCCTTGTATTCTTTGAAGCTAGCACGCTCTTGGCTCACTTGGGCAAACAATGATAGCCTCTCATCAGCAAGCTTCTGAGCATACACAGTGGTTGACTCTGCTTCAGCCTGAGCATCAGCTAACTGCGCCTTCAGTAGCGCAATTTCCCCATCCCTCTGCGCACTGCTGCTACCTTCACCCGCATGCCTAGCTTTGAGCTGTGCAACCAATGAGGCTTGATGCGCAGCAGCCAAGCATAACTCCTCAATCAACTGGTCCGTAGGCACATCTTCAGGAGCCTTTGTCCCAGATCCTTGGCTCCCCTGCGCAAGATGATCAGTAGGCGAGGGACTCGCCTTGGATGGCGATTTCCTAGCGCGAGCAGCATCCCCAGCAGCTTCAACACTGCATGTAAATGACGAGGGCCCAAGGTTATTATTGTAATCTCAGCGCAAAATATAAACCAAAATGTTGACGAAACAAGCCTAATTACTTACTTGAGGGGAGGAGTTTCAGTTGTATCCTTCTGCGACGCATTCTCCTCTGATGATGATTGCTCACCAGAGATAAGATGGCGCCTTCTTTTGGACGTACCAGCGCCATCATCCCCAACAGCTTTCTTGCGTTTCACCCCTTCAGACACATCGATCCCCACACTCTCTGATGAGTCTGTGTGCGATGGCTCCACCACGGGGTCTTGTACAGCAGGATTTGGAAAGCTGCGAATAGGAGTTGGCTCTAAAATAGCTGGGGGAGTCTCTTCTTGCTCCTCCTGCACGATCTCCATCGTGCGCCCCGCGGTAGCCTGTAGAACTGGCTCCTCGCCATCTCTCAAAGGGCGCACCCCTACGGTCACCTGCGTGGGCCTCGCCAAGCGAACAACACCGAATAGATCCATCTCTGCGCAACAAACAACAAACAAACACAAAACGAGTTAGATAAGCTACAAAGGGAAGAGCGCTTACAACTAATAAGCAAAGAGGAAGGAAGGACAAGCACCCACCCCGGCTATTCTCGTCCAAAAAAGTTGGCACTTCCTCCGGACTACCGAAGTAATTGCGACTGATGCCCATGTGCACCAAAAACTCCTCTGGATACGCTTTGATCGGTATGCGATTGGTATTTATCGTATCCGCATCGGCTACGTTATACACTCCGGGGTCTGGGCACTCATCCTTCGGTAATGATTCTTGGGTATAGAATTCGAAGTCCCAGGGGAACAACGCATCATCAACCCAGAAGAATTTCTCCCTCCAATTCCTCAGTGCGTCTAACTTTTTCGTATAGCACTGCAGTCGCCCTGTACGCTTGGAAAAGGATACCCACCCATTTGACCACGACGAATGATAAAACGCGCGGAACAAATGGATGGTAGGGTTAATCGCCAACAAGCGACAATTTACCTCAAAATTGGTTATTTTCGCTGCGCCTATACAGTGCAGTTGGGAAATATGGAGGCGATAGTAGTTTAGAATATCGCACAGGAATAAAGAAATGGGCACACGTTGATTCGCGAATTCGAAAAAAACGTGTGTATACCCCTACTTTCCCCTCAGGGAAGTCCGCTATAGACGCATCCGCCTCCGGAACTACCGGGTGCAGTGTGAGCGGGATATAATAATCCGAGGTGAACATACGGAGTTCGTCCTCGGCTATATCGGAAGTACAGTCGGATAATTGAAGAACCATGGTTAAACTTCAATGAGTCTTGCAGCGCACGCGCTATTACCTTAGATTTCGTTGATTTTTTTATTGTTGTTTGAAGGTTTAACAATGGTGAAAAATGACGGTTTTTACTGTGATAGCCACAGTGAAAAGACGGCTCAACTTTATATAGGGTTACACATATTCGTGGATGGATAACACGTGTACCCCACTTGCTCTAATCGTGTGGCTGGGAGATCAAGAGGTGAAACACTTTTTCACCCACCCCTCACGATTTACGAGGGATACTCGAATTTACTTGGACAAGATTCATTGTATGACTTTCAGGCGGGAAACATTTGAAAATTCCCCGCTACGCATCGAGGAATATTTTTGCTTCAGTTGTTAGTCTAGCATCCGCGGGTTCCACCCTGCGCATACTAGACTGGGGGGACATGATGACGTATAGTCTGCATTCGGGTCACGAACCCGACCAATGGACGCGACTAACACTCAAGCCCATCACGAATGGGCTATCACGATAACGGTTTGGGCTTACGAAGGCCCAAACCCGAAGTTATTTATGGTCTTGATATAGGATATCTCTTATTTATGGGATATGTATCAAACGACCGACTTAGGCGGGATACGCCAAAGAGTGAGGAACACGAAACCAACAAGGATTTCGTGTATATATAGAGGGCATCTCGGCTCTCATTAAGGTACGATCTAATAACACTAACTCTTCAACTAAACCCTAAAACCGATTACTTACTCTCACGCCGGAGGATAATCGTGGGAGACAATCCCACGATAAGCCTAACGGTGTCTTTTTGTTCTCTTAGTGCGCAGGTCTCAAGCATTAAGATCTAATTGATACGGAAACAGGAATCCAAACAAGGAACGCCCAACTTTTGTATCAACAGTACTCATAGAGTCTGTTTTTTAGCAGCCATATTCCAAAGTGTAATCAGTTTTTTAGTGTTAGAATGAAAGTCATATGTTTGTGAGTTATTAGAGATGAAGTATTCCGGAAGCCGACCCATTTATTACTCTACGGCCTACGGGTCGAAAATGCCACCTCTGTGTGTAAAGTTAGATTGAAAATAATAAATCTCTTTTTAGGAGTAAACTGAATTAGTGGCCTTATGTTATAAAAATGCATATTGAGTGACCTTCAACCCATTTAACCCTATGACCCGCTAGAAATTGGTGACACACAAAATCCTCGTATTCCTAATAAAGTGGACCGAATCTATTGTATATGCCTATATATAAGCTTTATTTAGTCTTAGTTTAGTAAATTGCTTTTGAGGTTTTAGGTAGTAAATATGAACTGTGGACGACTTTCGTCCCATTTTAACAATGCGCATATATATAAACCTTCGTAATTTTCAAGGTACATTAGTAATCTCGAATTTTGAATGTGTTATTGAGCGTTTGTGGAGATCCATGCTCACATGATTGAATAAATTGAAACAGAAACAGTTTCCTCTTGCAAATTTAAATCTAAAAAAACTTGATAGAAACAATGGTTGAAGAGTATAAAACAATTCTAATTTCAGTCACTTATGTAATGATTTTAAACCCTATAACTTTATTAAAGATGATGGTTGATAATAGGAAAACCAGTACAATGTTGAAATGGATGTTATAGGTTCAGTACGTGATGGATGAACGCAAATGTTGCAGTAGGCTTATTCAACAATGTAGAGGATAAATTAAATTACTCTTGAACATAAGATGATCTTTTCTTATGCACATAATGTTATTGGAGTCCAAGAGCAAATGTCCGATGCAGTGTGCTTTTCATGTTATAATTATTTTTATCTATATGTGATTTTATTATAATTATATAATATGGTTTTCTCTGTTAGAGGAGTACTCTGTTAACTAGTTCAGAACATTTAACCGGATATTTACATGTGATCATGATTTCTGATGCATCAAAAGTGCAGTAGACTCTTGAATGCTAGAATGGTAAACTAATATTTCTATTAACCAATATGTGTAATTATTTGTGGGTGCAACTGCTATTAATGATCGTATCTCACGGGTTTAGTTTTTGATAGATATACTGTGTCATTATAAATTAAAGTTAATATTTTTACAGCTGCAGTTGCTTGACTGTACATGTCCATGGGGGGACTTCATCAGCGGCCATTCTTCGTGGTTGTTTGCATTTATTGGAATTTGCAGGGAGTGAAAGGGTCGATTAATTTGAAGTGACTAGAGATACCGATATTTCATAGCTATTTACATAACGTTATTTCATGAACATTAGAATAAAAATTACTGTTGAAGTGTAAACATACTAACTTTGTTACGTTTCTTTGTCAACGCCTAATATACAAAGTCTGTTTCTTTCTCACATTTATTCACCGTCTAATGCTTACATTAGTATACCGCTTCAACCTAACAAATTCTTTGCATGCATATTCTCAACAATCGATCATTGATCGGTTATAAATGTCCGTCAATGATTTATTCTCGACGGATTTCACTGTTTCAAATTTTATTCTGTGAATTTCGCTGGACATAGAACTAGTTTATATAATATTTGACTAATCTTAATCGTTGTTTAACCACCTTTTTTGTGATAAACCTGTTCTAATTTAAAGAATATGAACTGTTTAAAAAACTACTCCCTCCGTCCTAAAATAAGTGTCCATTTTGACTTTTTCGAGTCAAACTGGTTCAACTTTGACCTTTAATATTTTTTTTGTTTTACATAATACTTAATGAAAAATTATATCAACAAAAAATATACTTAAAACCCAATCTATTCATATATTTTGCATCAAGTATTATATAACACCCGAAAAAAATAGATAAGGTCAAAGTTAAACTAGTTTGACTCTAAAAAGTCAAACTGGACATTTATTTTGGGACGAATGTTGGACTTAAAATAATCAAGAAATCATAATGGATCGAAAGTCTAAGGGCTAAAGATGTTATGTAGATAGTATACAACCGTTTTACAGTTAGAATAGGCGGTTATGATGTTTAGTGAATAGACATGTTGGTTATCAATATATATAAGTGTGTTTGTAAGAAAACAAAACCCACCCTCTGTTCATAACCGAGTCACTGCACTCAATACGTGTGCATACTCCTATCGATATGTTTCATCCATGATTGATCCAAGATCCCAAAGGGCCTGCAATAAATGGTATCAGAGCATGATGGTTAACGTGGATTGATCATTGCAGTCCAGGAAGTGATCGCCTATGAAGAACAAGAAACCCAGAAAACTGAGCATGAAGAACGACATGGAAACGACCCATTTCGGGCAGAAACACAAGACGAATGAAGTCCAGAAAATGTTAGAAACCAGAACAGTAAGAAGATTATGATAATTGCAAGTTTGATACGTTCCAGAAATATGTCTTACGCATATGGCGGGAATAAGACACGGCAAGGAAAAGTGATATACCATGAAACTGCACAAGTTCCTTGGGGTGAAAAGCCGGTAGAAGTGGGTGAAACAAGCAAAGTTGTAGCAGCCAAGGACCTACCAGGCCAGAAGGATAGCACAGTGAAGGATGGAGCACTTGAAGAAGATGAACAAGGACGATGATCAGAAAATCATCCATGGAACAAAAGAAGGCAAATGAACATGATAGACCGGACAAGTTACAAGGCGATCAATGAAAGGATAATGATAAAGAAAAAGGAACGAGTCTGCAATCAAAGGATGAACAAGAACAGAGTGAAGATTATGATGTCTTGATTAGGGGAGTGAATGTTGGACTTAAAATAATCAAGAAATCATAATGGATCGAAAGTCTAAGGGCTAAAGATGTTATGTAGATAGTATACAATCGTTTTACAGTTAGAATAGGCGGTTATGATGTTTAGTGAATAGACATGTTGGTTCAAAGAAACCGTTTAGAACCTTATATATAGCATGTAATGTACAGAAATTATTAGTGTGGTTATTATAATAAAAAGTGTGTTTGTAAGAAAACAAAACCCACCCTCTGTTCATAACCGAGTCACTGCACTCAATACGTGTGCATACTCCTATCGATATGTTTCATCCATGATTGATCCAAGATCCCAAAGGGCCTGCAATAACGGAGAGAGTATTATTTAGGAGTACGCGCTATTTTATCTTCTTTTTTTACCCTGTCCATACATTTTAAACATGATTTTCCATCTCATGCATATAAATTCATTATGTACGAGTAATAGGAAAGCAACAAATCTAAGCAAAATTGAAAATCGCACACGATGAAATTAAAGAGAATGAAAGACAAAATATGATACGACCATACTGAACATACTTAAATACCAATTCGATTACATAAAGTCATAAACACGATATCATTAATCTAACATCGAATAATCCATAAACAAACTAATCCGATGTCGTTGTTTGTCAGACCTACAAAACCACTGTCTCAAAATCTGATCGGAAGAAGAGCATATCGAAAGGACAAAAATCAATAAACACGACTTTGCTGATGTTTTTCTTACCTTTAAACCTGTGATATACAATCTCACCATAACATTTACTCATGGTGACAGTTGTGTCTAAATCATAAAAGAACTGCAGTTGCATGTGTTGAATATCTTCATTCTCATCAAACACATGTACTCTCTCCCACGATTCATCGTCACTACAAACCCAGAGCTCCCAAAAGCCATTTGGTGGCCGACAAGTGAACCCCAACTTCCCCCCATACTTTACGAGACTCCCTTTAGTGTATAATCCATAGTTCAGGGTTTGAATAGGTGGCGAAAAGGTTGTCCATTGTTCTGAACTTGCATTAAACTTCAAGATATCATTGTTATCCAATAACATGTATATGGACCCCCTTGTGGTGATCACTGGGTTATTACTACTTATGTGAACTCCAACAGGAAACATTAAAAGCTCCAAGAGTCTCCATTTACCTTCCACCGAATCAAAGACTTCGCAACGATATGTTTCGTATTGTTGTCCACGCCTTCTCAAACCACTGTAACAAGAAAATAAGGAAGAGGTTAGAATGTCTGCATGCATGCTAACATACAAGAAAATCTATGCAAAAACTCAAGGCAAGACACTATAGAACCAAATAATATAATCTATCCATCTAAATATATATATATATATATAATATAAACAACTTATATTAAATTAAATACTTAGCCCTAATATGAATAGATAGACACTTACGTGTCTTTTTTATGTTGGGATAATCTAAGAATCTTGTAACGCAATGATGGCTGGGAACCCAAGATGACAATCGCAGCCTTGCTGGTTAAGTAGCTTGTTTTTGGATTCGGCAAAGACGAAACTTGCCTAGTAGTTAGTTTACAAACATGATATCGAACGTTGTGACAGAACTGAGGATATGGACTCTCAAAAACTACGATTCCTTGCTCAGAAGTTGCAACAATACGAGCATCGCGAGGTAGAAAACCAAGATCTAGGTTGCTTGAATTAGGTGATGATACAAACCGGCAGATGTTTCTATGATCCTTCATGCTTCGTACAAGAAAACCAGATACAATGTTGTTTCTTTTCTTATACAAATCAAGAACATACGGGTCGTATGTGAGGGTGTCGAGCTCTTTGTTAGCACAACGCATGGTATCGAGAGTCTTTAACGATGCTCGTGAAAGAATCTCGATGATCATCTCCAAAGAAAGGTGAGAATCCATCCCAGAAATTTAGAGTTGAAAATCGATCGGTTGTTTTAAGGCGACGAAGAAGATGGTTTTAGTTTGTTATGATTTATGAACGAATAGTTTTGAAGGTGTGGGCTCATATTTATAGGGCCACCGACTTGGAAGTCGACTTTGTATAGGAATAGTAAACTTTTGAATTTTTTATTATTTTTGTACGGGCAAGTAAATTTCATTCCTTATTATTATCAGGTTAATTAGTTAGAAAAATTACTCCGTACTTGTCATGCAAGTTACCTTTTCAAAACCTTTTACTGGCCCTTTTGTTATTCATGTACACGAATTTACTTTAAGTTTACACTTGCCATGCAAGTTTCTTGGCTATATACATGGAAAGTCAACGGTACAAAACATGAGGATTGAGGCCAATAAATAGGATGACGAGTAGTTAGTAAGACTTATTATATTATTTTTATTTTAAATAATATTGTAACATTTGAAAATGTTACTTTCAAACAGGGGTGACAATTTTTAACCCGACATGACTCTACAAAAATAAACTGGTTTGGACCGAGTCTAAATAGTTTTTAGGTCGACCATCTAACCTGTTTATTAAACATGTCAGGTTCGGGTTAGGAATAAGTTAAACGGGTCGATCCGCCAATTCATTTAAGATTTTGTTTCATATATAAAATATTGTATGTATTTTATTATACGAGTCAAATGGGTTAGACGGGTCAAGCCACACCTATTTAACCCATGTGGTGAGTCAACTTGTTTAGATAAACGGGTTAAATGGGTCGATCCGAAACCCGTTTAACCTATTCAACCTATGTAATCTATTTAACCCACCAACCCATATATATACGGGTTAAATAGGTTATGCTCGGTTTATGTGTAAACATGTTAGGGTTGACATAGTTGACCTGATTATTTAAACGGGTCGTGTTCGGGGTAAGGTTTCCTAACCCGAACCCAACCCAAATTGCCACTTTTAATTTTCAAAGACAATAACATATTGACCTTTATGTGGAAAAATAATAATAATAAGAAGAAGAAGAAGAAATATATGGTTAAATACATATTTTTCGATCATGAAAGATGAACAACAATTCTATAAGTTATTCAATGGTCATTTTGAAAGATGAACAACAATTCTAGAAGTAGCACAAATTTATCAGAAGTTGCACATGCCAAGAAAAAACATTATTTACTAGAAGTTACACTTCGTGTCTCAAAATCGGATGTGTTACTGCTTCCAAATGGGTTCGTCCCTACTTGCAACTTAAGATAGGTAATAAATCTAATAAATTCTCATATTGAAAAATGCATCATGTAATATTGTAATTATATATTTAGAATGAAAAGTAAATTGCTTCTAAACTATGATAAATTTGATATAACCTCTACATCCTAGCAAAACCCATAATGTAAAAGTTTGGCCATTTATGATATTTCTTTTGTCTCACTTTTTGATTTTGCACATGTTTGCTACGGGCTAACATTTTGTGATTTTGTCACTTTGAAAACTCAAATAATAGAGTACATATGGTGTAAGAGAAAATTAACAAGTAAAGCACAAATTTTGACGATTTAAATGCATCTATAGTTTTTTAGATGCATCATAATATAATTTTTAGCTCAAAATTATATGCATATACATATAGTATACGCATTTCATAGGCGAATCCTGTGTATTTTTCGTCCTCTGCACGTCAAATGTATTGCTAGTCCTACTTTACATCGTTTTCACTTCAAAATCATTTTCGAATCTATTTGAATTAGATATACATCTAATTCTAAATCACCGTATACAATTTTAAAAAATTGAAAGAAAAACTATTCATGTGCCTAAAGATATATAACTACGAGTAGTGATTGAGAGGCCTAAAAGATGTGCCTAAATTCATGCCTAAGTCTACGTGGCATCATCCTGATGGCTGCAGTCAGGAGACCCACTTTTTCACAAACCATCAGGATCATGTCACACATGTTTAGGCATAAAGTTAAACACATAATTAGGTCTCCCAATCATTTTCCTATAACTACACTTTAAAATTATCATACCACATGTTTATCAATAAATTGGTTAAGCATGTCATTAGGTCAAATTTTATGACTGTCTATATCTATACAATTTATAATACATTTTATCACTTTCCTCCAAATCAATTTTAAAATGACCATAAATACCTTTTAAGCATTACAAGTAAGAAAGCAATGTTTACAATTATTTAAAGCACAAACACATCAATTTAACAAATACAATTAATACTCTTCTAAAATCACCTTCTCACTCAAAAATAACATTTTACCACATACTACAATCTAAACCCAAACACTTAAAACAACATTTAACAAAATATTAGGTTATGTCTGAACTTTAAAAAAATAAATAATAATAATAATAATAATTGAAAGTGGTCTTAGTTAATATATTAACGGTCTCACAGTATCAATAGTTTATCATGACTTTCAAAAAATTATTGTCAACTCTAAACATATTGTCACGGTAAAAAAAAAAAAACAACTATTATTCGCCGAAAATATCAATCATATGGTACCCGCCGCCGGAACGTGCGGGTACCCTGCTAGTTTAACCATAACTCATTTTGAAATATAATCTCACCCTTGTCTTCATGACTTTCACAACTCTACATATACTGCCCCTGGTTTCATAATGTTATTCTATCCTGGTCCATTTTTGTTTGCGGGACATTACATATTAGTCCAGAAACACATTTGGAGTTTGCATCACCATCAATTAGACGTACTCAAGAAATACTAACACCCCAAATCTACAATGTACTCAAAAAACAAGGAAGGCATCACGACCGATTAACAAAACTTTTATGAACCAAAACATAAAACCTTTATTGCAGCATTTGCTTTCAACGAGTCCAAGGCTAAAATTTACATTCTTTTATGGTGATATGATCCACGACAGAAAGTCAATAGAAGTCAAATGGCTTGTGGGATAATATAAATCTCGTAAAATAACCTTACAGAACTGCTATGCTTGTGACTTTTGGATTTTGGCTTGGGAGACGAATCTTATCTTGCACATTGGCAGTTTGCTGCTTTTCAGGAGCTGCTGATAGATTCGTGACTCCAGCTGGTTGTGTTTCTTCTTGACCAGGATATGATCTTCCACTCGAGCAAACAAGTCCTTTAATCGCTGTTGTAAGTTCCTTATCCTTCAACAAGGATTCGATGGTCACATGAACACCTAAAAGGAACAGAAGTTCAATATGCTTAAATTACATATTTGCCATTTCATCGTAATCCATAAATTTGTTGAGTTGGCTGTCACTTGTTTGGACTTTATGAGTTTATGGTTCCTCTCTTGATGAGTATTTTACATATTTGATGAAGGGGTATTTTTATGTTTATATCAAAAGGATTTATGTGATTTTGAAGCATCAGAATCACATAATCAGGTCTAATATAACACTTTGTAAGAGATTATGTTTGTATGTGCCGTTCTTTGAGGTTTTAATAATCAGATAATCAGTTGTCGATGTGTTTGACAGATTCTGGTTATTTAAGAAGAAAAAACATAATTTGACAAAGATTCTCGTTAAGAAAGGACATGTGTTTTGTCAGATTTTTTTTTTTTGAACAATCAACGGGACGGCTAGCCCTTGAGTTTACCTGCAGTGACATCCAATTGGGCAGTATGCAGTGACTACAAGGCACTAGCGACCGATGAAGTCTGGGAACCACAGGGGAGGGAAAACCCCCAACTAAGCAGCCTGAAGGCACTACACTTAATTGGGAGAAAACCTTGCCCCCTCCAGGATTCGAACCCGCGTCAACGGGAACAACCCCTTCATTGAAGGACTTGGGATACCGCTGGGCTGTGAACCCATTGGGAGTAACTTTGTCCTAGACAGTAACAATAAGTAATTGGAAGTTTGTCAAATGTAATATATTACAGTAAGAAATAAGAAACCGCGAAAAAACAATAAACTTACGGAATCGCCAGTAATGCTTAGGATTTGTAGGATCATTGATTGTCTCCTCTGCAGCAGGGCGTGTTGTGTATTCTTCTTTTAATGCTAACAAGTCCTGACAAACATAAAAAAATGCTTATGTACTAAATTACACAACATGATAGAATCATTGCTAGATCTTTGGCTGGAAAAATAACAGAATTACTGCTTTCCAGATATAAATGGACAGGACTACTTTTGTTTTTTGTTGATAATCTTATGTTTCTTACTCGTACTAAACTAAAAGATCTTACTTGTCTCTAAATCCTTTGGTTTATTAGTACTACATATTACCGCAAAATAATATTATCTGCATTGCAAAACTATTAACAAAAAAGAAAAAGAAAAAAAGAACAGGAGGTAATCTAAATAATGGTAACCGTTTGCCATTAATAATTTTCTATTCGTTGAAATTCAGTAACATTTAAATCACATAGTATCCATCAATAAGGTAAAAGGAGGGTAATCAAGTATTCAGTTTTAACTAATAATTATTTCACATCCAAACATCCCACAGGATGAAAGTCTGTCATGTTCTCTGTCTATGCATTATTTTAGAAAGCAAAGAAAGCGTTTAGCAACATAATACCTGTAGAGGGAAAATTGCCCACATCGAGGGAGCTTCAACATGCTGACGCAACACAAAATGTGCAATTTCCGGGATACATTGCTTTGGTGGCAAACTGTCGGAACCCACCATGGTTTTAAAAAATGAACGTCTTCTATCTTCATCTTCTTCCCACCATGCACGTAAAGTAGAACAATCATGGCATGATGGAGCACATACCTGCAAGTTCATGCATTCACTTTATCAAAAAAATAATAAATAAATAAAACAAGATAATAATAAAACTCAACATAAGGTGTTTGAGAAACATACAGTCATATATCCATATTGAGAAGGAATACCAAACTCCAAATCAGCCTCACTTGGCATACGTTGGATACGTAATCCTATCAATCCTAATTCCTGCATAACCTGCACCAAGTTCATTTCAAAAACATAAGTCCCAAAGAATAGTGTTCAATAAAAAAGATTAAATAAATTAAAATAAGAAAGATGCAGAACACATACCGGATGAACACAAGAAGGAATCATGCCTAGATCTTCTCCACATGCTAACATATCTGACGAGTTTAGCAGAGCAGGTAAAGTCTTCATGGCATTTTGGCGCCAAAGAGTTTCTTGTCGCTGGAAATAGTAGTCATAATACAATCTTCTAAGAATATTTTTGCTGCGCGAAATAAAAATAAAAAATTACGTTATAAAAACAGAAAAGGCAGGATATTTTATATGGAAACTTATTTCGTTTATATGAAGTACCTGTTATCATCCAAATCCTTGAAACTAGATGTATCTTCTAGGTTAAAACGAGGATAAAAGCTTCTAGCATCCTCAGGGTCTCTAATAAGCACTATATTCTGCCAACGAATATTTGCAAAAATTTAGTAAATCAAACACCAGCAAAAAACAATTCCAAAAAGTAATCATAACAGAATCACTTGAAATATATAACATACTTAATTTACCTGTACAAGATCAAAGAGACCACGCCTTAATTTGTCTTCACTTTCCAACAACAATGACTTCTCAATAAGCGATTTCAGCTTGGCAGCAATCTTTTTCTCTGTATTACAGTCGTCTTTGAACTGCAATATTAAAAAATCGTTTAGTTACTATATAAGGAAAGTAATGTATCCTTTCAAGAAACTATAATACCTCATAACGATTTTTCTCAATCTCATTCATGAAATGAGAAGCCACAACTATCCATGACGGTCCAAATATTTCCTGAAAATAAGAGCAAGAGTATAATTTCAATAACGGTGACCCTTCTGACGATAAATCCAATAAAAATAAGCCAAATTAAAATTTGAGGCACCTGTAAATGCTCCTGAAGAATGTACGGTTTGCTCAATCGATCAAAATCCCATATCCCCTCTTTTTCAAGTTCTTCCTATAATTATGAAATATTCCTTGTTCATCTCAAAGCAGCACTAGTGTCTATTCAAATATAAGAATATAAAAAACAAACATCTTAAAACTTACCTGGCTAAGTGGTATAGATGGACGGAATTTTCCAACTAAACCTGTCATTGCATGTTCCGGAAGCTCCCAAATTCTAAAGAAACCCAATATGTGATCTATCCTATAAGCCGTGAAATAATTCGCCATCTTTGCTCCAGAAAATAAATTTAAGAGACTAGTAAGCAAACAGAGAACAAGATAAACAGTATTAATAAATAATAGACACGATATGAAGTAAGAGACCTGTGATAAACGAGCACGCCACCAACCATAGTTATCTTTAGACATTTCTTCCCAATTGTAAGTAGGGAACCCCCAATTTTGCCCATTTTTATCAAAATAATCTGGTGGGGCCCCAGTAGAGGTGTTCATGCGGAATAAAGTTGGATTAACCCAACAATCTACACTATTTCTATCGACGCCTATTGGAAGATCTCCTTTTAATACAACTCCTTTCTCTTTTGCATATTCTGCTGATTCTGATAACTAGTGATCACAAAGAAAGTAATATGAAATCTATTTTTGGTAAGATGCATAAAAGCTAATAAGATGTACGATAATTTAATAAACTTACTTGTATGTGCAAATGGTATTGTATATAGTAATGGAAGCATATAATGTCATAATGCAAGCTGTCCTCGGAGATGAGCTTGTCAAGCTGATCAAATTACAATATACATGTTAGAGGGTCAGCTTGTAACTGAAAATAATTTGAATTTGAATATGAGAACAGATGGCATATAAAATCGAATGAGCACCTTATCTTTTGAAAATTTACTGAATGTGCCCCATTGGCTGTGGTCTGAAGTTTCAAAGAAATCTCGTAAGAAACAAAAGGCTGCATACGGTTTCAACCATTCCTGTACCATGTGACAAAAACAGATAACATAAAATTAGCTTTGCGATCTTGTAATGATTGGACCTCAGCAACCATTCACAAGCTGTTGATAACTTATATGCAGCTTATACAACAAATAATCCTTTAACGCTTAATCTTTTAATACGTACCGCATTCTCAGACATAAATTTACTGAAGGAAGAAGAATTTAGTATCAAATCCTTCTCCAAATCAAATATCTTCTTGGCAATTGAAAGCTTTGTAGCCATTGTAGCATCATAATCTACTTGCTGCAAGATATTAAGATTGTGGTAAGTAATGAATGTAACTTCAAGAAGTAGCAGCTTAACAGAGTAAATTCAATGATAAAAGGTAGTACTTAAAAGATATGGACTCATCAGTAAAAGGGAAAATGTAAGATGTACCCATCAACTATTGAACGGAAACGTAATGGATTTCATTATAAGGTTGCTTTGTATGGAATATGTTAAAATGTTTTGCTTACCATTATTCAAGGACGGTTTTCAAAAATTCCAAGAAAAATAAGAACAGAAAAACTTAGCTTAGATGTGGAATGGTTGTTTACAATATTTATTCGCATTTATATGATAAAGGAAGAACTACCTTCCCATCAAGCTCTTTCTTTGCCTTCTGTATCTCTTGCTGCAGAAAAGAACAGATACACAAAGTATAAGATAGGGACATATTTATGCTTTAAAGTAAATATATACTTTTTTAATAAAGCTAATTACCTAAATAATCCTTATAGGAAGTGATTTTACCGGAATGAACTTTTTTAAAATGCTTTACGAAAATGACCAAAATATGTCACTATCAAGGTTTTCATTTAACCGGACTAATTTTCACTATCTTGCAAAAAGAGACTAAGGGGGTTAGCAACGTACACGAGATGAACACGGTATGAACCCCATACCGTGCGGGAACACCGCCGCCGTCCCCACGGTATGGGGCACCGTATGGGAAACACGGCATGAGATCACGCACGAGATGGAGATGGAAAAGAGATGTTGGGTGACCGTTGGAACCTTTTCAACGGTTATATTATTTATTTTTTTTAAATACTCCTTTTAACTCAATCATCAAACAAACAACTACACAACATCAAACCATTTTTCAATTTTTAACATCCAAAAAATACCCAACTCATTTTTTACACTACAATCTTTTACCAAATATAAAAAAACTCAATCATATATGGATAAAAGAATTGGTTCGACTATATTGTTAGATGAGCCGTTTGAGTGGTCTAACGATAGTAGTCTCGACGTTTTTGTGAACGCGATTGAGGAAGATGATACGGCAAGGTCGAAACGAAAAGTAGTAAACCGCAATCGGGTCAAAGCTTCAGAAAGATTGCATCGTGATTATTTTTGTGACGAACCGAAATTCGATGAAGAATTTTTTGAAGATAGGTATCGTATGCCTAAACATTTATTTTAAAAATCACACATGATCTTGAGTCTAGATACGAGTATTTTCAAGAGAGTTATGATGCTAGATTGAAAAAAAGTCACACCCATACAAAAATGTACGTCTGCCATTAGACAATTCACAGCCGGTAATCCACCGGATGAGTTTGACGAATATTTAGAAATGGCACAAAGAACGTCACGTGAATGCCTTCAATATTTTTGTGCCGCTATTGTTGAGTTATACGGTCGAGATTTCCTACGTAGGCCAACAAGCCATGATGTTGCACGTTTGTACAAAGCACACGAAGAGAGACATCACATTCCCGGTATGATCAGTAGCCTAGATTGCACACATTTCGTTTGGAGGAATTGTCCAAACGAATTGAGGGGTCAATATAAAATGGGTGATCATCAATACCCCACGATTATGATGGAGGCAGCGGCGTCTCAAGATTTGTGGATATGGCACTCGTTCTTTGGACGCCGGGTTCAAACAATGATATTAATGTTTTGATGCAATCTCCGCTATTCCTCACCGAGCGTAATGGTACGGCACCTAAGTGCCCATTTATTGTGAACGGACGTACGTACAAGCGTGGCTACTATCTAACCGATGGCATATATCCTGCATGGTCTACTTTTGTTAAAGCGTTCAAATATCCGACCGACCCGAAAGAGAAAAAGTTCAAGAAAGTACAAGAGTCGGCTCGAAAGGATGTTGAACGGGCATTTGGTGTTCTCAAGGGTAAATGGGGTATACTAAGTCGACCCTTACGGCCACACACTAGCCAGAATTAGAAACCTAGTGTATGCGTGTGTGATATTGCACAACATGATTATACGTGACGCCGGTAACGCAATCTCGCCAGTTCATATTCGGGATCCTCCGATCCAACCGGTGTTTGACGAAGAAGCCTTAGAAGAGATACGACATGAGGAAACACATTTTCGCCTCCGATTTAATCTTACGGAGCATATTCACGCTCAAGACTTACCATACATCGAGGCGGACGATGAAGACGTGTAGTCTTATGTAATTTTTTTATGTTTTTTATAAGTATTATGTAATTTTTTTTTATGTTTTTTAGTAATATTATGTAATGTTTTTTAATTTTAATGGAATTTTAGTTGGTTTTTTTTTTTTTTTTTTTTTTTTTTTTTAAAAGAGAAAATTGTAGTGAGGTATGGGATGCCAACAAAATTTGAGAGTGTGGTATGAAAAAGTAAGGGAATGAGGTGACATAAAGGGATTGGTTGGGAGTGTGGTATGGGATATAGTATGTGGTATGGGTTGCCAACCCCCTAACTGCACCTTGAATGTGACAAAAGCACGCCTTCCACCAAAACTTATTTTCCCAACAAAAGCAAAAAAACAAAGTAACTATACTACAGTATTTACTTGTTTAAAAATATCCCACTACGTACAAAAACTTGCCTTATTTTACTTGTACTTGAACCTTTTTACTTTTGCTTGTACTATTTTTTTACTATTTTATTTCCCCAACACAATATAAGTCTTCTTCTTCATTTTTCATTTCCTTACTTATACAGTTATCACTTATTCTTCATCTTCATTTGTAACCTGCAACTTCCAAGAGCTCACACCAACAATGGCTCGCTCCTTCACATTTTTCTCTCATCCTCATCATACACAACTATCAACCCAGAGTAGCACTCGCCCAAAAATAAGAGTGTTACTCGCCCATGACTCGCCCCACATATGTATTCGCCCATTAATTCTGCAAAAGCTCGCCTGGCAATCGCCTAGACCTCGTCCATCCCTCGCCCTGGCTTCACAGCTCGTATAGGCCTCGCCCACCACTCGCCCAGCAATTGCCTAGACCTCGCCCACCACTCGCCCACAACTCGCGTAGCAATCCTTTTATACACGTGTATGGAAATAAACTAATCTAGTAATGAATCTAATGGATGATATTTAAAAGTTCATTTTGGAAAATTTTGTGTGCGAGGTTCATATTCGTAAAGTAGTCCTATAAACAGTTCATTTAAGAAATTTTATATTTTCTTATTTTGTTGTATCTTTCAGGTGCATAAGCCAATCTGATATACTATACGTATTCAGGATCCGAATAAAGGCATGACAAAAGGTTTTTTTTTTTTCACCCCGGTTATAGTACATCACTTTTTACCATAAAAGCATGTGATACAGGTGTAAGAATGGGTCGAAAACTGCAATTTGGACTTTTTTTATAAATAATCAGCAAAGTTTTTAATTAAAACAACTTAAGGAGGTTGTACGCATTTGAAAAAAATCGAGCAACTTTTTACCCATTTGGCCCATTTCCTTTTTAGCAACGATTTTGACTCTACACTTTTGAGCCATTAGAGATGAACATAACCCAAATCGACCCACTCATAAGCAAATAGGTCGAAATTGCCACCTCTAAATACAAATATATCCTAAATACTACTAGTATATGATTGAAGATGTGGGACCTACATTGATATCATCTGGTATATTTTCTGAAAGTGCCTGAAGTCTGAGGTATAGCGGGTGCAATGCGAATACTGAGAGAGAGCTGCATGGCAAGATAAAATAAGAATGAAAATTATAAAATTTATGACAAGGGGAAATTTTTGAAAACACAAAAACCATAAGCAGTAAAATAACTTTGGGAACTGAAACTTCAGCATTTCTGTTACAGTAATTCATTTTCTAAATATATGCCGGTTGAATATAGCTTTTTAGTTTGCAAGCAGATTCTTACCTGTAAGGATATGAATCCCACCACATCTTGTGCACAGAAGTATCATTTATTGGTAAAAGCTGAAGTAAATGGAATCCAGAGTCAACAGACCAGTCTACAACTAATTTCAGATCAAGAAACTCTCCAACTCCCACATCTTCCTCTGATCTCACTGAAAACATCGGAATTGCTACACCCGCACCCCTCCATGGCATTTCCTTAAAATTATAATAGAAAAAACATAGCACATTAAGAAAAACCAATTTTCATACACATTAGAAAAAAGTAAAAATAATTATCCAAAATCTTACTCGCATCATGCCGTCTGAGAGAATAAGGTAGTTTGGTCCACTGGCTGAAACATCAATGGTAACTTCTCGATTTGAACCATTTTCTAGTGAGAAATTACCATTCTTCCCGTATTTACAGTATTTATATTTTAAAGGGAAAGCACCCTTTGGTACTAGACAGTCTCCTTGCCAAACAGATTCACCAGCATAACTAAGTTTAAGTCCATCTTGAACCTTCCATTTTCCCAGCTCAACCGAGCTGCCAATAACATATATCTGCAACAAGAAAACGGCCATTAGAGTTACATGTTTGTATATCTGTTTGGAGAGCAAAAAAGACAACTAGTACCGATGTTCCTTCTGCTATATTTGGGCAGCATATCTTGAACTGAACAATAACCGAATCTGAAAACAATGGACATCAGATTATCAATATGTGTCGATCAGTTATTCAAGAAAAGGTTTTACATCAAAATGAAATATGATAAATATTACCGTCATTTTCCAACTTATTCTGAACTACACCAAGTGGCTTCTCAATAGCCAAGCTGCTACTCTTGCGAAAGATGACATCCTTAAATGCACTTTTGAAAGGGAGACTATCGCTACCGGTCTGGATTCAAGCATTCCGTTACAATAAACAAGTGTCATCTTACGAAGAAAAACTACTAATATAACAAAATACCATCTTCAAAATTCAAAAAGGCGTTTGATGTATACCTGCCAAAGATCATGAAGCTCAACCACCTTCCCATTTTCAACTCCATCCGGCAACACCAATTTCCGCTTATTTCCAACCTCCCATCTTAATACATTTTTCGCATCATCCACTACATAGTAGTTATACTCACTTTTAAACCCAACCGGAACAGTCAAACTCCCGCCCCATATAAGCTCATCACCTTCATGAAAAGGGGTCAACAAAAGACCTTTCTTCACAATTCCCGAACCAAGAACCGGTTCAGAACCACAAACAACCAAACTCTGACCCCATTGAGTATAATAAGGTATCCTAAATCTCACATTCACTGACACTACAGGCTTGATCTCAGACAACAATCCCAAATTCACCATTATTATCCCTTAATCTGTAACAAATCCCAAATAAATTCCTCAATATTATAATGTTTACACCATAAACACTAAATTTAGCCACTTTCTTACTAATCATACAAATATAAAGTATGCCCACATAAAATTTCTTAATTTTTTTTAAATATTAATTTTATACCAACAATACTAAATTTAGCCACTTTCTTACTAATATAAAATTTTAAACCATACCCACATGAAATTTCTCATTAAAAAAACAAAAATTATTAATTTTATACCAAAAATGCTAAATTTAGCCACTCACTTACTAATCATACAAATATAAACTACACCCACAAAAAATATCTCATTTTTTTATAAAAAGATTATTAACTTTATGCCACAAAAGCTAAATTAAGGCACTTTAGTACAAACCATAAAACTCTAAATTACACCCACATAATATTTCTCAAAATAATACAAAACCCAAATGCTAAAACATCATATAATGCTAAACAACAACAAATCTTGCAAGACCCATATCATAAAAAACAGCAAAACAAATGATATAAAAACAATAATAAATAATGCAATGAAGGACCTTTGCTTGTAGTGATAGTATCTGAAAGCCCAAATTTGTGGCAGCAAATAATATTAATAAGTAGAAATGAAAAAGATTGGCACGTTGGAGTTGAGATTTTTATGGGGAAAAAATGTATAAAAAAAAAAAAAGAATTGACAAAAGATATTATTGTTGCAAATTGCAAAAAAAGTGGAAATGTGAGAGGTGTTGTCACAAGGGAGTGGTGTGGAGAGTGTGAAACTTTTAATGACATGAACTAGAAGATTTGGAGGTTTTTGTGAATGGTGGTGAGGTGTTTTGTAATGTGTGATGCTGAAAAAAAGGTGGCTACTTGGTAGTACTTTGGTTTTGAGTAGTGTTTTTATATGTTATTTTATTAATTGATTTTTAAATATTTAATATTTTCAAATACTGCTTTAGAGTATCGCATTGCATCAAGTTTTTAAATAACTTGATGCATTATTGCATTTATTACATACATTTTTAAATCAATTTTGTTATAAAAAAAGTCATGTTCGTTAACTTACTCTCCAATGCAAAAAGCTATTTCAAAAATGTCAAATTATTGCAACAAGAGATTTGAGAGTGAGTGTTTGAATATAAAATCAATAAACAATAGTGTTAAGTCATTGCTTCAAACCTTTAAGAGATACCAAGTCTTTGTGCCTTCAAGTAATTGTCTCAAATGCAAGAAGTCATATTAATGACTTGATAAAATTATCTAAGTCATTTGAAAAGCGCCTATTACAATGCTCTAAGTGTTTTTCTGTTTTAGCAAGTTAGATAAGTGTTGAAGTTATATTTAATCAACTAAAAAATACATTAGTTTTTGTTATTGATGAAGAATGTAGTTGATGACCATTTACAAAATTTTATGTATTTTAGAATAAATATTTATTTAATAATTCAAAATAAGTAAAGAATATTTAAAGTTGTTCTTGGAATTCTAAACAAATTATAGTCATTTATTTTTCATAAAAAAAATAATAATAAAAAATAAAAAAAATATATATAGTTAGAGATAGATTAATATAGATCACAAATTTTTTTTTAATCAAATGAACAAATTCTAATCATTCTCTTTTGTCATGTAAATAGATAAACCATTCATTTTTACATCAAAACAAATAAACTCAATTTACACTTTTACTTGAAAATAAAGTATCTTGCAAGAAGTAAATCGTTAAACCAAAAAAATTACACTATCGTGAAGATAATATTTTTATCTTTTAGTAGACGAGCACTTAGACAAACTTTTTTTTCGAATTTTTTTGTGAGTTTTGAAATTCACGCACTGACAAATCAAATGTAATTTGTTATTTTAAAAATCACGTGTAATATCACAAATCACATGTCAAAATGATGACGTATAACATAATAGAGGCTTTACTCTTTAGAATAACATCAAGTGGTAAAAATGAATTATATGTTTGAGAATCTTGATTAAGATGAAAAGTCATTTTACCTGTCTAAAAGGTATTTAGGAGTCGTTTGGTTTGTGGGTTTTTCACCATACAATGACAATGATAGTGATAAAAAAAATGTTTGGTTGTGTTTCTATATATCAAAGAATAGAATCCATTCTGTGGGCCTCATATTGTATACACATAGCTTCATTCTCTATCAATTTGGTGTGTTTGCAATTCATTTCGTAAGCCTCATGTTACTTTTTCTTCTTTTCGACTACAAAATTCAAATATCTATATCTTTTTTCATACAATATTTCGCAGTCAAACATTAACATTGGTAATGATAAATTTAATTATATCAATTGTTATTTTACTCCATACTAAATCCAATACACATTGTGATTTATAAAATCAAATCAAACGACCTTAGTGTTTCTTGGTAGAACATCACAAGGACAACAAATGACTACATGAACATCACATGGAAAACATGAAAATTCATTTTACCGGCCTAAAAGGTTCGTAGTACTTTATAAAGTGACGCATTGATTTTTCACCTTAAAAAGTATATCCACAAGGACAATAAATGACTACATGTTTTTGTTGCCTAACTTTTGAAAGAGGTGAGGCAGCTTGCAGTAAGCATAATCGATCGATCGATTATGTCGATCGATTCAATCATCCTTGTTGCAGCTTATTTTAGGAATCAATCGATTTGAAGTATTTTGAGAATGAGGGTCGAGATACCGATCGAGTTATTTACACATATTTTGTTTTTGTTTCTTTGTATTTGAGTGAGGAGCGTTGCCAATAAAAAAATAAAATAATAAAAAAAAATCTTTTAAACTTCATAAAAACACTATAAATAAACACACTCATTTCATTATTTTTTTCACACATTCTCTATATACACATTCTCTCAAATAACACACTCATTTCACTTTTTATTTCACACTTTCAAACCATGAATTCTTACGAGCTATTCATTGCCGATTCGTCTTCGGATGATGAAAATGAAGTTAGTAGCGAGTTTATGATGTTTGTGGAAGAGTGTTGGGATGCTTTTCAAGCGTCACAACCTAAAGTCTCACGAAACCAAATTAGTAGGGATCGTTTGGGTGCTCATAACCGTTTAGTGGCTGCTTACTTCTGCGAGAACCCAAGATACGGCGATCAAGCATTCCATTATCGTTTCCGAATGAGCCGAAAACTATTCACACGAATTGTTCGAGAGGTAACCGATCATTCACCTTATTTCCAACGAACTCCTAGTTGTGCGGGCTTACTTGGTATTTTTCTATTGATAAAGTGTACTTCGTCAATTCGTCAATTGGCATACGGAGTCAATCCTGATGCTCTAGACGAATTTGTGCAAATGGGTGGGTCAACAATTCGTGAGTGTCTCCAAAAATTTTGTGAGGCCATCATGGAGTTATATGGTGCAGAGTATTTGAGAAAGCCGACAGTTACTGACATTGACAAACTCTATGCTCATCACTACGAAAGGCATGGGTTTCCTGGGATGATAGGAAGCATTGATTGTACAGATTGGCTGTGGGAGAATTGCCCACATGCTTTGAAAGCTCAATTTTGTAGGGGTGATCACGGGCAATCTCCTTTCATTTTATTGAAGCGATCGCCTCCCAAGATTTATGGATTTGGCATGTGTTCTTTGGTGTCTCTGGGATGAATAACGACGTAAATGTTTTACGTAAATCGCCTCTTTTCAATGATCTCAAAACGGGGAGAGCACCGGATGTGAAATTCGTTGCTAACAGCGTGCCTTATAAACGGGGATATTATCTTGCTGATGGGATATATCCAGAATACTCTGTTATTGTGAAGTCCATTAAAAATCCAGGGACAGGTGATGACAAACGAATATTGTACAAGACGATGCACGAAGCAGCAAGAAAAGATGTGGAACGTGCTTTTGGTGTACTAAAGAAGAAGTGGCTAATGATTAAACATCCGGCTAAAGGGTTTGACAAAGAGCGTCTATCACATACAATGTACACATGCATCATATTACTGTTAAGTTTATGGATATAAATTAATATACGTATGACCAGTTTCGAACACGAGACTTCGGGGTTGCACACATTACGTATGAGTTTCAATGTTTTAATAATTAATATAATAAGTTATGTTTAATTATTAAATTCACAATAAACGACTAAAGAGCGTTAGGTAATTAATGGAATTGACTAACGGTCGGTAAATGTCAACGGGATACGAAGAAAATGAAACGAGACGAGAGAAGGTTCTAGAAATCCTCTCTTGGGCTTGTTTATGGCCAAACAATGGAATCCCACATCGGAAACCATTGTAAACTTGATCTCAACCCTAAGGTTATAAATACATCCCTATGTATTCATCCCTTGGTACACTTGATTCAATAGAAGGCCAAACTTCTTCTCTTCTTCCCTTGGTCAACGAGTGAAACCCCAAGTAAGGGATTTACGAGTGACCTTGAGTTTAACAAAGGTGTTTGGTTAATCTATTGTGATCAAGAACCTAGCTTTTCTCATTGAAACGCTACTAATACGTGTGTACAAGAACGAAGATCAAGCATACTTTTGCTTGTGTTATCTTGCCCATTCGACTAAGGTTTTAGTCGAGTTCCAAAACCCTAAGTTAGGGGTTTAACTAGTTCTTGTGACATCGATTTCTTGTTTTGCTAGAAATCAAAGGTACGCATATTCTTTTATTTTGGTTAATTAATTACTAGTATTAGATCCTATATTCCGCTGCATGCTTTGATGTTTATGTGTTTATTTTTTATATAATTGTTATGATATACATATTTCAACAATTACATAATATGATAATTCAGGACGAAGAGCGGGCGATATCTCCCACATTCTTTCCAGCGGAGCAGCACCGTTCTTATGATCCCATAAGAACGCATGTGGAATCGTTGAAAATTACCAGGGAGATAGTCTGTAAAGATCAAAAACACGCAATCAGGAGGTCGGGGATGCTCGAAATAAAGGTTAAACATGGTGATATTAGATTAAGAATGGGGGAAGGTGTGTGTGAATTCTAGAGAGAGAAACAAGAATAACACACACACCTCCTTATTACAAATGAACATCCACCCTTCCTTGTTGAGACAAGGAAGGTATTTATAGGCAAGTGTGTGACGCCCTACTTGCTATGATGGGCTTTCGGTTGGGCTTTGGCTCATGGGCTATACATTAGTACAAGCTAACTTATCTATTTTAGTCCACAAGCCCAACTCGTTAACTAACCAGCCCTTATACATGTGACTAAATGCAATTCCCAAATATGACATAACTTTAAGTCTAACAATCTCTCCCCAAAGTGATGTCATACGGGAATTTCTTACAATGTTCCCTACAAGTAAATTTAATACAAAACATGAGCGCATCAGTTCTGAGAATGGTCTTCAAACTTCATTACTTCGTTCGGCTTGCAGAATCTTCTCAGCTTCATTTCTTTACATGCAGAAGAACTATGTGAGCAAATCTAATTAGGGTTTAATTAAGAGTGTCCTGAGTGCTCTCCCCTAATTAGTGCTCTCCCCCAAACTGACAACCTCATTTTATGAGTGCCCTGAGTGCCCTGAATCTGTTCGGGGGAATAGATTATCAACATCTTTATCTCACCAAATGCATCCCAGTTATTTTTCCCATGAGAGATCAGCCCGTAACGTACACATGGAATGATAACACCAAAGTAACAAGTTGAATCACTGATTATCTCTGCGGACTTCACTCCGGTAGTAATACAATTGAACTCGATCACGTGAACTTGTTATGCGTCCTTGATGTACACATTTCTCTCCCCTGCTGGTTACGATTTATCGAAATCAGCATAATGATGTGTACGTGAAGTATTAACTGGAAGCCCTTTATCAGGAATCATATCAACCCGTGAGAAGATGTCGATATACCCAATCTACTAATAATACCATTTGAAATGTCTAACTCTTTATCAACCCCTGTATCAAAAACAACGGCTTTATGTAGTGACTACTGATGGAGAAAACCCACTATGACGAATGATCCGTGCTAAATAGATATATAAATATTATGCAACGACGGATACACGTGAATAAATACAAATCACCCCTTTGTGAAAAAGGGTTCGTGTGTAGTGTGAAACCAGGTAAGTGATTACCCGGATCGTTTCCCAACGAGGTATGAATGGGCAAACTGTGAAAAGTTAGGATTAGAGTGACTGATGATTAGATATGAGATTTTGCTTTTTGATTAATTCTATTTGATATAAGAAAAACAAATATACAAAAGAAAATTAAACGCGAATTAATTAAACTAAGAACGCGTAACGGGGAATCTAAAATGGGACGAAAAAGTGAAATATCTAAAAGTTTATGAAATAAAGCTAATTATTCTAAAATACTTTAAAACTTATTTTAAAATTGAAATTATATATTTATTTTACTTTTTTTATCTAATTATTATTAATTATTTATTATTTAATTACTTTTTAAACTATTTAAATTTATAATAAATACTAAATGAACAAAGAAAAATCTAAAACTTTTTCTATAAATATTATGAAATGAAAAGAAGCTAAAAAACTTATAAAAATGAAAAGTGCTTAATTAAAAATTTAAAAAGATAAAATCTATTAAATAGAAGCTATCACTTATTTTCTATTTTATTTTTCTTAAGGTCTAAAAAGATTATTATATTTTTCCTAAATTCTACTTAATAAAATAAAATTATCAAAATTAAAATTATATTTTTCTGATTATTATTCTATTTATTATGATTTAATTACTATTATAAACTAATTAAAAAGATTAAAAATATCAAATGACTTAGGAAAAATTTGAAAAATTCAGGATAAGTCTAAATTAATATTCTTAATATAGGAAAATTAAAATCAAAAGTATACTAGACCCAGATAAGCAGTTGGGTAGATAAGCAGTTGGGCAAATAAGCTAAAAATAAGCTAATAAGCTCAAAACTCTACCAAAAGCTCAGAACAGGTTAAACAACTATATTAAGCATAAAACAACTTAAAAATAAAAATAAGCACAAGAAATTAAGCTGATAAGCAGATTGGCAGATGCACTAGTTATGCAGAAAAATCAGGAAAATGGCCAAATTGCAAAGCAGATTAAGCAATCAATAAGCTGATAAGTTAGAACTTTTATGGGGGAAAAAGATTGCTAGTACTATGAGCTATTCAAAAACACAAAAAGTAAGGCCTCAGCTTATCTAGATAAGCCACAAATGAGTTGAGTTCAGCAGCTAAAGCAACTCAGTATATACTGAGTCTGCTGAACTAATGTGGTGTGCAGAGATGTGTAGGCTAAACAAGACCAAACCAAAACTATTTGACTACTCTAGTAGGACTTAAAGGACTCCAGAAATGAAAAGAACAAGGGCCAAATAAGCTTGTGGCTGTTTCTAGCTTATTTGGCCATTTTGTATGCTAAAATTGACATAGGCAATAAATAAGTGCTAAATCTATCTATTCTGGTAATTTGAACTTGGAAATAGCTTATATGGACTGTAATAAGCTGGTTTGAAGTTCAGCTTATGGCATTTGAACAGTAAAAACCTATTTAACCTATTTGAGCCAAACACCCCTTATAAAGGGACTGTTTTGGTTTATAACTAGCACAGGCTAACTTGGACTAAAAATTCTAAGTATTATTGTTTGATTAACTTATTTTAACTATATTAAACAAATTTCAAAACAGAAATAAGCAGTCTAATAAGTTGTATACTAATTGGCTATTTTTGGCTTTTTTATTGATTATTAAGTAGAATAAAGACAAGAACTATATGAGACTGATATTATTGATAAAATATGATCACAAACTAGTAATGAGCAATAAATTGTGAAAATAAGCTAATTATAAGCTGTGGAACAGTAATATGAAAAATAAGGAAAAATATAAAAATAGAGCTTACAACTGATATGCTAATAGAACAATGAACTAGTGATCAGAACTCACCTAGCTTGTTAACAACAAGCTAGATAACCCAGAAAAACCTTCCTTAATAGCTTATTACAACCAGAACAACTTATTGGCTCTCAGGTTGACTTTTGTTGACTTTCTTCATCACTTGAAATATAGAACTGATATCTCTAGTATAAGCTTACAAAAAGCTATCAACAGCTTATATAAGCTTATAACAAGGTTGTTTGAAGCTTTTGATGGTAACTTAACAGGATTAGAGCTTATTAGTTTTAATAGTTTAACTTGATACTTAAATTACTATTGAAACTGAGCTCAATACTAACAAAATAAGAACAATGAAACTTGAATTAACTTATATTGATAACTGAAATTGAAAATTACAAGATTACAACTACTGATAATAAAATACGATTACACTAAAATTAGCTACTACTTTCTAATCTATTACAAAGCCCTATAAATACTAAATATTGCTGGGAAACTCCTTGTCGACATCTCTGATCAATCCTGCACCCTTGTATGGCTTCAAATCAATCTCAGCTGTTCAAACTACTTTTGGCGCCAAAAGTCTCACAAGTGGTTTCGAGCAGGTTTTTGGTAATTAAAGAAATTTGGGAGGATGTGGAGGTGGAAGGGAGTGGTTAGACAGCTGGGGTGATGAGGTGGGGGTTGAGGTGATGTAGCAGAGCAATACTATGGGAAGGGTGGTATGGTTTTGGTGTTTTGGCGGTTTGAGGAAGAAGGGGGAAAAGTTTGACCGAAGTCAAACGGGGTTGGGTTTTTATTAATAAAGGGGTGGATTGGGCTGGTGTGGTGGGCTGGCTTTTATAAAAAGTGGGTTGGGTTTAATTTAGTAAAGGGGTTTAGTAAATATAACATGGTCCGTTTGGTTTTGTATTAAAATACCACAAGGACCAAAAGTGTAAAGATGCAAAGTTCAGGGACCTGATGTGGCAAGTTTCCAAAATTATCACAAGGACCATAATTGCCATATGTGAATAACCCAAGGACCATAAATGTAATTTTCCACTTTTTAAACCTCCAGGGACCTTTTATGTCATTTTTAAAAGTTGAAGGACCAAAACTGCCATTTCTTTAAAACTTTCATCCAAGGACCAATATTGTAAAAGTTAAATAGCTTAGGGACCTTGAATGATATTTTTAACACCAAGGACTATTTCTGCCAATTTGTGAAACTTCAGGGACTGAAAATGACAATTATGCAAACTTTGTTCGTTTTTCACTTGTTTTCAATCTTTTTGTTTCTGAATCATATAAAAACACATTTTATGATATTTTCTGTATTTTGAAGCATATCTGCATGTTTTTAAATGTTTTTGCAGATAAAATATGACAGAAATGATGAGTATTTAGACACTTATCAATCCCCCACACTAAACTATTGCTAGTCCCTAGCAATCATTTATGAAGATTTAATGGATTTTTCTCTTTACCAAAAGCCATTACTTCTGGAGTAGCCAATGTTTTAGTATGTGATACTTTGGTACAATGATAACCAAATGATTTTGAGCAAACCATCAGCTGTCAACGGATTTGATTTGTCTTTACCAAAAGCCGTTTGCTTCTGGACTAGCCAACTCTTAGATAAAATACAGTTATTATCTTTGGTGAGCTGATTACCAATTATGGTTTTTCACTGCCTTTACCACAAGCTATAACCTTGCGGGCTAGCCAACTCTTCACCTATCAAGATATGGGGAGTCGAATACCATACAATTTTCGGCAAATTGTAAGCCATAAACGGATTTGAGATATCTTTACCAAGAGCCGTTTGCTCTCGGATTAGCCAATCCTTATGTGGGTTAGACATGGCGGACTGATAACCATTTATTGTGTTCTAAGTGAGAAAAAATTTTAAAATTTTGGCAAAAATGGGGGTACTAGATGGTACATTTGATCAAATTCGCTAGAATTCCCCCCACACTTAGAACTGAATATTGCCCTCAATATTCAAAGTACCGGCTGTTAAACCAACACTTAGAACGTAAAAAGGAAATACTAATAGCCTTTTTTTTTTTTTTTTTTTTTTTTTTTTTTTTTTTGGTACATATATACAACATGTGGGCATCTCCCCCACACTTAGGTGAGACATGGGTGAAAACCATGTTTTACTACTGTTTTTATTAACCGAGTCGCTAGCTTGACTCGACCCCGAATTCATTGGTTCATGGGGAAGCAAGTGGAAGAAACCATCTACATCGGACTTTTATTCAAAATGTTTGGATAACCAATTGAACATAAGAAAGTTCCACACCGATGAGATAAATCCGGCATTTAAACCAATGTTAGATGGAAAATGCCGGGGTCAAAGGTAATATCCTCACTCCCAAATGAGTGATGGATAGGGGAAATCACCGGGTAGGTGAAGGGAAGAAGAGAGATCTGAATAGCAATTAAGACAAGAACTTCCTCCTCAAGAATTGCATATTCAAGTGGAAGAGGCAAGTCCTTAAACTTGATCTCAGGAATTTTATCAGTTTTCTCAACTGACTTGATTTCCTTATTATGAAGTTGTTTTGGTGGAAGAGGGGAAGATGAATCTTCGTTTAACAAACTCTCTAGAAAAAGAATGTCCCCCTCAAGATCAAGATAGTTATCATCAACCTCATGCGGAAGTGGACTATCTAGAGCAAGAAAAGCCTCGACTTCATCCCAAAAGGGATCACTTCCCTCAACCGAAGTGAGAGAAGGGGAAGAGTCGGCTATGATAAGTTGAGAAGATGTGGTGGGTTCCCCACTCACAGAATTATGAAAATAACCAAGACTTTCATGAGAGTACTCCTCTGAAGCAATATCAATGACATCGATTCGGTTAACCGATTCAGAATCATAATTTGAGGAGTATTTTGACGTTTGATCATGGTTAAAGGTAACAGCTTCATTACCCACACGCAATGTGATCTCATGCTTAAATACATCAATAAGAGCATGGCCCGTTTTTAGGAATCCTCTTCCAAGAATGAGAGGAACCTTTTGATCTGCGTCGAAGTCAACAACCACAAAGTCAGCTGGAAAATGAAACTTTCATACTTTCACAAATACATCCTCAGCAATGCCGCGAGGATGAGATATGGTACGATTTGCAAGCTCAAGAGTCATGCAAGTAGGAGTGAGAGCCGGAAGAGAAAGTTTCTTCCATACTGAATGAGGCATCAGGTTGATGCTTGCACCAAGATCGGCCAAGGCATAGCATTCAACCATTCCCGGAAATACACAAGGTATTAGAAACTTTCCAGGATCTCCAAGCTTCTCCGGAAGCTTTTTCAAGATAACCGCTGAGCAGTTCTCATTTAATGGAGTTTTAGCCATTTCAATCAGTTTTTCCTTGTTACTTAACAAGTGTTTGATTGTTGATGCAAACTTGGGCATCAGAATGATAGCATCCGCAAAACTTATGTCAAAATGTAATTCTTTAAAGATTTGAAAGAATTTGTCCATTTGTTGACTAGCCTTCTCACGGAGCTTTTGCTCATTTAAGCGCGATGGGTAAGGAATGTAAGGTTTGGATTTAGGGGCAATGACTTTAGGAGTCTCAACAGATTCAAAGACAACTCCTGGTTTGGATTTATTTTTCGGGACAACCGGAGGATGGACTGGTGCTGTACTTTGTGGGCTTGGAATTTTCACTTTGTCCGTTGTATCCTCCGTCTCTTTCTCCATTTCATACAACGGAGGAGGAATAGGACCAGCGGGTCCCTCATAAGCAGTACCACTCCGAGTGGTGATAGTTTTGACGAAAGTGGTATTTTCATCATCATCACTGTCATCAAGCACACTGACAGGAGTAGCATTGAGCATATTGGAATAAGCTCTGGCTGTTCTTTGCTCACTAAGTTTGTTTGACAAACTTTTCACCGTAAATCGTGAAAGAGTGAAATCTATTCTTGACGGTTGAGGAGCAATTGTGGGTGTAGAATTTTGGACACCCATAGGTTGGACGTATTTAGCATTTCCATTGTTAGTGGGAAGTACCGTGTCCTTTGTCACCTTGAGTCCAACATGAGCTTTACCACTACGTGTAGTGACAGCTTTGAGTTCACCCCTTGGGTTGACAACAGTGTTACTTGGGAGACCTCCCGAGGTAGAAGGTAGATCATTTAAAGACTTTTTTATGTCATTTATTTGGGTAACCAATAACTGGTTTGTCTTATATTGAGTTCTATTTGTCTCCTCTTGAGATTTTATGAATTGCTTAAGCAACTCATCTGAGGACATCTGATTATGGTTTTGGACATTCCATGGCTTTTGGTTAAAATTACCCTGATTCTGACCTCGGTTTTGATTGAAATTTTGGGAATTGTTGAAATTTTGTCCCTGATTTTGAACAAAGCGATTTTGATTATTCTGATTTGGCACGGGTGGAAAACCAGGTGGTACCATAGCATTAGGTGCTCGGTACTGAGTTTCAGCATGCGGACGGTATTGATTTTGGTTTACTGCAACTACGGGAGCTGGGTAAAGAGAAGCATCGGTTGCTTGACAATCATAATACGCATGTGGGCCACTACAAGTTTCACACACTTTGTTTATTGCTTTGATTTGTTCCGGTTTATGAATTTCACTCTTCAATTCTTTTATTTCTTTCATCATGCAACGCATTGCGTTCATTAGAAAGGCTAACTCTGATGAGTTACCGGATGAAGAAGCAGGAGTGACAGGAACATTCACTTTGTTTCGAGAAATAGGAACTTTTGATTTATTTTCACAAATTTCAACCACCTCTTTAGGTTTACAATTCAAGATATTGCCACCGGCGGCTGCGTTAAGTGCATCTTGATCGTTTTGGTTCAACCCATTATAAAACGTATTTATCTGTTGTAACTCCGTGAAATCGTGATGCGGGCATTTTCTTAGGAGATCTTTAAATCTGTCCCATGCCTCTCCGAAATTTTCATCGAAACCTTGACGAAATCCAGCAATTTCATTTTTTAGATTAGCCGTCTTTGATGGAGGGAAGAAATAATTGACAAATTTCTTTACGAGATCTTCCCAGGTTTCAATGGATCGAGGGGGTTCTTTATCCAGCCAAATCCGGGCTGCCCCTTCGAGCGAGAATGGAAATAACATCAATTTGATAACTGTTTGCGGCACATTCTTGTAATTGATTGTAGAGGTCAACTTATTGAACCAACGAATGTGTGCATATGGATCCTCTCGTTCAAACCCGTGGAATTGGTTTGTGGACACGAGCTGAATCAAATGTGTTTTTAGTTCAAAATGATCAGAATCGATGGGTGGTAAAACGATGGCATCTCCGTAACCCTCGGTGGGTGCTTGGAGCATTTCAGCCATTGTGCGTTCGTCTGCCATATTATCAGTGAGAACAGTACGAATCTCGGGTTCGACTATTTGGGCAGCACGTCTACGATTACGTCTTCTCGGAATATCTACGAGTTCACGTAAAGGGCTTGATGACGTGGAAGAACGAGTGCGCATGCACTAAGTAAAATATTTTAATTAAATCAAGAACGAAGCAAAATACAAGTGAACTTAAACCAACAATCAACAAGCGTACGGTAGCTCTCTAACTGAAAAACGCACAGAGTGGCGGAGAAGCAAAGGTGGGCAATTAATGCTCCTTAAAAACCCTCTTCTTTCAGTTCGACAATTTAATGTCAAACTATCCTTAAACCTCCGTTATAGTTTGTTTATCAATCAAAGGTGAGCCGATATTCGCAAGTGATACAGAGGCAAGTTTTAAATCTGATGTTTGAGAACTTATTATGGTCGTACCCCCAGTTAGGTAGTACTCTGTCTTGGTTCTCGATGGTAAATTTTATTGTTGTATATTATTAAACAAAGAAAACGGAAAATGTTTTTGGTGTTTTTATTTTTTATATGATATTATATATATAAAAGAAAAGGAAAATATTTTTGTACTTTATATGGTTTTATGGGAAATAGGAACTTCTGGAAGAAGGATCTCAAATCACTAATCGCTAAAACTCTACACAATTGTCGCAACACAACCTCCCCGGCAGCGGCGCCAAAATTTGATCCGTGCTAAATAGATATATAAATATTATGCAACGATGGATACACGTGAATAAATACAAATCACCCCTTTGTGAAAAAGGATACTTGCAAAAACTCACGTTCGTGTGTAGTGTGAAACCAGGTAAGTGATTACCCGGATCGTTTCCCAACGAGGTATGAATGAGCAAAGTGTGAAAAGTTAGGATTAGAGTGACTGATGATTAGATATGAGATTTTGCTTTTTGATTAATTCTATTTGATATAAGAAAAACAAATATACAAAAGAAAATTAAACGCGAATTAATTAAACTAAGAACGCGTAACGGGGAATCTAAAATGGGACGAAAAAGTGAAATATCTAAAAGTTTATGAAATAAAGCTAATTATTCTAAAATACTTTAAAACTTATTTTAAAATTGAAATTATATATTTATTTTACTTTTTTTATCAAATTATTATTAATTATTTATTATTTAATTACTTCTTAAACTATTTAAATTTATAATAAATACTAAATGAACAAAGAAAAATCTAAAACTTTTTCTATAAATATTATGAAATGAAAAGAAGCTAAGAAAATTATAAAAATGAAAAGTGCTTAATTAAAAATTTAAAAAGATAAAATCTATTAAATAGAAGCTATCACTTATTTTCTATTTTATTTTTCTTAAGGTATAAAAAGATTATTATATTTTTCCTAAATTCTACTTAATAAAAGAAAATTATCAAAATTAAAATTATATTTTTCTGATTATTATTCTATTTATTATGATTTAATTACTATTATAAACTAATTAAAAAGATTAAAAATATCAAATGACTTAGGAAAAATTTGGAAAATTCAGGATAAGTCTAAATTAATATTCTTAATATAGGAAAATTAAAATCAAAAGTTTACTAGACCCAGATAAGCAGTTGGGTAGATAAGCAGTTGGGCAAATAAGCTAAAAATAAGCTAATAAGCTCAAAACTCTACCAAAAGCTCAGAACAGGTTAAACAACTATATTAAGCATAAAATAACTTAAAAATACAAATAAGCACAAGAAATTAAGCTGATAAGCAGATGCACTAGTTATGCAGAAAAATCAGGAAAATGGCCAAATTGCAAAGCAGATTAAGCAATCAATAAGCTGATAAGTTAGAACTTTTATGGGGGCAAAATATTGCTAGTACTATGAGCTATTCAAAAACACAAAAAGTAAGGCCTCAGCTTATCTAGATAAGCCACAAATGAGTTGAGTTCAGCAGCTAAAGCAACTCAGTATATACTGAGTCTGCTGAACTGTTGTGGTGTGCAGAGATGTGTAGGCTAAACAAGACCAAACCAAAACTATTTGACTACTCTAGTAAGACTTAAAGGACTCCAGAAATGAAAAGAACAAGGGCCAAATAAGCTTGTGGCTGTTTCTAGCTTATTTGGCCATTTTGTGGGCTAAAATTGACATAGGCAATAAATAAGTGCTAAATCTATCTATTCTGGTAATTTGAACTTGGAAATAGCTTATATGGACTGTAATAAGCTGGTTTGAAGTTCAGCTTATGGCATTTGAACAGTAAAAACCTATTTAACCTATTTGAGCCAAACACCCTTTATAAAGGGACTGTTTTGGTTTATAACTAGCACAGGCTAACTTGGACTAAAAATTCTAAGTATTATTGTTTGATTAACTTATTTTAACTATATTAAACAAATTTCAAAACAGAAATAAGCAGTCTAATAAGTTGTATACTAATTGGCTATTTTTGACTTTTTTATTGATTATTAAGTAGAATAAAGACAAGAACTATATGAGACTGATATTATTGATAAAATATGATCACAAACTAGTAATGAGCAATAAATTGTGAAAATAAGCTAATTATAAGTTGTGGAACAGTAATATGAAAAATAAGGAAAAATATAAAAATTGAGCTTACAACTGATATGCTAATAGAACAATGAACTAGTGATCAGAACTCACCTAGCTTGTTAACAACAAGCTAGATAACCCAGAAAAACCTTCCTTAATAGCTTATTACAACCAGAACAGCTTATTGGCTCTCAAGTTGACTTTTGTTGACTTTCTTCATCACTTGAAATATAGAACTGATATCTCTAGTATAAGCTTACAAAAAGCTATCAACAGCTTATATAAGCTTATAACAAGGTCGTTTGAAGCTTTTGATGGTAACTTAACAGGATTAGAGCTTATTAGTTTTAATAGTTTAACTTGATACTTAAATTACTATTGAAACTGAGCTCAATACTAACAAAATAAGAACAATGAAACTTGAATTAACTTATATTGATAACTGAAATTGAAAATTACAAGATTACAACTACTGATAATAAAATACGATTACACTAAAATTAGCTACTACTTTCTAATCTATTACAAAGCCCTATAAATACTAAATATTGCTGGGAAACTCCTTGTCGACATCACTGATCAATCCTGCACCCTTGGATGGCTTCAAATCAATCTCAGCTGTTCAAACTACTTTTGGCGCCAAAAGTCTCACAAGTGGTTTCGAGCAGGTTTTTGGTAATTAAAGAAATTTGGGAGGATGTGGAGGTGGAAGGGAGTGGTTAGACAGCTGGGGTGATGAGGTGGGGGGTTGAGGTGATGTAGCAGAGCAATACTATGGGAAGGGTGGTATGGTTTTGGTGTTTTGGCGGTTTGAGGAAGAAGGGGGAAAAGTTTGACCGAAGTCAAACGGGGTTGGGTTTTTATTAATAAAGGGGTGAATTGGGCTGGTGTGGTGGGCTGGGTTTTATAAAAAGTGGGTTGGGTTTAATTTAGTAAAGGGGTTTAGTAAATATAACATGGTCCGTTTGGTTTTGTATTAAAATACCACAAGGACCAAAAGTGTAAAGATGCAAAGTTCAGGGACCTGATGTGGCAAGTTTCCAAAATTATCACAAGGACCATAATTGCCATATGTGAATAACCCAAGGACCATAAATGTAATTTTCCACTTTTTAAACCTCCAGGGACCTTTTATGTCATTTTTAAAAGTTGAAGGACCAAAACTGCCATTTCTTTAAAACTTTCATCCAAGGACCAATATTGTAAAAGTTAAATAGCTTAGGGACCTTGAATGATATTTTTAACACCAAGGACTATTTCTGCCAATTTGTGAAACTTCAGGGACTGAAAATGACAATTATGCAAACTTTGTTCGTTTTTCACTTGTTTTCAATCTTTTTGTTCCTGAATCATATAAAAACACATTTTATGATATTTTCTGTATTTTGAAGCATATCTGCATGTTTTTAAATGTTTTTGCAGATAAAATGTGACAGAAATGATGAGTATTTAGACACTCATCAACGAACTTGAGACTGAAGTAAAATAACCCAAACTTGTGACTTAAACTTGCACTAACGTATGACTAAGAACCTATACTGAGCACTACAATGTAACTCCTTGAAGCATAGATCGTTTCATATACCCATCCAACCTTCCTTTACTGTATATGAACTCATCTTGAATTATCCACATCTTTGTGTGACACTTGAGCACTACAACGCAACTCCTTTAAAGTGATAGCTATACTCTGTGAGCACAACAACGTACTTCCTTACATCAGGTATAACTAGACAAATCAAGTCTTAATCATTCAATGAGTGCCCAAGCAAGGATCTCGAAGAATCATGAATCCAACCAACCCCGATATCTTCAAGATACTAAGTACACGCACCCGTGATATTCCACTTCAACTTCAAATAGGTAATAATGAATCATCATCCTTGTAGTCACGGTTGATAACAATTAATATTTAGCCATTGTCATTTGATTGTGATTCTTGATCAGGATCTTTTTGGCTATACGTGGTGAATTTAAAGGTGCAGTCCGATAATACCATTTGTGATTTTGTTGTGAAATATGCCATAAAATTCAATTCTAATGATGCTGGAAAAATTTGAGTTTAAGAAATTTTTACGCCAAAATTCACCGAAAAAATTCGAATTTTGACCTAAAAATTTGAATTTTGGGCCAAAATTTTCACTATTGTACTAGAATTTGAATTTTGCGTAAAAATTGACCGTTAAATCACTCCTCCAAATTTAATTTTACTCAAATTTTCCCGCCAAAAAACTCTTTTTTTTTTTTTTTTTTTTTTTTTTTTTTTTTTTTTTTTTTTTTTACAATTGCAATAGCCTTTGTCCGAGAACCAATTGCGAAAGCCTTTGTCCGAGAAACAATTGCGAAAGCCTGGCAGCATTTGCGATAAAAAGGGACCAATTGCGAAAGAGACCAAATGCGAAAGGGACCAATTGCGAAAGAGTTCAACCAATTGCGAAAAAGTTCAACCAATTGCGAAAGAGTTCAACCAATTGCGAAAAAGTTCAACCAATTGCGAAAGAGTTCAACCAATTGCGAAAGGGTCAGATTTGCGATAGGCTTTGAGCAATTGCGAAAAACCCCTTTTCAATCGCAAATGAATTGCGAAAAACCCCTTTTATCTAAATTCTTACACAAGAAATTAGATATTCAAGTCGATGAAGTACCATTTTTATCTCAATTCTTATACAAGAAAAGTGATAAAAACCGCTTTTATGGTGAGGATTGAAGTCGCAACCTTTTAGTAGCCTTTTTTTTTCGATCAAAAGCAACCAACAACTCGTAAAACTTGAAAAGCTCACACTTTTTTTCTCCAAACTCACGTTAAAACACAAAAAGCTTGAAGCTTTAACCTTAGAACTCACGAAAAGCATAAAAGCTACAAACTTTATCTTTAAAACTCACGTTATTAATGGCAGATGAACAGTAACGAAATAAAACATACCACAAATCACGATTTTCACCTCAAATCACCACGGTTCGCCCCTGGTTAGCTCTTGATACCAATTGTAAAGATCAAAAACACGTAATCAGGAGGTCGGGGATGCTCGAAATAAAGGTTAAACATGGTGATATTAGATTAAGAATGGGGGAAGGTGTGTGTGAATTCTAGAGAGAGAAACAAGAATAACACACACACCTCCTTATTACAAATGAACATCCACCCTTCCTTGTTGAGACAAGGAAGGTATTTATAGGCAAGTGTGTGACGCCCTACTTGCTATGATGGGCTTTCGGTTGGGCTTTGGCTCATGGGCTATACATTAGTACAAGCTAACTTATCTATTTTAGTCCACAAGCCCAACTCGTTAACTAACCAGCCCTTATACATGTGACTAAATGCAATTCTCAAATATGACATAACTTTAAGTCTAACATAGTCAACAAAACAACTCATCTTAGCCTCAAAGCCGATTTGGTGGAAGACATTTGGCATCGTCATAATCAAAACTAGTTTAGTCGTTTTATTATCGTAATGTTTGAAAGTTATTTGAATTTTATTGCAATGTTTTAAATTTATTTGAATTATTATGTAACGTTTTAATTATTAATGAAATTTAAATTTGTGTTAAAAATGTTTTAAAAAAAAAGAAAGGGATGAAGGTCGCCTTACTGGGGCACCCAATCGCCTGAAGGTCGCTGGAGAGTGAAAGCTGATGTGGCAGATAAAATGGGAGGTATTGACCCTCCTTACTGCATCCAGCCTGACAATTCATATACGTTTTGCTGTATATTTTCTTTTTTCTTATATCTTTCATATGGCCTCGTAGATTTGCTAAAACTTGCACTATTTAGTTATTATGAATTGAGGGTGTGTTTAGTATGATCACGGGTTTAGAATAGGATTTGGATTTGGTATAGAATGAAAGAAAATGGGGAGAGAGAAAGATGGTGGGGACAAAAGAAAAATATTACAATTATAAATGAAATATTGTTTTTTTTATTGTTTTAAATTAATATTTAAATTACTATATTATTAAAAAATAGGAAAGAGATAGACATAAAATAAGGATGACCCACATAAAAGTTGAAAGAAATTTTGATACCAGTCAATATTATAAGGTTTCAATTTTGATTCCTACAATCATTCCTCAAATCAAAAGAATGAACCAAACATATAATTAATGTCAAATCAACATCAAACACAATCCACACCCTCAAAACAAAAGCACCCTGATATTAAGAGCAATAGATGTCATGACACACCCTATAATAACCTAAAACGTGAATTCTAAAAATCCGTTAATAAGTTGAACTTTTAAACCCGAGCACAAGTAAATTGACTAGAAGCTATACCATGTGAATTATAAAATATAAACTCCCATAGCCTAAGCCATATAAAATCGATGCATACCTGGGAAAAATAAGTACACATATCACACATTGAACATGTCCTATAGGGTCCAAAAAGATTAAAATTCTTGTACCCAACATATAATATAGAAAGTTCTAGATTTATTTTAAAATTTGAAAGGAAACCTAGTCTTCCTTATCTCCCCCAAGCTCGGCTTATCACCCATTATATCTCCCCTCCCCCTCCTCATTTTCTTCAACCGAAATTCACACAACAAACACAAATAGAAACCCTAAAACAAAATTAAGTGGCGGCATTTGGTTATGTTCTTCTTTCAATCGAGTAGCAAGTGATTCAAAAAGAGGCGTACAAGGGTATAATACAAGAAGGTGGTGTGATCGTTGGTGTACCAGGGCTGAGGGGTTTTGGTTGGTTCGAATAGGGTTCATATTGGGTTCGATTTCTGGTTCTTTCTACCTCGTTTTGTTCTTCCAGTCGACTCAAAGGTAGCATTCTTTTGTTAGTATTTCCTTCGACATTCATACACGTAAAACATATTCATAAGTTATAACCTAAAAACTGAACTTTGATCGATTTAAAGGAAGTATGAATGAAAGACTTATTGATTACATAAAATGATAAGATATATAGATCGAGATATAGCGATATGAAACTCTTTCAAATCAGACTTCATACATGGGAATTAACCTAATTATACGATCTGAAACCTGGGTGAATATGGCATGAAATAATCAACTTTGATTACATGAAATGATGAATGTGTTGGGCTGTCGATATAAGATATTAACGAGACTTGTAAAATCAGAATTTTCTGCATGAATTATAGTTCTAGAAACCCTAGAAGATTACGTGTTATCATGAAAGTTTGTTTGCAAGAAAGTCGTATAAGTGGGTCGTATAAGAAGGAAGTATGGTAGTGAATCTGTATGCATGGATTGTTGTACGTATATGGGTCGAGTTGCATAGGAAACTAGGATTGTTTTGGTCGGATGTTACTGTGGTACAAATGGGTCGAATGAAGGGCAGGATTATTCGGGTGTCTTGTGTGTGTTAGTATGGCGTGTTATGTTGTTGTGTTTGTGTCGAGTATGCTTGCCTTGGGTGTGTCGAATTGGCTGTAAAAACAAGGGTTGAATATGGGTTAGTATTGGGTCGTAGGTGTTCACTGTTTTGGAATTCAAAATGGGGTCTGTTGGTGGTTTTATTCTTGCATGGAGTACGAGTAGGTATAAGGTGGTTGTGGTGTAGTATAGGCTAGAAGTGGAGTCGTATGTTTACGTTAGTATCAAGAAGGCATAGGTCGATGTGAGTGGCTATGGTTTGGGTTGAATATGGTTCGAAAATGTGTGGTTTCATGTTGGGTTGGTCACGTTAAAAGGGCAAAGAAAAGGGTATTAGGTCGGACTAAAAATGGAACAGAAAGGGTTGTGTAGGTGTGCATGAGAATGTGTGTTAGTGTGTCGAATGCATGGCTATGTGTGGATTAAAACGGGACAAAAAGAATTATCGGGTTGTCTTTATATGTTGAATTAGGGTTTCATATAAATCAAGTAGGGTTTATTTGCATAAGTATTTAATGAGGTGCATAAAATATACAAAATATAAGAATTGGTCATATAATTATGTAATTTACATTTTAGACCCTGAACTTTGATAAAATGACACTTTAAACCCTATACTGCTATAAGTTGTCATATTAAACCCTAAACTATGATGTTGGTTATATTAAGTCTTTAAGTTAACTTAATTGTCATTTATAACCCTAAAAGTTACTAAATAGGGAAACTTACTAAAAATAGAAAGTTACTAAAAATAGAAAGTTACTAAAAATGGAAGGTTTCTAAAAATAGAAAGAAGCCTTAAATGGGAAACCGGAATAACTATAAGCAGTAAACTTGTAAAATGAGCTTATAAGTAATACGTGATCATTAATTTGTATAGGTTCGGTGAAGAAGGAGTGATTCCCTGTTTCGGTGTGCTTTCTTATTTGTTGGTTGATTTGCATAAGGTACAGATATTCTACCCTTTCTCAGTAAGATTGTCTTCTCTCATGACTTTCCGATCCTTGACTTTGATTCGTTTACTTTGCTATGATCCCATTGATATGAGCCTTTGCTATGATTCCCTTGATATGATCCATTTGCTATGATATTCATTGCTATGATATGATTCAGTTCTGTTTGATACATTCTGTTTGGATATGATATGATGACCTGATATGATATGATGTGATTTGTTATGTTCTGTTGCCTGAGCACCATGGCCATGTCATTGAGGCACCAATGGCATGACACTTTCTGTGGATGTGTGATTGATCCACGGCGTCCCCATTTGTTATGATATGATATGATACGAGATCTCTTGGCCATTTTGATATATGTGTATACTTGTCTAGTACATGGTACATATATGATTTGTTTTGTGGGGGGGGGGGTGTTACACCCGTACCCCGACAAGGTACCATTAATATAAGTATTATGTGATATAAATGTGTTAGGGATATTTTATAACTTAGGGTGTGGTTAAATAAGAAGTATGAAACTAAAAGGGCTATTATTGCCAAGAGGCCAAAGATGCAACTAGCTCCCTATTAAATAACTAGTTAGGAAAAATCTGGAAATCTTGAGCTCATTCTAGGTGTGTCGACATTTAGCAAGAAAAAGGAGGGAACACTTGAAGTTATCATTCTAGCCATTTTAGTCATCAAGAAGTTTTAAGGAAACTTTAATTGTGTTCTTTATAACAAGTAAGTAACTTTCCCCAATTGTGAAAAATTAGGGTTCATATGGTGGGTTTTGATGATTATGGTAAAAAGTGGTGAAATGATGATCTCCTTAGTTAGATAGTTGCTAATTGTAATTAATCTTGTGATAGGGAGTAATTATAGAAGCCCATTCAAAGTCAAGTAGGAGGCTAGTAGGAGTTGAGGTAAGTATATGAGTATAATCTTTGTAATGTTATGTTATTAATGTTATGATTATGTTAATGTGATGTTTTATGGAGCTTGTAATGATATGTTAGCTTGGATCCAATGCTATACATGAAAATGTTATATAAAAATGTTACTTGCTTTAGCAAGGTAAGTAATCACCCCATTTAATGCTCCTTGTAAATGTTATGATTAGTGGAAATCACTAATCTTGAGTAAATGTGATTTTGATTATATCTTGTATACTTACTAAGCGTTTTCGCTTACGTTTGAAGCTAATGTCATCTTTGTAGGTTCTAGCGGTGGGAGTAAAGGTAAGGATTTGGCGTAGTGGTAGCTTGGGAGTAAGTAGGAAGGTCTATAGGAGCTAGCTTAGAAGATCGGATCTCTTTTGGACCAAGCGTATTGAAGTTGGAAGCCCCAAGTGTTCTTTTGGTGTCGTGGGTACACTTCTTTTATATGGTCATTTTGTTAGTTTTCCGGTCTTGTCATGATGTCTAAATTATGGGTCAATTAAGTGTGTAAGTCATGAAGTTTCTATTGTGCATATTGCTAGTTTAAGTACTCATTAAGGGCGTTTGGTACGAACATGATTCTACCCATTTTGGAAAGTTAACGGGTCATGTATGCATGGAACGCCTTTGATATGCTAATATAATGGTTATGGTCAAGTTATTTGTGAATTGGTAGTGGTATAAAGGGTTTTGTAGTGTAATGGGTTATTGTGGTTAATTATGCATAACCCGTTGAAATTGGAGGTACTATACCGGGTGATCGAACGGGTAATGTTTTTGGATGAAATTAAACTTACGGACATATTAAAGGTTTCTGGAAAGTTTCGTTAAGTTTCGAGTCCGGGAGGTCGGGTTTCCAGCCGGGGCTGTTGACATTGCATTTTTGAGACAGTAGGGTCTGTCCAGAATTCTGTGGTGCAGGGTAGATGCGGCGCATCTACTCTGAGATACGGCGTATTAAGTGATGCGGCGCATCTCCTGTAGAGAAGCGGCGCAACGTAACCATTTTCTTGTAATTTCAGTCTCAGTGGGTTGATGCGGCGTATCTAATTCAATAGATGCGGCGTATCTGAATCTAGGACAATACGGCGTATCACTTATTATTGTTACGGCGCATTGTCTCTCAGACAGTGATGCGGCGTATCCCTAAAAATGGATGCGGCGTATCTTGGTCTCAGAAGGCTTGTCTGTTTGTCCTATAAAGGTTGTGTGAAAGGTTTTGAAGGGTCTTTGGGTAAGTGTTCTTGCAAGTGCGTTTAAAATGTTAAAAGTCATATATGTCATGCTCATTTCATGAAGAATATTCATGAGTTCAAGGTAGTCAATCGTTTCCGCGTTCAAAGTTCAAAATTTTTGGTCAAACCGGGCAAGGGGCGTTACAACTTGGTATCAGAGCTTCGGTCTAAGAGATTTAGGATTTCTTTTTAGGATTTCCTAGACTTAGGCCTTGGATAGATGCGGTTAGAGCTAGTGTTTGTTATTTATGTATTGTTTGGATGGTTTTGAGGACCCATATGTTCAATATTCCCACGACTACGCCTGGCCAACGTAGTAATGAAAATACGGGACATATGTGAAATTGAAATTAGATTATACATGAGTGACAAGCTAGGGTGCAAAAAAAAAAAAAAAAAAAAAAAAAAAAAAAAAAAAAAAAAAAAAAAAATGTCATTCATGCATTGGTTAAGTATTTATAATTGTGTTTAATGTTGTGAATTGCTAAATTTCAGTAAGAAGAAATGGAAACCCCTCACCCGAAGGAAGTCGCGAAATCTACGGCTTCCAAGCATGCCGAAACTTCGGCAAGTGATCCGGGTAATGCTAGTAAGGATAATGAAAGTTCTTCCTCAAACTCCGAAGGCCCTGATTTTAGAGGCTTCACGGGAGATGAAATGAAAGCTCTAGACATAATATTAGCAAAAAGGGTGGGTAAGGCTATTAAGCGAGCAATGCCTTACTATGTTCAACAAACGACGCAAAATCTTAAGGAATTAATGAAGGAAGAGTTTGATGGATTTAAGAAAGAATGTGGTCCGACAAAAGAACCTAAGAATGATAGAGCTACTTACCGGGATTTCACGGCTTGTGACGTGCCACAATTTACCGGTGTTCTTGATCCCATTATTAGTAATAGGTGGATTACGGCGGTGGAAGGCGCTTTTCGTACAAGTGGTTGTGAAGAAAGGAAGAAGGTTATTTACGCTACTAACTTTCTTCGTGATAGTGCTAAGACTTGGTGGGAAGGAAAGATATGTGAGAAAGGTGAACCGTGGGTAGAAACTTGTACATGGAGAGAATTCAAGGAGTTATTTAGTGCCAAGTATGCTCCGGCTGAAGAGGTGGACAAAATTCGAGAGAAATTCCAATCTCTCACTCAAACTAGCGAGACGGTAAATGAGTTGTGGAGGATGTTTAATGACATGATTCCTTATTGTCCCGAATATCTTGGGAATGACAAGCTTAAGGTGGATAAGTTTCAAAGGATGCTCAAGGATGACATTCGTGAAGTGATTTCACCATTCAAATGTACCACGTTGGAGGACCTTTTGAGTAGGGCTAGGGTGAGGGAAGCGGATTTACTTAGGAGAAAAGAGAAGGAGGCGAAAGAACCAAAAAGGAAGCTAGAGTTTGCGGATAAGGATGGAAAGAAAGCTAAATTTGACCATGGCAAGAAGAGTACGGGAGGCAAAACTAAGGTAGCATGTTCTAAGTGTGGCAAGTTTCATCTTGGGGAGTGTAGGCGTAATACGCCGGGTTGTTACAAATGTGGAGCCTTAGATCATCAAAGCAAAGATTGTACTAAGCCGATGATAGTATGCTATGGGTGTAATGGGATAGGGCATAGGTTGAGGGATTGCCCGAAAACAAAGGCGATTGAAGCAAAGCCTTTGAGAACCGTCAAGCAAGAGAAAGTGGAGATTCCAAAACCGACCGCTCGAGTCTATCAAATGGGTGTCGAAGAAGCCAAATCGGGGACCGATGTCATCACAGGTATTCATCTTGTAAATTCCATACCCGCTCGGGTTTTGTATGATTCGGGTGCTAGTGTTTCTTTTGTGTCGTGTGATTTTAGCAAGCAAATAACTTCCCCATTAGCCACACTTTCTATACCCCTAGAAGTTGAAATAGCCGATAGTAGAATCGTTGTTGTGTCTAATGTATATCGAGACGTGGAGATAGAGATCGATGAAAGTGTCTTTAAGATCGACTTAATTCCCATTATGCTCGGGGAATTTGACATCATTATCGGTATGGATTGGCTTGATAAATATAACGCGGCTATTCTTTGTAGTCAAAAGATTATTAGAGTTGTGAATCCTAGCGGTCGTGAAATGATTATTTATGGGGATAAAAGAAAAGGTGAACTAAAGTTGTGTACCGTGATGAAGGCTAGGAGATATTTATCACGTGGGTGTTATGCCTTTATGGCTCACGTGATAGATACAAGCTTTGAGAAGAAAAGTATCGATGATGTTCCGGTTGTGAATGAATTTTGTGATGTTTTTCCGGAAGACTTGCCGGGTATTCCACCCGAAAGACAAGTCGAATTTCGTATTGATCTTGTTCCGGGTGCTACTCCTATTGCTAAAACTCCCTATCGTCTAGCTCCGTCCGAAATGAAAGAATTGATGAGTCAACTTCAAGAATTGCTTGACAAGGGTTTCATTCGTCCTAGTAGTTCGCCATGGGGAGCACCAATCTTGTTCGTTAAAAAGAAGGATGGTAGTATGCGGATGTGCATTGACTACCGGGAGTTAAATAAAGTCACGGTGAAAAATGTGTATCCGTTACCAAGAATCGATGACCTCTTTGATCAACTTCAAGGTGCGCGGTGGTTTTCCAAGATTGATCTCCGTTCGGGTTATCATCAATTGAAAGTTCGGGAAGAAGACATTCCTAAGACGGCCTTTAGAACCCGATATGGACACTATGAGTTTACGGTTATGCCATTTGGTCTTACAAACGCACCTGCGGTTTTCATGGATCTCATGAACCGTGTATGTAGACCGATGTTGGATAAATCCGTTATAGTGTTCATTGATGATATTCTTATCTATTCTAAGAGCAAAGAAGAGCATGAACTTCATCTTCGAGAAATCCTTGAAACTTTGAGAAGGGAAAGATTGTATGCTAAATTCTCGAAATGTGAATTTTGGTTGCAAGAAGTTCAGTTCCTTGGTCACGTTATTAATGCCGATGGTATCAAAGTCGATCCTTCAAAGGTAGAAGCTGTGATGAAATGGCATGCGCCAAGGAATGTTGGTGAAATTCGAAGTTTTCTTGGTCTTGCGGGTTATTATAGGAGGTTTATTCAAGACTTCTCCAAAATCTCATCGTCCTTGACGAAACTTACTAAGAAGAATGCTACCTTCGAGTGGGGAGAAGAACAAGACAAAGCCTTTTGTACTCTACGGAAGAAATTGTGTGAAGCACCGGTTCTAGTATTGCCGGAGGGGACCGAAGATATGGTGGTTTATAGCGATGCGTCTTATTCCGGTCTTGGATGTGTTCTTATGCAAAGGGGAAGAGTGATTGCTTACGCCTCAAGACAATTAAAGAAGCATGAAGAAAATTATGCGACTCACGATCTTGAGTTTGCGGCTGTGGTCTTTGCTTTAAAACTTTGGAGGCATTATTTGTATGGTGTCAAGTTTGTAATTTATACCGATCATCGAAGCCTTCAATATTTCCTCGATAAGAAAGATCCCAACATGAGACAACGAAGGTGGTTGGATTTGTTAAAGGATTATGATTGCGAAATTCGCTACCATCCGGGTAAAGCGAATGTGGTGGCGGATGCGTTGAGCCGAAAGGATCAAAATGAGGTTATTAAAATTCATTCCTTAAGAATGGTTGTCACCACCGACCTGTTTGACAAGGTCAAGTTAGCTCAAGAGGAGGCACTGAAAGAAGAAAATAGGGAAGGTGAGCGTATCACTTCCTACATTTCGCATCTCGAAGAAGATAGTCGAGGAATTAAAACTCGGTATGGAAGGGTTTATATCCCTTTTCGTAGCAACATCAAAGAGTTAATTCTAGAGGAAGCGCACAAGTCAAAATATTCTATTCATCCGGGGGCTACAAAGATGTACCGTGATTTGAAGAAGAACTATTGGTGGCCGGGTATGAAAAGAGATTGTGTAAAGTACGTTGAGAAGTGTTTGACTTGTTTAAAGGTTAAAGCCGAGCATCAAAAAACCGTATGGAAAAGTTCAACCTTTGGATATTCCGGTTTGGAAGTGGGAAAAGATCACGATGGATTTCATTACGAAATTGCCAAGGACGAAAAAGAAGAATGATACGATTTGGGTCATAGTAGATCGCCTAACCAAGAGTGCCCATTTTATTCCAATCCGAGAAAATATGCCCGTTCATAAGCTAGCAAAGATTTATGTTAACGAGATAATCGCACGTCATGGAGTACCTATTTCTATAGTCTCCGATAGAGACGGGCGTTTCACCTCAAGTTTTTGGCAAGATTTTCAAGAAGAATTGGGTACGAGACTTCATATGAGTACGGCCTTTCATCCTCAAACCGATGGGCAAAGTGAGAGGACGATTCAAACTTTGGAGGATATGTTACGAGCTTGCGTAATCGATTTTGAGGAAATTGGGACGATCATTTACCGTTAGTCGAATTCGCCTATAATAATAGTTACCATGCAAGCATTGATATGCCGCCCTATGAAATGCTTTATGGTAGGAGGTGTAGGACACCCGTGTGTTGGGAAGAGGTCGGAAGGAGGGAATTGGCGAGCACGGATGTAGTATTGGCTACAACGGAAAAGATAGAGGCGATTCGTACAAGACTTAAGGCGGCACAAGATAGATGGAAAAGCTATGCCGATAACCGAAGAAAACCAATCGAATTTGAGGTGGGTGATTTGGTTATGTTAAAGGTTTCCCCGTGGAAAGGCGTTTTTAGGTTCAGAAACAAAGGGAAACTTAGTCCTCGGTTTGTAGGACCTTTCAAAATCTTGAAGCGAGTGGGCGAAGTAGCATATGTGTTGGAATTACCCGAAGAAATGAAGGGTATTCACAATACCTTTCACGTGTCATACTTGAGAAAATGTTTGGCGGACGAAGCGAGTGTAGTCACCTTAGACGACATTGAAATTGATCCGGAGTTGCTTTCGCAAGAGGATGAACCGGAAGCTATACTAGGAAGAAAAGTGAGGCAACTGAGGAATAAGGAGATCCCGTTGGTAAAAGTGCAATGGAGACATCCTAAGGGTACAAGCATTAGGTGGGAGACGGAAGCAAAAATGAGGAACAAGTATCCCCATTTATTCCAAGAGTAGAGTTCGGGGACGAACTCTCATTTTAAGGAGGGGAGAATTGTTACACCCGTACCCCGACAAGGTACCATTAATATAAGTATTATGTGATATAAATGTGTTAGGGATATTTTATAACTTAGGGTGTGGTTAAATAAGAAGTATGAAACTAAAAGGGCTATTATTGCCAAGAGGCCAAAGATGCAACTAGCTCCCTATTAAATAACTAGTTAGGAAAAATCTGGAAATCTTGAGCTCATTCTAGGTGTGTCGACATTTAGCAAGAAAAAGGAGGGAACACTTGAAGTTATCATTCTAGCCATTTTAGTCATCAAGAAGTTTTAAGGAAACTTTAATTGTGTTCTTTATAACAAGTAAGTAACTTTCCCCAATTGTGAAAAATTAGGGTTCATATGGTGGGTTTTGATGATTATGGTAAAAAGTGGTGAAATGATGATCTCCTTAGTTAGATAGTTGCTAATTGTAATTAATCTTGTGATAGGGAGTAATTATAGAAGCCCATTCAAAGTCAAGTAGGAGGCTAGTAGGAGTTGAGGTAAGTATATGAGTATAATCTTTGTAATGTTATGTTATTAATGTTATGATTATGTTAATGTGATGTTTTATGGAGCTTGTAATGATATGTTAGCTTGGATCCAATGCTATACATGAAAATGTTATATAAAAATGTTACTTGCTTTAGCAAGGTAAGTAATCACCCCATTTAATGCTCCTTGTAAATGTTATGATTAGTGGAAATCACTAATCTTGAGTAAATGTGATTTTGATTATATCTTGTATACTTACTAAGCGTTTTCGCTTACGTTTGAAGCTAATGTCATCTTTGTAGGTTCTAGCGGTGGGAGTAAAGGTAAGGATTTGGCGTAGTGGTAGCTTGGGAGTAAGTAGGAAGGTCTATAGGAGCTAGCTTAGAAGATCGGATCTCTTTTGGACCAAGCGTATTGAAGTTGGAAGCCCCAAGTGTTCTTTTGGTGTCGTGGGTACACTTCTTTTATATGGTCATTTTGTTAGTTTTCCGGTCTTGTCATGATGTCTAAATTATGGGTCAATTAAGTGTGTAAGTCATGAAGTTTCTATTGTGCATATTGCTAGTTTAAGTACTCATTAAGGGCGTTTGGTACGAACATGATTCTACCCATTTTGGAAAGTTAACGGGTCATGTATGCATGGAACGCCTTTGATATGCTAATATAATGGTTATGGTCAAGTTATTTGTGAATTGGTAGTGGTATAAAGGGTTTTGTAGTGTAATGGGTTATTGTGGTTAATTATGCATAACCCGTTGAAATTGGAGGTACTATACCGGGTGATCGAACGGGTAATGTTTTTGGATGAAATTAAACTTACGGACATATTAAAGGTTTCTGGAAAGTTTCGTTAAGTTTCGAGTCCGGGAGGTCGGGTTTCCAGCCGGGGCTGTTGACATTGCATTTTTGAGACAGTAGGGTCTGTCCAGAATTCTGTGGTGCAGGGTAGATGCGGCGCATCTACTCTGAGATACGGCGTATTAAGTGATGCGGCGCATCTCCTGTAGAGAAGCGGCGCAACGTAACCATTTTCTTGTAATTTCAGTCTCAGTGGGTTGATGCGGCGTATCTAATTCAATAGATGCGGCGTATCTGAATCTAGGACAATACGGCGTATCACTTATTATTGTTACGGCGCATTGTCTCTCAGACAGTGATGCGGCGTATCCCTAAAAATGGATGCGGCGTATCTTGGTCTCAGAAGGCTTGTCTGTTTGTCTTATAAAGGTTGTGTGAAAGGTTTTGAAGGGTCTTTGGGTAAGTGTTCTTGCAAGTGCGTTTAAAATGTTAAAAGTCATATATGTCATGCTCATTTCATGAAGAATATTCATGAGTTCAAGGTAGTCAATCGTTTCCGCGTTCAAAGTTCAAAATTTTTGGTCAAACCGGGCAAGGGGCGTTACAGGGGGGGCGTATGGATGCATCCTAGGTATATGTTGGTGTGATTGGTGTGATTGCTGTGTTTATGATGTGACTTAGTGATTGGTTTATGCGTGTCATGCACCCCTCTCACTTCTGGTACTTGAGAGGTCTCCCCTCCTTGTACATTATGATTTGTTGGATGATGTGCTTATGTGGTCTATTCGAGTGGCTTGTTTAGACAGGCTCGTGGCTATCCGTTAGGTTTCTTTGGTCCGTTCGAGTGGCTCATTTGGATGCGTTCGTTGCCGTTCTTATTTGATTCTTAGTGCTATTCTGACTCATGATATTTATGTATTTGATCCATTTGATTCATATTCGTTTGCTTATGCTTATTACCTTTCAGCTTTGTATATATATCTGTTCACTGGGCTTTTTAAGCTTAGCCGCGTTTTCTTTTCCATGCGGCAGGTAATAAGCGGGATGCTGGGCAAGAGTGATGTGAGTAGGAGTAGAAGACCTACCCTATTTAGATTTCCCCATTGTCTTGGATATGTTTTGGATTTATGTTGGATATTCTATTTCATTTCATTTCATTTGGATATTGTTTAGACTTTTGGGAGCTTGTAATTTGTAAGTCATGATGTTCTTGACTTTACTTTGTTTATGAAGTCTTCCACTTGCGTTTATTTTGTATGTTCTGATAGAAACCATAATGTGGCATCTTAACTAAGGTCGGTTTGGGGTTTTACACACCTAAACTCCTCATTTGGGTCCCACGGGGTGCCACGTCACCATGACATACCTCCTTTTACAACCCCCTTCCCATAACATACCACAACTTACTCATTTGGGTCCCACCATTCATTACCATTTTTCCATACATATTTACCATTACCATCTTATAAATTTCTTCTCCATTAACCATCATAATACTTACCAGACTTAAACTCACCTTCCATTCTACCAGACTTAAACTTACCTTCATCAGTAGCACCTGATGGCCATGAAAATTTTCTGGTACCGGAAGCTTAACCACGTTTCCATTCACCTTCATACATACAACCATCTGACCATAAATACTTACCAGATCCATGTGGTACGTTCCCTGAAAAATCCCCAATATAAAGATCTCCGTTTTGTAAGTGTTTCTCCACCGGAGAACTCGCCGGAAAAGGGAAAACGGTAATAAAAAAATGTTTGATTTAAAAATGGGACCCATCTCAACGTTACAATGTTAGAACCAAGCCTCGCTGTGCAGACGAGGAGGTACTTGATGGCGAGGCATGGCGAGGGACGGCGGTGTCACGGCGAGGGACGGCGAAGAGGCCATGTCAGCATGGCGAGGGACGGCGAAGCCCACACCGATTTCTCTAATGATTAAAACTTTTTCGTATGGATTGCATGTGACAATTGAGATTGTACCTGATCTAACAGGTTAAAAAAATAGTGAGAAAACATCAAAACATGCCATATAGAAAACGGGTCAAATAGATCAAACGAGTAAGTAGTGCGACGAGAACTCTAAATTTTTTCATGGAATTCTCAATAATAAACGGTCTCAACTTGCTATACGAGGGGTTCTATTGGATGGTGAGTGGCTCGTGGATCCATGCAAGGTGAAAAATGAAATTTTAAATCATTTTGCTAATCGATTTTCTAAACCTGATGATGCTCGAATCACTCTTGATTCTCATTTTCCAAAGAAGCTGTCTTTTGAGCAAATAGCTTATTTGGAACGCAATGTCACCTATGATGAGATTAAAAGTGCGGTGTGGGATTGTGGCACGAATAAATCTCCGGGTCCCGATGGTTTTACGTTTGAATTCTTTCGTAGATATTGGAAGATTATAGACCAAGACATGGTGGGGGCTGTTTCAACCTTCTTTTCGTCTGGTTTGTTTCCAAAAGGTTGTAACTCTTCTTTCATAGCTTTGATCCCGAAGATTCATGACGCCAAAACTTGTTAAAATTTTTGTTGGTCCATGAAATTTGAGTAAATAAATAACAGTTTCATTAATAATGATAACAAATGTTACAAGACTACTCAAAATATAATTGACTACATGATAACATCTTCAGCTTCTTCAAGGGGATAATTCCGGTAAACTATCCCCTTTGGGTGACAAATAAACTCTCATTGATCCAAGCTATGCTTGAGATTCAATGAGAGGATGATCCTATCATTTTGTATTTTTTTGTTTGTTTAGGAACCATACTATCTCTATTACAATGCAAACATATATATAGGTAAATAAAACAAAGACATGTGGGGTTGGTGAGTTGTCATCCACTAAGTGTGAGTTGTCATCCACTAAGTGGTCCCTCTTGTACTTTGTCTGACTTCCTTTTTGGAAGTTCCCGCCCATATTTTTCAGTCTGCTTGTAGAGATAGCGTCTTCAGGGTCACTGAGACATTCGTCAAATCTCAGTGATACTTGAGTTGTTTGTAGCTCGTATACTTTACTCACTGACATCGTATCAGTAAGTAAAGTGTTTCTTCAACAACGAGCTTTATACAACACTCACTGATTTCTTTATCAGTGAGTAACCCACTATTTTATTTAGTGAGTTAGGCTATTTTATGTTCAAATCCTTGTCAGGGTAATTGGGTCAATTTTTGACCCAACAATCTCCCCCTATTTGAATATACAAATAGCCCAGGTGAGGTTGTGGTTTTTGGTTATTCAGGTTCAAACCTGCTTGTTCAGGGACTTGGGTTTAGTTCCTGAGGTTCAAGGGTTCAGGGACCTGATGGTTCAGGGAGTAGGGTTCAGTCACTTGATGGTTCATGGGTTCAGTGACTGAGGGTTCAGGGGTTCAGTGACCGGTTCAATGACGGGGTTCAGTCACCAGGGGGTTTAGTTTAACTACTGAAGGTTCAGTAGGAGAGGGTTCATTTTGAAGAGTTTAGGGTCATAATTGAAAGTTCAGTGACTGGGGGTTTCGGTGACTGAGGTTAGTTTTCAGTGCCCTGGGTTCGTTCAGTCCCTTCTTATTTGAGACTGATATCTTCAGTCTTGTACCACATTTGTGTTCTTCTTCTGAACACTGATACACCCTTAACACCCTGATGTTGCAATCTTCAGGCCTGATTATATCAGTCCTAGTAGCACTTCTCAGCCCCCTTGAGTTAGCAACCTAAAGGACCCTGAATTTTCAGGGTTTGTGGGTTATGGGTCCAACACACTTCCGCTGCGCAACTCAGATTCTTACCATCATTCGTTGGCCTGAGTTATACCAGGACCCTGAATAATACTCCACTCCCTGATACTTATCAGGGTCACTCTTTTTACTCCCTGATTCACACTTCTATCTACCTGACCTTCCCACCCTCTGATCATTGTCACACCCTGATCGACACCCTAAAGTTAATCAAGGCTGTGATGCCCACTGATTCCTATCACCATTTATCATCAACATCACCATTTATCCCTCATATTTCTCAACACAACTTTATTCAGGCTTTGCCTCAAAACTACTCTAACACCCACTGTAAACCACACATCCTTAAAAGACATCACATAATCAAAATCATTATAACCAAAACCAAGAATTAACTCGAGCTAAGCTCATTCTCAACACTTCTTTCACCAACTATAAACCACAAATCCAATTCAAACCCATTCTCGTCTACCTTTTCTTACCAGTTAATCCTTTAGGGAGCTCGTCTTGACCCGAACTCTGTACCATTTTTGACACGGGTTAAAGTATTTCGACTTAACCACCATTTCTATTGATTATGAAAATGAACAGAGTTTCGTGGTTGTTTGGTAATTAGGGATTCATGGATCTTGGAAGTCATCGCTACTGAAACTGCGGTTGTTGCCGATGCTGGAAATAAACCAGTGATTGTTCTTATTTGTAGCAGTTGGGTTTTAGTTTTAGAGAAGTTGAGTGAGTTTTGGTTTCTGGATATGAATCGAGAGTTTATAACTCTTTCATGATGAGTAAAACTACAATATTCGTATCAATCTATAACTAGAAGATATTCACTAAATCTTTTCTATACTTATCACATTACTCGTATTCAGAACATAAGCAGTACAAAGTGTTTATACTGGCAGTACTAACTCAATTAGTACTGTTAGTGTTATACTCCAGCAGTTGTAACATTTAGCCTGGCAGTACTAACTGTTAGTTTAATTCCCAATAAAAAGTTTACTAGTTTCGTCATCTTTTCGACTCATCAGAGGATCGGCCCCAACTCCCTACCAGTGTGGTGCCATGCAGAGTATTCTATTCATGTCACGCACTACACCTTTACCGTTGGGGTACTCGAACAAGACCAACAGGATAAACCATGAAACCTCACATTCAATACACTTCCAAACAGAAGTCGGCCCTTTAGGCTCGTGACATTCTCCCGACACCAATTCATGTGCGACCTCGTGCATGGTCATTCGCCTCAACAAACAACATCCCTCAAATGATTTGCTTTACTCCGGCTTTGTGGCTTAAAGGGACATTCAACTTTCGGCTATGTGGGTCCCAATGTCCAGCGACAGCCATCCCTCTTAGATTAGTTCATTACTCTTTCTGGCGAATTAAGATCTAGCGTGTATTGACTGTCATCCCACATGGAATAGTCCTTTACTCTCTGGCTTTCATCGAATGCGACGTTGTGTCTCGATACAACATCATGTTATCCTCTACAACATCCCGGGAGACCTCTCGCCACCTTTGCATAACCAACACTTTTAAGAACTTTAGGAGAACGACATGAGCGATTCTATTTTGTTCCGCCTCGGTCCGATTTGGCTCTGATATCACTTATCACGGAGTCATTCCTTCGATTCTGTGTGGCGTCCTTAACCCGATAAGGACCAACCTTCCATCTCGCATATATTAAAGGTTCACTTGGTTCGTCCTGCCTTGAACTCATTAGGAGAGCGGCCCCAACTCCCTACCAGTGTGGTGCCATGTCAAGTCCTTTACTCGTGGCACATATTACACCTTTACCGTTAGGGTATTCTAATAAGACAAACATATAGAACAAAAACCCTCACGTTCAGCATTCTTTCAAGCAAAATCCGACCTTTCACAATTCGACACGTGACATTTATGTTAGTTGATAAAAGAAAATTAAGGGCCCGTTTGGTTTGTTGGTGGGTTTATGATTAGGATTAGGATTTTGATATAAAGTTAAAGATTAGAATTAGGATTTGAATTTGAAGTTATTTGTTTTGTATGTTAGGATATAAAATAGGGTTAAGATTTATATTTATTTTAATAATAAAATAATAAGTGGGGCCATGTTTTGCGGATATAACCAATTGAAAGAAAGAAAAAAAAATAAAAAAGAGACTTGAATAGTACAAATGTCAGAAATTTTTTGTGGGCCAGGTTTTGCGGATAAAACCAAACTTCCCCCTTGGATTTGAGTATCCCTCATTTTTTGGGTTGAGTCCATATTTTTAACTTTTTGTATATCAACCAAACAATTCATTTTACCATCAATTCTAAATTTAAGTCCACCGGCCACCAACCAAACGGCCCTAAGTCTATTTAAAAACAAGAATAATTATACCCGTCCATTGTATTTGTTTTTAGCATGAAAATAACTTTTTGGACAAGCATGAGGTTTTGAACATATTTGTGTGGTCCATTCGAAAAACACAATATGGTTAAACATACAATAATTGACGTCATTTTATTCAATCTATTTTTAAATTTAAAAAAAAAAAACATATTTTACTTTCATCCGCTTTTAAATTGAACAAGCCACTACAAATTTAATCAACTTTTGAAATGCATATATTTGCCAGGGTATCGTTCCTTTTAATAAAAAAAAAAAAAAAAAAAAAAAATTGAAATGCTACAACTACTGAAATGCATACAAAATGTTAACAATGGACAAAAGTCAAAATGATATGTTGCCTAAAATAAGATCTAATCTAGAAATGTGAACCTATTGAGTACATTTTACTCTAATGATCAATACTTTATAGCAATGACAAATTCTAGATTACATGTTATTTACTGCTAATAATACACACTTTATTACGTAGAACAAAGGGTTGGTTGGTGTTATCATTCCGAAGATAAGCATACTCGTCGCCTTGAATAGATTAGCAACAAAAAAGATAACGTGATACATTTGTTGGTTCGTTCTCTTCTAACTTCGTGAAGAGAAACATACACAAAACAGGGGTCGCCTATGTAATCAAGGGCCCGTCACCTCCGTGACTTTGACCTGAAAACATATCAACCCCCTCGACAACTTGTAATTCAAATATTTACATTCACAAAACAACAATTATATATCCACTTAGGACTCACTATGAGGGTGCACTCGTCTTTCTGCATTGCTCCCTCACGTGCATAGAGCTCCAACATCATCGTTCAGTTGGAACGAATAATATGAAACATATTCTTTATGTTGAGTACGCGACACCCTCTCATTGTTGCTGCAATACGTGTAATAAAATGACAACTAGAAAAGCTGGGATTGCCCTCAAAGGCAGACCTGCACATGCTGCTGCGAAAAATAATGCATATCAAACTATTAAATTTAAAAAAAAAAAAAAAAAAAAAAAAAAAAAAAAAAAAAAAGTAATAGATAGAGAAATTCATCGAAATAGCTAAAATTGTGTTTATATCAAAATAGCCAGCAATTTCGTAAAACAAAAGATCCGAACTACCGTTTTTGTGGAAATAGCTTTTGGATTGGAACACTTCTGCAAAGAATGACTTTTTTTCCAAATTGAACCTTTTTGCTGAGTGAAGTATTTGTATTTCTAGAGTATTTTGAATGGAAATAAGTTCCGCAAGGAAAAAAAATAACTGCGGGAAATTGATGCCTATTTTGGTATAAACACAGATTTTTAAGATTCAGTCAAATTCAGTTGTAATATGGTTATATTTTGAAGAATTTCCCAAATATAAACCAATATATCATTATTAACTTACATGATGGTTGCAAAACTGATCCTGATGGTGTCGTGTTAGGAGGGTCTGCGTCAGAATCACCTTTTGGTGGGGGACGATGACCCGCAAACACTACATTTGGCAATGGGCTTGAAGCAGGGATTGCATCAGGTGCAGGTGGTGGTGGTGGCAGCGGTCGTGGTGGTGGCGGTATTGACGGTGGTGGTGGCGGTGGTGATCGTTGTGGTGGTGGTGGTGGTGGTGGTCGTGGTGTTGGTGGTGGTGGTGGTGAAAGATGTCGCAATGGTGGTGGGGGAGGGCTATGTGGTGGATGAACGGGTGGGGAAACAGGAGGAAACACTGGAGGATGCTTATGTGCATTTTTATTCTTTTGATGATCTGGCGGCTTTGCGGTGTGACTCTTCTGAGGTGCAGGGGTAGGGACGAGTGGGGGTGCAGGGGAGTGTTTTGATCGACCTTTTTCATTAGGTGAAGGTGGTTTTGCAGGCGGCACTTGTTTGTCATGGTGGTGGTGGTGGTGGTGGTGATGGTGATGATGGGATTGAGGCGAGGGATGAGGATGAGGTAGTGGAGCTGGAGAAGGTGCCGGGCTCCCACCACTGTTGAAAATAGACGAGAGACTAATTTGCTTGACCTTACCGAATTGAGTGTTGTTTAGGCCAAGATTTTTTGTTGGAGACCCTTTAATGGTTTGAGCCAGCTGTTTCGACCTCTCGTTTGATGGAGTCCCAATAGCCAGAACAATTGAGGACTGCACAGTCGTCTGAGGAGTCACTGTTGAACCTTTTCGATTCGTTAAACTGACATGCAAGTTCTGCATTCCATATAAACAAAACAACAATATCAATAATCATAAATTTGTAGGCTAAAATGATATTATGATCTTAATCCCACCCCCTAACTTATTGCTATTGTTGATGTGTTCAAATGTGAATAAAAGTTGCCCAAAGTGTTGATATCCATATGAACCATACTTACTAGCTAATAACAAGTCTCTTGAGTAAAAGTAAGTATTGTTAAAATGGAATGCATCAGCAATTCGATAAGTGAAGGTCTGCGTAATTATAATAATAAACAGACAATTTATCATAAGTAACTGTTTCTTGTCAAAAATAGAAAACCATAAGCATATAGGTCAAGTTCTATAAATGATTACTTACGAGACATCAACTTAAAAGTCTGCCTAATCCATTCAATGCTTGACACATTGCTTAAGCAATTTCAGTCTCATTATTTGTTCCCTTGATTTCTCCACGTGCATGTTCACATTGTTAAAGTTGATTTTTAGACCTACCAAATAAGATTACCAACCACTTCTCATTAAAGGATCTCTGTAAAAGTCCATAAACACGATTGTTCTAGCAAGCAAGCCAGTAGGTTACGGTAGGTCAGGTTATCTAGAAATGATGATAGGGGAAAGTTTATGTATAAAAGAGATGACGAGTAAACTGATACACGCACGCACGCAGACACACATACACACATACACACATACATACATACATACATACATGTACATTAAAATATAAATAAGTAGATCAATATAAATGTACATACACATACATGTTTTACACTCACGCAGATACATATATGCATAAATCACATCGAACATCGTTGGTGATTCAACTAAGAAACTAAACCTATGTGTGTGACTACTGACTAGTGATTACACTGTGCTTTAATGCAAGTCAATCTTCTCAAAAAGAAAATAAGGAAAGAAAGAATAATTTGTTATTACCTCATCTTGACCAAGATGCAACCCCAACTTGAGCTGGCTTGTCAATTCATCAAAATGGTCTAATATCTGTTGAATAGAAAAATTCAATGTAAAGTTGAACCGTATCTGCACCTTTTGCAGTGGATATGCGCTCTGGTCAGGAGTCACAGTAATTCCTCCAACAAATTTCAGCACCTCAAAAGAAGATGGTTCCCCAAACAGAGACTCGGTCAAACGCAGAGGTGATTGGAGTAGAACAAGAGATATAAAAGAATCTCTTACTAAACTTTTGGCGTATGATGAGATCTTAGAATTGTGCTCATCAGGATCAACACTAAAAACAATCTTGGTTGTATTCGATCTTGGAATATTTTCTGTCGTTAAGATTACAACCTAAAGAGCAAACAAGTAAAATAAATGAGATTAAAGATGCTCTGTACGTGTGTGTGTGTGTGTGTGTGACAGAGAGAGAATACCTTAGTCGTGGGAAATCTTATTTCATCAAATATATCACCCCCAAGCTGCGGAATATCATCTTGCAGTAAAGACAATGGCTTCTGAATCATAAAAGTTGCTACTATATCATGACCTAGAAAATGGAATTATAGTTAGTTTTAAGACCACACAAATAGACTATTAATTATATCTAAAACTTCATTTGAACATTATTTGGAGCTTCAGACTAGATGATAGAACGATGAAACGAAATAAAGGATACTGCTATTTCATGACATCTAAAAAGTTTATCATTAGTGATTGTTGCCTTAAAAGCTTATTAGACCAATAATAATGTTCGGCATTCGATGCGTCAAAAACACAGTTTATATTATCAAAGGTTAAATCCTATAGATAAGCTAGATTAAGAAAAAATATTAACAAGATGCAATTAGCCAATTTATATACATGTAATACTTATTTGTTTAAAGCCAATGTACTACATTGCGGTAACAAAATATTATGATAAAAAACTAAAAAAGTAGTAATGCATAGAGGTCATTACAGGTCGTTATTAAAATAAAAAGTGAGTCAAACCCACACAATCCACTATGTAAATGTTTTATTATATTTCTATTGCAACTTCATTCGCGTTATACAAACACACATATATGTACATATATTATGTGCAGCTAATGAGAGAAAGACAGATCATATACTAGTTAAGAACAGGAAAGAAGTATGTAAAGGTTCATAGGGTAGAAGCAGCAATGTTGGGATCAAGTCACACAAACATGCACCAAAGAGGACCATAGTCTTTCATTGTGTTGGCAGACATGCATTTATCTGTATACGATATATTTCTGGTGTTCATGGTACATTGTCCTATCGTAAGCCATTTAATGAAAGCTTTGACCCACTAGATGATGTTAGGACATGATATTGATGCTTAGAGAGTTAATGGGACACTAATCAACAAAAAGAGAATTATAGATATAATACAAAACAATTCATTCGCCGATAAAATGAGCTATATCATGCGAATATGATTGTTTTTCTATTTAGAGACGGAGTTGACAGAGCTCTAACAATAAAAAAGGAAAGAGGAAAAAGAGAAACATGACTTGAAGCAGAAAAGAAATACTTAAATAGAGTTGACCTGAGAAAGACAGGATCGTAGAATGATGATATGAGGAACCTAGAGTACAATTAATTTTGGAAGACTTTTTAACCTCCTACCAATTAACCTGACCAGATTATTGCAGTCTTAATTATCACTAATGAGTTTTGACCTCGGATGACAAAATTTAAAAACCAAATGGGCATACATCAGTAAAATAAACTAGCCAATATTCCTAATCTGATCCCTGATTTTCACTCTGTAGAAGTAACTCAAATAAGATCCATGTACTTTACTTTACGGGCTGAGTCAAAACAAAGTTGACCCCAAAACGCTACTAATGACACCACATCAGCACACGCAACTCGCTAGAACAGAGTGTATTAACTGTCATGTACTATAAATCTATTAAACAAGTATGTAACTTCTCTAAACCTTTATTTGCAGCAAAGGTACTTGGTGTTGAAGAGTAGGTAAAATGAAAGTTTATATGCCTGGCAAACAGATAAATGACGATTGAGCATTTGCCATGAAACAAAAGCAACATTTAAACTACAAGCGACACCAATGAGCAAACAGATAAACTTGGATTGGAACTTTGCCATATAAATTTTTTTCATCTATATGGAAAATTTCAAAAGAAAATAGTTGCATTCATTTATTTCCCGTTATGGCTTAAGGTTTGTTATAGAAGACAAGGCTGTAAATACATTTCCGTAATGAGGTCAACCTTCAATAATAGAACCCTAAAAAGCAATTCCCCTTTTCGATAAAAGGAACAAGCATAAGCTCAGCTATCAAAAATGATAGCACAAAACTTGCAATTAAACGTTAATTACTACTTCTAAACACCAAAATTACATCAAATAAATACACCAACAAAACTGCACAAGTTACACATTTGTTACTAATTATAGCCAACACTCTCTAACCTTAAATTCCCAACCAACTTCACACTAATCAATACATCCCATAAGTCTCTAAACCTTTATTTGCAGCAAAGGTACTTGGTGTTGAAGAGTAGGTAAAATGAAAGTTTATATGCCTGGCAAACAGATAAATGACGATTGAGCATTTGCCATGAAACAAAAGCAACATTTAAACTACAAGCGACACCAATGAGCAAACAGATAAACTTGGATTGGAACTTTGCCATATAAATTTTTTTCATCTATATGGAAAATTTCAAAAGAAAATAGTTGCATTTATTTATTTCCCGTTATGGCTTAAGGTTTGTTATAAGAAGACAAGGCTGTAAATACATTTCCGTAATGAGGTCAACCTTCAATAATAGAACCCTAAAAAGCAATTCCCCTTTTCGATAAAAGGAACAAGCATAAGCTCAGCTATCAAAAATGATAGCCCAAAACTTGCAATTAAACCTTAATTACTACTTCTAAACACCAAAATTACATCAAATAAATACACCAACAAAACCGCACAAGTTACACATTTGTTACTAATTATAGCCAACACTCTCTAACCTTAAATTCCCAACCAACAACTTCACACTAATCAATACATCCCATAAGTCAAATTCCAACACTAATACTACACAAATCATACAAGTAAACATACGAGGTTTTCCTTAGCATCTTTTGACTAAGACAGTTAAATTCCCAACCAACAACTTAACGGCAAACAATACATCCCAAATCCCATACGCCAAATTCCAGCACTAATACTACATAATCCATAAAAATAAACAGACGAGGTTTTCCCTGTTCAGGTTATCAATAGATCAAATAAATTCAACAAAATCGCACAATTGAGTACTAAAAACACAAAATCAAACAAAACCCAAAAAGGGATCTACACAAAATCCACAATGCTGAAAAAACCCACATCAAGATTCAGTACAAAGATTCATAAAAATTGTACCTTTATAATGAATATCATCAAGATCTAGATCCCCATGATCTTGAAACATAGGTAACCAAAACACAGCAGACAACAAAACAGACAACCCAAGAACCAAAACAAACACACATCGAAACCGAAACAACCCGAAAACCGAACAACAACAATTGGTAGAAGAACTAGTGACGGTTGATTGTGAAGAGTCAGTAATGGTAGTGGGTAAAGGGTGTTCTTCCCCTTTTCCCATGTTGGGGAATGTGGGTTGTTTTCAATCTTGTTGGTGCTGTTTAAGGAGGATGATGATGACATTGTTGTTGTTGTTCATGGTGTTGTTGTTGAGTGAGTAGATGGGTTGGATTTTGTTTTTATAGGGTTTGTGTTTTGTGGGTGAAGAGTACTGTGAAAGAGTGTTGTGTTTGATGACTTGGTAATGTGTTTAGGAAAGTGAGGTGTCTTGCTTGAGAGTGTGATGTTTGTGATTTACTTAATTATTTTTTTTGCTTTTTTTAACGGTTTTTGAGGTTGATTTAGACTCTAACTAATGGAGTATAGCTTTTATAGATATTATTTCAAACAGATAATCCATCAAAGTGGGCTATCTTGAGATTATTATTGAAGATAATTTTAAGAAAATAAGTTTTCAAATAATAAGTTTCCAAAACCGACTTTTAAAAGATTCCGGTGATTATTTTTCACAAATTAAGTCATTTTACACTTTTAATCTAAAAGTACAGCTAGTTTGTTAACACCATTACAAAAAAATATAATTTTAATCTTTTTCAGCAACAGCACCAGCACTGGCATAAGCATCAGCACCAAACATACCCAACGTAAATGGCCGGAAAAGATCGTGAAAATACTTCATTAGGCGTGGACAGGGATGGCAATAAAGTCTGAACTCGACAGGGAAATCCGAAACCAGAACTAATTGAGGCGGGGCGGGGCATGTTAATCGGGTTACGGGGCTGGTTTGGAGCTTAAATGGGGATTATATAGTATTTTGCTAGTATATACGTAATAAAAAAAAATTACTCTAATATTATTAGTTTTTTTATCTTTCTAAGATTGTAAACTAGTGATTATAGAAACTCGTTTAGTGTCATATTTTTAAGTTTTAATTTTTATCGATGTAACTTATCATTATTTATCTATACTACTACCGTTGAAAACTTAATAAGGCTTATTTGTAATTAATTATTAATAGGTTATTTAGTTCTTCAAGTTATTCCTAATTGTCTAAAAATAATAATAAATGTGAAATGGTGCGGCTTTCGTCGAGAATTGCACCCAAAGTGGACACCCCGATAACATCCCCGATTAATACGGGGCGAGTTTGGGGAGCATCGCACCCCAACGGGGCGCCCCGATTAGATCCCGATGGGGATCAGGGCGGGTTTGGGGAGAACATTAATAATCGGGTTTGGGGATGGGGATGGCCGCCCCGCCCCAAACCCGCCCCGTTGTCATCGCGTGGTAACGCTCAACTCGGTGTTATGCCTAGTTGGTATCGACGTTGTCGACGTTACCACACCGGGGTCACCGGCGTTGGTTTGGACGTTAACATGGCAACATGCGTCGATTTGCTTATATTTTTTTGAAAATACTAGTACTTGGCTAATGTTAATGGTTAATAAAACAAATTAATCTCACTCTATATATATCATACCCTCATTTAAGTATTTAACCAATTTTCACACAAATTTTTAATTCTCTCTATCAAAGCACACATTCTTGTAAACTATGAATCCGAATCTAAATGATGAAAATGTTAACTTTTCTGATGTCAATGATGAAATTGACTTTTTCTTTATGACGCAGGTGTATCAGTATCACTAATTGTTGCAAGTTTGCAACAACAACAAGCTCAAACTTCCCATCCCCGTAAATCTGATATACCGTGAACGTGATGTTGCTGAAGCACGTTTGTTGGCCAACTATTTTGGTGATGATCAAAAATATTTAGCGGTGTGTTATAGACGTCGATATCGTATAAGCAGGAAACTATTTGTAGAAATACTCAAGGGTATTGAAACTTATACTTCCGATCCTCTTCCCGACCATTTTAAATTCTTTGAAAGTTCGACTCGATGCTACGAGTCAAATGAATTTTAGTGTTATTATGAAATGCACTTCCGCCATACGCCAATTGGCATACGGCACAACACCTGATGTATTTGATGAATATCTACAAATGGGTGAACATTGTACACACGATTGTCTAGATCATTTTACTAAGTGCATTATTGATTTGTACATGCCTCGGTTTTTAAGAAAACCCGACTTTAACGACATTCAAAATTTATATGAAACACATAAGAGGGTTCATTGGTTTTCGGGAATTCTTTGAAGCATTAATTGTATGCATTAGGAATGGAAAAACTGTCTGAAATCATGGCACAGACAATTTGGAAAAGGTGATAAAATTTACCCAACTATAATGCTTGAAGTTGTTGCGTCGTACGATTTGTGGATTTGGCATGCATTTTTTGGGGTAGCTGGTGCGAATAACGATATTAACGTTTTAGATAATTCTTCATTATTCGACGACTTTATTGATGACATCGCTCATGTGGCTCCGTTTTAAGTAAATGGAGTTACGTATGAAAAAGGGTATTACCTAACTCTCGGGATTTACCCACAGTGGGAAACTTTTGTCAAATCAATTACAGTGGCACGAGACGAGAAACGTGGATTATTTAAAAAGCGACAAGAAGGTCCATGCAAGGATGTCAAACGAGCTTTTGGTGTTCTCCAAGGACGTTAGGGAATTATTCAACAGCCGGCGTGTGCTTACACTCTCAACAAGCTACGAAGAATCATGTACACTTTATAATGCATGAGAGGCTTATAACACTCAATGATTACTCTTGAATAGTCATACAAAAACCTCATAAACGATTGAGGAAAAATATTCATTAGGCATACCGGTCATGAAACACAATATTTTATAGAGCCTGAGTGACTTATGAAATAATCACAAACAATCATTCTGGAAAACAACAATCTCATAATAGACTGTTTGAAATACAACTAAGACTAATGAAAATACATCACAAATTTTCTATCGAACAATCGATGTTTCTGGAAAACAATCACAAACTAGAAAATTGTTAAGTTTGGGTTAATCAAAACCATAAGACATCAAGTCATTCAAATCTTCTACCGAGCAATAGATGTTCCTAGGAAACAGTTCCAGGAACCGAACAGACACAACTGACAACCTCTCATTTGGCAGTACCCTATAACATAGAAAAAGCCAAAGCTTATAAGAAAAGGTTGTCCACAATTTCCAGCTTCGGGAACCATTAGACCTAGAGACGAGCTTTGGCTAGTCCAACACAAAACTTGGAGAAAGAGTATACCTGAGTTTGATGAGAAAAAAGGTTCGGCAAAATCCTTATTTTCTGATTGCGTGGTTTTGTAACCTTACAACAGGTTTTACCTCTCGAGGGATCTCAAGAGGCTTACAACCCCACCAGGCAGTGTACCTGACCGATGTAGTATAGTGTAGTGGTAAGTACGGGGGATTGATCGTTCTCCACAGGGAATAGTGTTCGTTAGGTGTGAAAGGCTACTCTAATTAGGTCTAAGGGTTGAGGAAGATTCTTTTTATGTTTTTATAGTTTTTATGAAAGCAAGTAAAATCTCGGGTTTTGAAGGAGTGGGCGGAATTAGTTGCTAGTCAACTAACCCAAATTACTACGAATGCAAATAAAATAAAATAACAAAAATGAAATGTGGTGAGAAACTTATGTGTAGAGAAATGTGTTTACTTAGATTTCCTTACTCCCTAACTATCTTTTACCGGTTAATTAGTGTGTATTAGTCGCGTGGATGACGGGTGTATTCCTTAATACCATTCGTGGGGTGGCGTACTTACTTCCCCAACTCTACAAGCTCCTACTTCACTCCTATGTCGAGCCGGCTAGGAAGCTCCTAACATGGGATCACTAGAATTCGCTTGTGCATTAAATACAACCATAAAAACCTTTAGTACGCATTTGGTTCATTGTTTCTTAAGACGTTCAAGCAAGTTACCGAATAGGAAGTTAGCCAGTTTTCTTAAGCCTAACATAGATAAACAATCATCCAATACAACTAACAACACACTAACAACCAATAATCAATAGCTAGGTTTCATTAGATCTAAGCAAACACAAGATAAATTTAGCCTAACATGTTAAACAAAAGACAAGAATAAGATAGAATCAAACAACACATAGACATATTGAATGATTAATTGATAACTTATCTTTCAATGAAACATGGAAGATCTCAAGGCAAAAAGCCCTGAAAAAGTAGCTAAAATCGTCTTAGGGTTTTATCCCAAAATTCCACACACTAAGCTCTCCTTAATGACAAAAGATTAGAAAACTATATATAGATTTTTGGATCTGACGGCGTCACCTTATGGAGTGTGACGCCGTCACCTCGCCGCTTTTAGGGTTCCCGGATGACCTTCTTGACGCCGTCCCTCTTTAGCTCTTCCAAAATCCATTCTGGCTTATCAAGGCTTGACGTCGTCAGCTCGTGAACGTGACGCCGTCCCCTTATGATTTAAGCCGTGACGCCCTCGATCAAGTTAAAGCGTGACGCCGTCAGAATTCACATGCTATTTTCACTGGCTTATCATGAGTAAATTTCACGTCCAACTTTTCTTGCCAAAGCATGACGCCGTCCAGAGTAAATTGTGACGCCGTCAAGAGTAACTTTTAGCCGATTTTTGAAACTTTGTCGTTTTCTTCACTTTAATGCTCCAAAAACGTCCAAAATGCCTCCTTTTCCAGATTTCTCCTCAAAAGTACCTAAAATGACAAAAGGAACGATTTAGGGCAATATTTGATCAAATAAATACGATTTAGGGCTTAAATGACCCCTTAAAAGCGGTACACTTTTCGCCTCATCAAATACCCTTACACTTGAGATTTGCTTGTCCTCAAGCAAATGCGCTTTTATTCTAATCAAAATACAAGTTAGGGGTCATTTAATGCTAACATAAAAGTAATTACAACAAATAATCGTTCCACTTCAATCATAATAAGCACGGAGATTACATACTAGCACCTCACAAGTAGTGTTTAGATACTCACATCTCTCAAGTGTCATCAAAATAAATCTCATAAATGAAAACGGATAATATCTCTCACTACCTGTCATAGCAAATAGATTACCATAGGCTTGGGAAAGGATCGAAAACCTCCTCCACTAGGCGTAAGCACCAAAGATAAACTATCAAAGAGGGCTTTTAAATGGGTTATAACGTTAGGTGTAGGGAAAAGGAAAACATGGTTTTGTTGGATAAGGGATATTTTACTGGTGGCGAGTTAAAAATCTTGATCAATTACATGTACTATACAATGTTGCTAAGCCAAGACTAGACTCGATCTTAAGCTAATGAAAGAAAATAACAAAAACATAAAATAAACATAAAATAAAACGGGATGGTAGTCCGTATGTTTTTTCTATTTTTTCATTTTCTCATTTTTTTTGTATTTTTCTTGATTTTTCGATTTTTTTTTTTTTTTTTTTTTTTTTTTTTTTTTTTTTTTTTTTTTTTTTGCATACACTTTTGCCCTACCATCCAAAATAATACATCATAGGGGCGTTGCATCCCCTTACACTTGAATTTTTACATAACGTTACAAATAACTATTCTAATGACTCGAATTAAGATAATTGAAAAACTTTGAGTACTTTTAAAATATTTAGCACATATGGGGGTAATAAATGATGTTCTTCCCCATTACTCCATTACACTAGTACTTTACCCATGAGTCCCAATCGTCCCAAAACAATATGTACAAGGATATGACTCGACTTAGCAACCATGTAATCAATTAGATAATTAACTTGGGTTTAAAACAAATGTTGTCACAATAATGCACTAAAGATGAGTGCATACAAGGTAGGCTAAGGCGATTTGGGTGTACATTTTAGTGGGGTGTAACAAATTCTTCCTTTAAGTAAAATGCTTAAAGGTCGAAACGAAAAGATAGGCTCTGAGGGGTGTACTAGGGGTATCGTGTACTAAAAATGAGTACAACGCAAAGGGTGTGGGAGAATTACTTGACCAATGTAGCCAACGTAATTATAACAAAAACACAGGTGTAAAACAATGGGTTAATCCTAATGCCTCTTATCATGTAGTAAATCTAACTACACGAATGTAGTCTCACTTGTGGCCTCGGAATGGTCCTAACGCAAGTTCTAGAATCTAAGTGCTACCGGTACACACATCATAGCATAAATGCTTTTCCTACCAATTCTAGGGGCGAACCTCACATATTTGGGGGTGGAAAATTTTTTAGTGGTACGGTTTTTGTGCTAGTCATATAACTCCTATCCGTGAGACGCTCATTAAGATCAAAGTTTCACTCCTAAATGTTGTAAAAAATTTTAAATTTGGCACTAAAATTACCCTAACAGGTGTTTATCTCAGTTTTATTACACATCTACTATTAAACAAACAAAAATCAAGCGTAATAGCATTCTCTAAAATCGTACTTTTACCCCCCCCCCCCCCTTACACTTAAGATGAACATTGTCCCCAATGTTCAAATAACAAGATGTAAAAGTAAATAAGGTAAAAGAATGAAATCAAATACTCCCCTGATTCGTTCGGTGGATAAAGTGGTAACATGGTTAGATCTTCTTCCAAGAGAATGTAAAAGCTTCAAGACTAATGCATCGCCAAAAGCTCGATTCCACATACATCTCCTTGTCCAAAATAACCTGTTAATCCTGAGAAAACAAACAAGAAAAACCAAAGCATCAAACCGAACAAAGACAACTCACAACTAGGTGTAATTCCAGACTTAGAAATAAAACAATAAAAGATATAATGCTTGCGGAATGAATGCTTTGCAGGTTCCTGGAGTTTATAAGTTAGAGATTTAATAAAAACTTTTTATGAAAACAAAACTTTCAAAATTTTCAGAAAATTAAAACCTGACGCCGTCAGGTTGTAATTCCTGACGCCGTCAGAAATGATCTGACAGAATTCTCATGTTAAGTTTCCGGAAAATTTCTGGAAAAACCTATACCTCATTTCCTGGAAATCCTGCAAAATATCATTATGACTCGATACAAGCATTTGACTCAAACAAATACTAATATGTATGTTAATTTAATATTATTATGATTCATGTTCATTTGTTCTAATAAACCGATTTGACTTTCCCTTACACTTATCTTTTGCAAAATACCTTTATATGTAGTTAAGACGAAGTTAAAAACAAAATAAAGCATTTTCACAATTTTAGTTTTGAACATGAATCAATAATAATAAAAATTAAACATACATACGGAAGCAAATAAAATCAAACAAACAAATAAATAAACACACAAAGCAATTAAAGCTTGGGTTGCCTCCCAAGAAGCGCTTGTTTTTGTTCGAGTCACGAGCCTGACTCTACCCTTATTTAACAAAAATAGGGGAGGTTTTCCCTACACTTAGGATTAAGTGCGGGTGAAAGTAGCGATACACACCCTTAGGGTGTGAATATGCCACGTGAGGTGAAGGGGGTGAGTGAATGGCTTCCTTCATCCTAAAACTACCCGGATAATTTTGGTTGATGGGTGGGTCGGTTCCTCTTTTTTCTCCTAGATGTAAATCTAAGGATGAAAAGTTCTGTAAAGGTTGAGGTTCCAATTCATCAACACTAGGAAATTCCCTAGAACTATGAGTAAGGTCATCACTAAAAGTGTGCAAACCTATATCCTCTAGTTGTGCTTGGTCCAAGGGTTCTACCTCCATCGGGATTCCTAAAGTCTCTTCTACTTCTTCCGGGTAAGTCACGGGCGGTGTGGGTGCCTCAAATGATGGTTGAGTATTTTGTGGGCATATGGTGTTTACCTCATTATTCCACGTGTCAAGATCACCTATATCCTCGTCAATTGTTTTCTTAGGTAGTGATAATAACAAACCTAGTGCTTTATCCAACTTATGATTTATTGATACGGCTCTATCCACAATTCCTTGGCAAACTAGGTCGCTTTTCCTATTAGCCTCGCTAAAACAAGATCCTAAACATGGAGGTTGTTCATAAGAATCTATCCTAGGTGAAGGCTCATATGATTCATAAGTGTCTCTAAATGAGGTATTTTGAACTTCTTGGTGTTCTAGCCACTCAACCATATCTTGCAATCTTAGAAATCTAAGTGAAAAGTCCATTTGAAGCAAATTACAAACAAAATCACAAAGAAAAGATAGACTACGAGAAAGCTACAAAATAAAAAGAAAATATCTCACTTGATAGGAATCTTGTGAGTAGACCTAATAAAAATAAAATTTCAACCTAAGCAATAACTATTCCCCGGGCTGCGGCGCCAAAAACTTGATTGCGTGGTTTTGTAACCTTACAACAGGTTTTACCTCTCGAGGGATCTCAAGAGGCTTACAACCCCACCAGGCAGTGTACCTGACCGATGTAGTATAGTGTAGTGGTAAGTACGGGGGATTGATCGTTCTCCACAGGGAATAGTGTTCGTTAGGTGTGAAAGGCTACTCTAATTAGGTCTAAGGGTTGAGGAAGATTCTTTTTATGTTTTTATAGTTTTTATGAAAGCAAGTAAAATCTCGGGTTTTGAAGGAGTGGGCGGAATTAGTTGCTAGTCAACTAACCCAAATTACTACGAATGCAAATAAAATAAAATAACAAAAATGAAATGTGGTGAGAAACTTATGTGTAGAGAAATGTGTTTACTTAGATTTCCTTACTCCCTAACTATCTTTTACCGGTTAATTAGTGTGTATTAGTCGCGTGGATGACGGGTGTATTCCTTAATACCATTCGTGGGGTGGCGTACTTACTTCCCCAACTCTACAAGCTCCTACTTCACTCCTATGTCGAGCCGGCTAGGAAGCTCCTAACATGGGATCACTAGAATTCGCTTGTGCATTAAATACAACCATAAAAACCTTTAGTACGCATTTGGTTCATGTTTCTTAAGACGTTCAAGCAAGTTACCGAATAGGAAGTTAGCCAGTTTTCTTAAGCCTAACATAGATAAACAATCATCCAATACAACTAACAACACACTAACAACCAATAATCAATAGCTAGGTTTCATTAGATCTAAGCAAACACAAGATAAATTTAGCCTAACATGTTAAACAAAAGACAAGAATAAGATAGAATCAAACAACACATAGACATATTGAATGATTAATTGATAACTTATCTTTCAATGAAACATGGAAGATCTCAAGGCAAAAAGCCCTGAAAAAGTAGCTAAAATCGTCTTAGGGTTTTATCCCAAAATTCCACACACTAAGCTCTCCTTAATGACAAAAGATTAGAAAACTATATATAGATTTTTGGATCTGACGGCGTCACCTTATGGAGTGTGACGCCGTCACCCTCGCCGCTTTTAGGGTTCCCGGATGACCTTCTTGACGCCGTCCCTCTTTAGCTCTTCCAAAATCCATTCTGGCTTATCAAGGCTTGACGCCGTCAGCTCGTGAACGTGACGCCGTCCCCTTATGATTTAAGCCGTGACGCCCTCGATCAAGTTAAAGCGTGACGCCGTCAGAATTCACATGCTATTTTCACTGGCTTATCATGAGTAAATTTCACGTCCAACTTTTCTTGCCAAAGCATGACGCCGTCCAGAGTAAATTGTGACGCCGTCAAGAGTAACTTTTAGCCGATTTTTGAGACTTTGTCGTTTTCTTCACTTTAATGCTCCAAAAACGTCCAAAATGCCTCCTTTTCCAGATTTCTCCTCAAAAGTACCTAAAATGACAAAAGGAACGATTTAGGGCAATATTTGATCAAATAAATACGATTTAGGGCTTAAATGACCCCTTAAAAGCGGTACACTTTTCGCCTCATCATTTTCAGTCTCATATAAAGCCATTTACTCCATCATGACTTAACTCAATAGTGCAGCTCGCTGATGAAGGTCGACACAATCGAGGGCAAGAACCACTAAGTTAATCATAATCGCTTGCAAGAACCGCCAAGGTCTGGTCCAGGGACTCTCCAACACCAGTCAAAGGCATAGGGTCAGCAAGAACCATACATACCTTATTATAGACCGATATAACAATCCCAAAATAGGCCAGTTGACATAAGGGCCCAAAGACTGGGTCATCAGGCTCTAAGGTAGTACAAAGGGACATAACAAAGCTTTCGGCTACCACATCTCCCATCCTTCCACCACCAACTACACTACCTAACAATCAGGAAACATATCAAATTAATTCTGCATTCAAAGCAACAAACTCCACGTGGGCGTTACCATCTTCCTCTTGGACATCAACAACTCTTTTAGGTCTATCAAAGTATCAATCACAACCTGATCAAGGTTAGTCAAAATACCTACTCCTGGACGTTCAATGAAAAACTTAAAACTCTTACCAGGACGATTAGCCTCACCTTGGAAGAACTTAGAAGATATTTTCGAAGAAGCAAAAGTCTTTGAAACTCTCCCATTCGTACCATGAACATCTGACAAGATAACACGCTTCCCATCTGGGTATTGGTAGTCACAATCACAAGGTCATCAGTATCCTCCTACTTAGAAAAAATAATACTCTCTTCAGGAAGGACTTCAAAAATACCCCTTCATGCCATGGAGGAACTTCCTTAGCTACAGCCACGAGCTCAAGCCTCAGACAAACTCATCACAGTCAATAAAATTGCAAAAGGGCAAAAAGGGAAAATGTCAAATCAAAAGCATATTAGAAAAAGAGACAACGTCTCACACCCTAGATAGAGTAACGACACATAGATTAACATTCTTGCTACAGCAAAAAATAAACATATAACACCACATTTAGGTTGAAAACAAACCAGATCTAACTCTGGAATCAACCAGTAAACCCACAAGAAGTGGTTAAAAATTTAGACAAACACCTAGGGACTTTGGCAAACTACAAAGTCCACAAGGAAACATAAAGTCTATGGACTTTCAACAAACAACACAAAGTTTCTACAAACAAAGTACAAAAACCTTTGTCACTTACGTAGAAACTTGAAGTAAATTTTGAATAAATGAGAAAAGACACTTGAAAAAGTGGAAATAAATTTCTTTGAAGTGTGGGAAACTTGGGATGATTCACAAAGACGTCCTTACGAAACATCGGGAAATTAAAGACAAAAATGGCTAAGTGACAGTGTTAATACAAATAATGTCTGTGAAAACGTAGAGGGGGGGGGGGGTGAATACGTTACCGTTTTAAAATCTTAAAACTTGTTGTATCAAATATTCGATTAAGTTTGTTGTAATATGAAAGATGCCAATTATAGTTTATGACTAGCATATACTAAAACAAGTTGTCACACAAGTATAACCATCAAGTCACAACATGTTAGGAATTAAGCTTAAGCAGTTAAGACTATTGGAGGTAACAGTTAGGACTGTTGAAGATTGAAGTTAAGACTGCTGAAGAGTGTTGAAGACATGAGCAGTTAAGACTGCTGAGTGAAGAAGTTAAGACTGTTTATGATTTATGTAAAGTAGATAATTATGGAAAATATATTGTGTATATCGTATAAGAATAGATTGATAGTTATCTTGTACAGGAATCCTTAGTCTATAAAAGGATTGCCTAGGTTAACATACAGAGGTGTGAGTTCATACGTATTAGAAAGATTCAAGGTTGTAAACCCTAGTGATAGGAAGATCACTCGTATTATTTGCTAATAATATTGAATCATTGGAAGTTATTATTCTGTGTTCTTTGTTTCATTCTAATATTACAAAACACATAAGATCTTCTAAGTGCTAGCTAGTAAATTCCGCGTGCTAGACTTAGTATAATTCTTTGTATCACATCTAACACAAGGAGTGTGTGTAGATCCGGTCAAGTGGTATCAGAGACAGGTTGCTGATACATAGATTTAGAAGATCCGAGAAGAACAAAGATGGACATGGAAACAACACCATCCACAACTAACATTGCTGCTAAGCTTCCTATGCTTAAACCTAATGAGTTCGACCTGTGGAGACTTCGTATTGAGCAGTTTTTCCAAGTGCAAGACTATGCACTATGGGAGATCATTGAAGATGGAAACTCGTTTACCCCTGTTGAAACAACAACTGTTGTTGAAGGTAAATCTGAGACTACAGTACAGACAAAGCCGACTACTAATGAAGAGAAGGCAAGATACAAGAATGATATTAAGGCTAGAAGTTTGCTTCTAATGACTATTCCCAATGATCAGTTGCTGAATTTTAGTAAGTTCAAGTGTGCTAAATCTCTTTTCGAAGCTATTGTTGCAAGATATGGTGGGAATGAAGCCACCAAGAAAGCTCAGAAGACTCTTCTCAAGCATCAGTTTGAGAACTTTACTGCAACAAGTAATGAGTCGTTGGATCATATGTTCAATAGGCTTCAAAAGTTGGTGAGTCAACTGGCTATTTTAGGGATTGAGATGCCTCAGGAAGATCTCAACTCAAAGTTTCTGAGAAGTCTACCTTCTGAATGGGCTATGCATGTGGTAGTATGGAAAAACAAGCCTGATATAGATTCCATGAGCTTAATGGATCTATATAGCAACTTCAAGATAATTGAACATGAGATTAAGAAGTCTGCTGGATCAAGTTCAAGCTCAAGCTCAGGGAATTTGGCCTTTGTATCAACTCCCAGTTCCTCAAATCCAGATGAAGAAGTGCAAGTTGCTGGAGCAGTTGGAACTGCTAGTGCAAATCTTGGTACTGCTAGCACCTCGAGCAGTACTAGTGGACTTTTGAATGATCATACTTATTGTGCTTTTCTGACTACTCAGCACAATGGAAGTATGTTGACTCATTCAGATCTTTAAGAGATTGATGAAGATGATATTGAAGAGATGGATATTAAGTGGCAGCTCTCTCTTCTCAGTTTGAGAGCTAGAAGATTCTTGAAGAAGATTGGCAAGAAGATTGTCATAAACAGTAATGATGTTGCAGGGTATGACAAGTCCAAGGTTGAGTGCTACAACTGCCACAAGAAAGGTCATTACTCAAGGGAGTGCAGATTGCCTAGTCAACAAGATGGAAAGAGCAGAGCATATGGAAACAAGTCAAGAGTTGTGGAGGTTACTGATTCAAGCTCGAAAGCCATGGTTGCTATTGATGGCTTAGGATTTGACTGGAGCTATATTGCAGAGGAGGAAGCGGAAGCATCTACAGAGGTTGCTCTCATGGCATTTTCTGATTCTGAGGTACAAGTTTCAAAATGTTCTAAATCTTGTGAATCTTTAAAAGAATTGGAAACACTTAAAACAAGATATGAGAGTCAGTGGAAAGAATTAAAAGAAACTGCTTTTAGCTTAGCAAATCATAAGAGAGCTTTAGCTGTGTTAGAAGAGAAAATTGTTCATTATCAAAACAATGAGTCTAAGTTTTCTGATGATATGATTATTGTTAAGAGGGACTTAATGTTTAGAGAGAATGAGATTACTGTTTTAAAACATGAGCTAGAACAGGTTAAGAAAGCTAAGGAGAATATACAGATGAGTGTAGATACACTTGAATACACATCACAAGGTGTTAAAAAGATAATTGAGAGTCAGATTCAGAATAAAGCTAAGTCAGGCCTAGGATATAAGTCAGTTCCACCTCCTTATAGAGGAATACCATCACCCAAAGGTATAGACTTAGAACATACAGGACTCCCTGAATTTCAATTACCTAAACTTAATTATGGTCCTCAACCTAAGAAGGATGTAGTTGATAAACCTGTGTTTGTAAGTGCAAGTGATAAGTCACTATCTGAGGACAAGGTGTCTTCTGATAGGTCCTCACCTAAGGACTCAGATGCTCCAACAATTGAGGAATGGACTTCTGATGATGAGGATGATCAGGCTGTGGTTAAGCCTGTTAGTGATAAAGTGGAGGAACCAAAAGTTCCAAAGATGGATAAACCTGAGACTGTTAGGCCTAGTTCTAATGCCAAACCTTTTAGACCAACAGTTAGGTATGCAGAGATGTATAGAACCACAAACAAGCCAAGAGGTAACCAGAGAAATTGGAATGACCTCAAATCCCACAAATTAGGAAAGGATTTTGTTTGTTATAGGAAAGCTTGTTACTCTTGTGGTAGTTTTGATCATCTTGCAGATTATTGTGATAAATGGGTATCTGGATATACAAATCATAGGTTAAGCATTGCAAGACCTAAAACTCCTCCTAGGAATGACATGATGATACCCAGATCAGTTCTTTTGAGGTCTGGACCTAGAGCAGTTCCAACTGCTAGACCAGCAGTTCCAACTGTCAGACCTATGAGACAGATTCACCCAAGGCCACCAGTTCAAAATCAAATAAATGTTTTTAAACCATCTTACAAAACTGGTAAAAGAACTTTTTATGAGAAAGCAGTGGTGAAAAACCAAGTTTGGAAGCCAAAGGTAACAACTGCCAAGCCAGCAGTTCCAACTGCTAGCAAGGTAATTGGTACTGGTGTGAATAAAAACACTGCTAAGGGAAACATGGGTAATGGGGTGAATGCTTCAGCATGTTGGGTATGGAGACCAATTCAACCTAATGGTGCTAAGACTGTTTTGAAAAGAATGAATTATGTTGATGCTAGAGGAAAACCTAAGTCTGTTTTGGCTTGGGTTCGACAAGAAAACTAATTTTTCTTGTTATATGCATTGTTAGTCATATGCTTGTATTTGGTTTCTTTGTTTTTGGACTAACAATTGCAGGATTGGAGAGAAAACACCAAGGGATTATGAATGCTTGATGTTTTGGACTAAATGGTGTTCTGGAGATTAGTATGTGATTCTTGCATACAACAAATGGTAATTGGTTCACCATGTCTTATCCACATAAGAACCAACTAGTCCAGAGCAAACGGTTTCTGGTAAAGACTAATTAAATCCGTTTCTGGTTGACAATTTACCAAAAATTGTATGGTTATCAGCTCAACATATCTTAATGTGAAGAGTTGGCTAGTCCAAAGCAAACGGCTATTGGTAAAGACATATCAAATCCGTTGATAGCTGATAGTTTGCTAAAAACTATGTATGAGCCATGTTATTTTAAAATTCTTATTTCAAAAAGTTGGGACGGCTCAATAAAAATTTTCAACAGTTGAGACGGGTAGTACAAAATATTGGTACGGTTCAACTAGCCGTTATGACTGACGTGTCGGTAATTAATTTTGGAGTAAAAACTAGCCGTTGGCGGTTTGTTGCGATTTTTACTGGATGAATTACAGATTTCGAGGGATCCTCTGATAGATATTTTAACTTTTATTTTATTATATTCTTATACTAAAATAAATAGTTACCATATTCTTTAAGTCGGTCAACTTAAAACCCTAACTCTCTCCATAAACTCTCAATTTTACTTTCATCTTCTATCTTTTCATTCACCATTATTACTATTCACGGCTGTTAACTAACATTTTCTACTAAGAATGGCAAGATTGGATTTTGCTAAGCGTCACAACCAGGTTGCGTTTTTAGAGAAAACAGAGCAAGGAGATGGGCCAAAATTTTATGAGGTTGTGGACTTTCTCAACCACTCTCACATAAGGTATGCTCTAACTGTTTCTCCTACTCTTTATGTTTCGCACATCACACAGTTCTAGCAGAAGTCATCTATCTTGACACGTGATGATGGAAACTTAGAAATTCATACTAAAGTAGATGGCATTAAATTTGTTGTTACCGAGTCTATAATTAGGAGACATCTTAAACTAAATGACTCAGATGGTATCGACACTATGCTAAATACTGAAATTTGGGAAGAACTTGAAAAAATGGGGTATGATACATCTGAATAATAAGTTGACTTTTCAAAAAGCATGTTTTTCACCCCAATGGAGATTTTTGATACATACTCTTCTATTATGTTTAAGTAATAAAAAGACTGCTTGGGGACAATTCAGTAGCAATATTGCTATTGCTCTCATTTGCTTGTCTACAAACAGAGTTTTTAACTGGTCAAAATATATTTTTGAGGGTATGGCATCAAATGTTGATAGTAAAACAAAGTTTTTAATGTATCCCAGGTTTGTTCAAACAATTTTGAATAAAAAGAAAAACCTGCTTACAGAACCAACTGAAATTTTTCCTACGCCTAGTCTACAATCAAAGGTCTTTCAAAATATGACTATGGCTAGTAAACTTTTTCAAGGGGAACCAGTTCCATTATTTCCTCAAATGATTTAAACTGAGTTAGGTGAAGGTTCAGCAGTTCCAACTGATCCCCATCACACATCCACTCAAGTATTTGAAACAACCCAACAACCACCTATCACTTATAGGAGAAGGTCTAAACCTAGTCTAACTAGGGTGGTGACTGAATCCTTGCCCAAAGATTCACCTCTCATATCAGGTAATACAACTAGAAGTGATAAGGGTAGTTCTTCACAAACTGAATTGACGGCTTTATGTACCAAGTTAGTAAACAAGGTTGACAATTTGGAGAAGGAGCTAAAGCAAACCAAGGAGGATTTTAAAGCTCACAAGGAAACTTTTGCCAAAGTTTATACAAAGCTAACAAAAAGAGTGAAGCAGCTTGAAGAACAGTTGAAGAAGAAAAGGGAAAGAGTGGTACTGGATAAAGATTCTGATGATGATGATTCAGATGGCTCTGAAGGGGATGATGAAAATTCTTCCAAACAGGGGAGGAAATCTGGTAAAGAGAGGAAATTTGATGATAAAGATAGATCAGCATCTCAGGGGAGGAATGAAGAAGATTCTGAAGAAGAAGGTTTTGATATTGGTTCAGGTTCTGGTAATGTTCATGAAGAAACAGCTGAGAAATATCAAGCAGTTCCAAATGAAGAAACAGTTCAAACTGCTGAGACAGAGCAAGTAACAGTTCAAACTGCTGGGTCAGAGCAACAAGCAGTTCAAACTAAAGAAATTTCTGATGAACAAGTTTATGAAAGGAGAAGAGCAGATAAAGGAAAGAATCCTATGACATCTGAAGAAGTGGCTGCTGTTCAAGAACTTGAAAGGCTTAAAAGGTTGAAACCAAAAACTAAAGAACAGATAGATCATGATGCAGAGGTTGCAAGACAAATGTTAGAAGAAGATTTGGCTGATAAGGAAGCTGAAAAGGAAGCTAAACAAGCCCAGATGGATCATGATGAAGAATTTGCAAGGAAATTAGCTGCTGATGATATAAGGAATATAGTTGAATTCATGGGAAGGAAAAGATTAAATGAAGTAGATGAAGAAGAATTCAATGATCAGTTGCAATATTTTCTAGATTCTGATATGATGGTAAGAGCACAAGCTTCTATGGTTCTTAGAGATCAAGAGTTAAATGAAGATGAGAAGACAGAGGAGCTTAAGGAATTTATACTCAAGAAGAATGGAGTTACAAAATGGGATGATCTGATTCATAGAATAAGAGAAAGTCAGAAGTCAGGGTACAAGACTAAGTTACCAACAAAGAGGGAACTTGTTGAGGATATGAAGCATTATTTGAAGAACTCAGCAAATTACTCAATGAAAGATTTCAAGGGAAAGTCTTATGCTATTATTGAAAAAGAATTCTGTGAAACTTATGCTATTTTGAATTCTCCAAAAAGAAGTGTCAAAACAGGTAAGAAGAGGGAAGCAGAATCTATGGAATCAGAAGTTGCTAAGAAACAAAAGTCTGATGAAGAAGGATTAACTGATGAGAAGATTAAAAGCATGATGGTGATTATTCCAGAGTATTCTCACATTAAACCTTTGCAGGTCAAACATCCAATTATTGACTGGGAAGTGTTTACTGATGGTAGAATGAAGGGCTGGAAGATTATCAGGTTAGGAGATATTTCTGAAAGATATAAGTTGTTTGAAGATTTGCTTAAAGGCTTTGACAGAGAAGATCTAAATCAACTTTGGAGTTTAGTGAAAGAGAAGTTCAGAGATATTGATCCAGTTGAAGATAAAGACAAAGAACTATGGGTTCAATTGAAGAGACTGTATGAACCAGATGGTGGAGAATCGATTTGGAGATTTCAAGATCAAGTCAAGGATATCTCTTGGAAGTTATTTGGTACATGTGGAGTACACAGAGTATCTACAAAGGAAGGATTAGAGATATATATGCTGGTTGAAAAGAATTATCCACTCAGACCAGGTGTTTTGACTATGCTGGTATTTACTAAACTAGAAGCTAATGATGAGTCTGAGATGGCTAATATGCTGGTAACGAAGATATTCAACCTTGCACAAGAAGTAAAAGCTAGATCGAAGAGATTTGTTTGATGGGTATTTGAAAGAATTTTCAGCATTAAGAAGAAGAAGCTTAATTTGAAGAAACTTAATGATTGGGAAGAAATCATAAGTTTAGGGGAGGATTATTAGGAATTAAGCTTAAGCAGTTAAGACTGTTGGAGGTAACAGTTAGGACTGTTGAAGATTGAAGTTAAGACTGCTGAAGAGTGTTGAAGACATGAGCAGTTAAGACTGCTGAGTGAAGAAGTTAAGACTGTTTATGATTTATGTAAAGTAGATAATTATGGAAAATATATTGTGTATATCGTATAAGAATAGATTGATAGTTATCTTGTACAGGAATCCTTAGTCTATAAAAGGATTGCCTAGGTTAACATACAGAGGTGTGAGTTCATACGTATTAGAAAGATTCAAGGTTGTAAACCCTAGTGATAGGAAGATCACTCGTATTATTTGCTAATAATATTGAATCGTTGGAAGTTATTATTCTGTGTTCTTTGTTTCATTCTAATCTTACAAAACACATAAGATCTTCTAAGTGCTAGCTAGTAAATTCTGCGTGCTAGACTTAGTATAATTCTTCGTATCACATCTAACACAAGGAGTGTGTGTAGATCCGGTCACAACACAAGCAATAATATAATGCAAGTATAAAAGTAAAGCAGTAAGTAAAAAGAAAGCGCAAACCGGACACGATGATTTATAGTGGTTCGGTCACGGAGCTCCTCTCCGCCCTACTCCACTCCCCGAGTACCCAACTCGAGAGTTACTTCACTAAATCAATAAGCTCCCTTCTCAGTGGAGAAAACCTTACAAACGTCGCTTACACTTTTTTCGGTACAAATGTAACACCCCCTAAATTTCAAGTTAACAGCGGACGACTAATTGGGGTATTACTGGAAGGATCATAGTCATAATCATAGAAAATGACTCAAAAGAGGCGTTTTGAAAGTTATTATCATTCATTTAATAATTCAGATACAAAAAGGAATTTCAATGTTAAATATCCCACAAAAGATATGGTAGTTCGAAATGAATGATAGTATTTATTTGACACCAAAACCATCAGTTTATTTGCCCACTCTGTGCCTTGAATGCTCCGTTAATTACCTGAGATAAACATGCTAAAAGTCAACAAAATTGTTGAGTGAATCCATAGTGTTTGTAATTGTAATCAGTTTGAACACAAGTCTCAAGTTTTATAATTGCATAGAAACACAATCATAGTAGAAATAGTAATATTGCAGTTCGATATATTGCCCTAAGTCTCATGACACTCAAACCTTAACGATTACCGCCGAAACGGTATGAACACACCAAATTAATGGTGTGAGTTTATGGCCCTCGGATAGGAGATTGTCGTCTACCTATTTCCTTCAAATAAAGTGCATTTGACTAATCCAGCTAGCAACTAAGGCCATCTTCTGGCTAGTTCAAATAGGCAGTCAGCCTCCAACAGATCTGTTCACTATATATGCGTTCACTCGCAAGTGATTAATGGCTCATGATGGGAGGGACTTTTAGTGGCAATAGGAGTGGTAACTTAGGCAATATCAATCAGGTATAGCATACAGAAAATACTTATGTTCTGTTTTGTAGCATGTATCTCCCCACGAGTTGAAAGTATATAAAAGATAAAAGTGGGACTATGAGCTCACCTCGGATGTAGTTGGCAAAGATAATATGAAATCAAATGTAATATGGGAACGGCACCAACACACGACATGAATAATAGGGAAGTCTAAGATTTCGATAGTCTTATGCTAGGCTTAATGCGAATAATGATTGTGGAAATGGTATCGGATAACGAATTGATTTGTGATGAGAATGGTTGATATGCTTAAAATGCTTAAAGTTCAAAAATAATATTATATACAATATTATCTTGTTTTTATGTTTATTGAATCCGTAGATATCGTTTCCTCGAAAGTTGGTGGATGATACGTTATATTATACGTTAGAAATCCGTTATATAGCTACTTATATATGTAACGTAATTTAAATATATCTTACGAAATGTACAAAAGGCTTTTTAGGATGAAAATGTATAAAACATTAATTGTGAATATATATATATATATATATATATATATATATATATATATATATATATATATATATATATATATATATATATATATATATATATATATATATATATATATACACATATATATATATATACACATATATATATATATATATATATATATATATATATATATATATATATATATATATATATATATATATATATATATAGTTACTGAATGGTCCACCAAGTTATATGAAATTTACACTTTTAACCATAATGGTGAAACTTTTACACCGTTAGTCCTTGGTTAGATTGTATTTACATTTTTGATCCAAAGTATCCAAATATGACATTTTAATACTTCTGGTTACTGTTTATTCACTTTCTACCCTTAACTTATCAAAATAACAGTTTGACACTATTTTATGTGAAAGTTACATATTTAACCCGATATGCATAATAATTTGCATTTTTAGTCCAAAAATCACAAATATATGAGTTTAATATTTTCGAGAGTTTCATAAGCCTCAAATAGCTTATTTAACTTTATAAAACTGCTTATTACCTGAAAAGAGCTTATTTTTAGCTTATTAGGCCTTAGGAGTTTTTAAAACAGGCCTGTTAAGGTTTTACGATCCAATGGGTTTCAAATCGATTTGGGCTTTATTTTGGGCTTAAAATATGGTCTATTAACTTGTCAAAACTGCTTATAGGACTGCTTATTCGGAATTGCTTATTAAGAGCTTAGTGGGCTTTAAGGCCCACTCAATAAATATATAGTTTTTATAACTAGTTCGAGGGTGTTTAACTTGTGGGTTCGAAAAGGTAGTATAAGAGCTTATCATGGTAGCTTATTGTTACTGCTTATTAGTTTAGTTTATAGAGAAATGAGTTGAGTAATTTGTTCGATAGGTCACACGTATAAAAATGGTTTAATGGGTCGATTTCTAGTCGACATAACCAAAAGGTCAATATGATTTAAATGACATATATACGTTCGATAATCAACGTGACTACAAAATGAGTCTCGATAACCATTTATATAATGATATAAGATGCGAATGAATATAGTACTTCTTATCTAGCCATCCATAGAATTAGGAGGTCATATGTATACGTGAAATAAATAACGAGAGCTTATAAAAATAAATAGAAAGCTAGAAATGATGTCGAATGAAAAATAACGATGCATGAATTGATGAAAATCATAAATTGATGAAAATCATAAGTATGTATAGAGAAGTGTTCAAAAGACTTACTACACCAACAAGGGTGGTGAGAAAACATTGAAATGATCTAGGGATCGAAAGTTATTCACTAAACTCGCTAGAATCACCACAAAAGGATCGAGATCACTACCTTTCGAGTTGGAATGTGGAATGAATGACTAGAAATGGCCTTGCTTCTTGAAGGGACTCGGCTAGGGAGAAAATACTTAGGGAAATATTTGTGATATATGTTTTGAGTGAATGAATGAGTGTGTGTGACTTATATGTATATGTATATGCATGTACTAGAGTATAATGTATTTTGAGGACACAAGTTGGCTATTGATTTGATGCCGAAGGGATTAGGGAATAAATATAGCTAGGTACTCGAGTGTAAGATATATTAGGAGAGGTGGGAGTGAGCTAGCTTCGACTTATGGTCAAGTGGCATGGTTCAATATTTCATTCGACATGTAAAAGGTCCAAACGACTTAAGACGTGGCCAAAAGAATTAGGAAAGGTGTGATAATGTTTATAGAAGTTGTTTTCGACTAGGTATAACATAACGACTTAGGTAAAAATAAGTTGTGTCGATTTGGTTAACACTCGGATTGGTTTGTACATATGTCGAATGGTGTTAGCTTTAGGCCTCGTTTTAATAGTAAACGTTCGAAATAAACAATAAGGCTTGTCATTCCTGAACCCTTGAAAGGTGGTGAATCGAACCATGAAAAATGTGGTATAGATTATGTGTCGAATTATCAAGATATCTAGGACAAGTAATCAAGGGTTGGCTCGAATGAAATAAAAGAAAAGTGAAAATTGGGCTTGAATAGTAGTGGGCTTCGAATAGCCTGTTGGGCCGAGAACTATGTAATAAGGATCCGTTTGGTTTTTATTCGTGTATTTGATTATCGTGGTGCGTGTGTGAGCTCGTTCCAAAGTATTGTGAATCACGTAACAACGTTTTTGATTCATGGTAATGTAATAAACAAAAATTTTAAATTTTGTTCGTAAAAATGGTTAAATGAACTGTAATAATAGATTAATACTTGATTAACATTTACAAATTACTGGGTAATTTTAGAGGTTGCTACAGTACCTACCCGTCACACAGAATTCCGTCCCGGAATCTAAGTCTAAGTTAGTTGTCAGGGTTGTATATGGAAATAAATGTGGGTATTTGTCGCGAATTTGGTCATCACGTTCCCATGTATATTCTGGTCCTCGTTTAGAGTTCCATCGAACTTTGACAATTGGGATACGGTTTTGCTTTAGCTGTTTCACCTCTCTGTCCATTATTTCCACTGGTTCCTCTGTAAATACTAGTTTGTCATTAAGTTGGATTTCTTTCATTAGGATGACAAGAGTTTCATCTGACAGACATTTCTTCAAGTTCGATACGTGAAATGTGTTGTGTACTCTGCTGAGTTCCTCTGGGAGCTCAAGTTTATAAGCAACTGGACCAATCCTTTCCAGGATTTTGAATGGTCCAATGTACCTTAGATTTAACTTTTCACGCTTTCCGAAGTGTACCATTCCTTTCCAGGGGGAAAGTTTTAACATAACCCTGTCTCCAACCTGGAATTCCATCGGTTTCCGCCTCACATCGGCGTAACTCTTTTGTCTGACATGTGCGGCTTGCAGTCGTTGCCTGATCTTAAATATCTTTTCCATTGTCTCGTGAATCAGTTCTGGTCCTGTGAGTTGTACATCACCCACTTCAGACCAACAAACAGGTGATCTGCACTTTCGACCATAAAGTGCTTCAAAGGGCGCCGCATTGATACTAGCGTGGTAGCTGTTGTTGTAGGAGAATTATGTCAACGACAAGTATTTGTCCCAACCTTTTTTGAAGTCTATTACACATGCCCGAAGCATGTCTTCTAAGGTTTGGATTGTCCTTTCACTTTGCCCATCAGTCTGAGGGTGATAAACGGTGCTCATATCTAAACGTGTACCAAGAGCTTTCTGTAGAGTCTGCCAAAATCTAGAAGTAAATCGGCTATCTCTATATGAGATAATGGAGATTGGTACTCCATGTCGGGACACTATTTCCTTCAGATACAACTGTGCGAGAGTGCTCATCTCATCAGTTTCCTTGATTGGTAGGAAATGAGCGGACTTGGTGAGATGATCAATGATGACCCAGATGGTGTCCAATCCAGTTGACGTCTTTGGTAATTTGGTGATAAAGTCCATAGTAATTCGTTCCCATTTCCATACTGGAAGTTGGGGTTGTACAAGTAATCCTGACGGCTTTTGACATTCCGCCTTGACTCTTGAGTAGGTCAAACATTTCCCAACATACTCGGCGATGTCGGCCTTCACGTTTGGCCCCCAATAGAGTCTCTAGAGATCCTGATACATCTTTTCATAACCCGGGTGAATACGTACTTGGATTTGTGGGATTCATGCATGATGAGGTCACGTATACCTCCATAGAGTGGAACCCAACTTCTTACTTTGAAACAAAGCATTCCGTCTGATCTATTCACGAAACCATTCTCATTTTCTGGCATACCGTGAATTCCTTCACTGGGTCTGTTCTATTCTCTGAGAGCTTCAGCTTGAGCTTTGAGGATCTGTGACGGAAGGGGTGAGCAAATGAAGTAGACACAAAGCTCTTATCAGCTCCGGAATCAAATAATATTTTAACACTTTGTTGGTTAAGTAAGAATGTACCAGTGACTACGTCAGGGTCCTGCGGTGCATTTCCGTCACCTAGTACATATGCTCTACCACGAGCAGCGTTGTTCTAATTAGTATTCTGTTTTGGGCAGTGGTTCCTGTAGTGCCCCTTCTCGCCACACCCGTGGCACACTATTGCTATCGGTTGTAAATTTACACTAGTGGCTCTGCAGTCACTAGTTCTGTTGCCTAATTTTCGGCACTTTCCGCATTTGGCAGGACAAGGCCCAGTGTGATGCAGTCTACACTAGTTACACTGGGGTAGTGTTTCGGTATAACCTTTTCTGTCAGTTGGTGCAGCAACATAAGCCCTAGCAGCTTCCTGTCTGCGATTCTGTTGGTGGTGGTAGTTGTTGCAATTTGACTGATAATTACGGTTACGGTTGTTGTTGTTGTTGTTGTACCTGTTGTTGTTGTGAACAGTGGTTCCTCGATCATCCAACTTTCGTTTATGATCATTGTTTCTGGAGGTAGAACTCCATTTAATTTCCCGGTCTAGTAATCGTTGAGCAATTGTGATGGCTTCTTCCAGAGTTGGTGGTTTTGATGAGGTGACATTTCCCTCAATGCTTCGAGGCAGTCCCTCGACGTATTTCTCCAACATCTTTTCAAGATCCGGCACCATGGTTGGGCACAATGCAGCCAGTTCTTGAAACCTTCTATTGTAAGTTCTTATATTGTTCCCCTTCACAACCAGCTGGTGGAATTCCTCCTCCAGCTTCCTGATTTCAGTACGTGGGCAGTACTTCTTTAGCATTTTCAGTTTCAATTCAGCCCAGGTAATCTGATACACTTCCTCAATACCCATGGTTTGGGTGGTAGTGTTCCACCATGATAGTGCATCTTCCAGAATAGTCCCTGTGGCATAGGTGACTTTGCAGTTATCAGGACAATTGCTTCTCATGAAAACCGTCTCAGTACGCTCAAACCACTGAGCAAGTTCAGTCACTCCTTCTGAACCCTTAAAGTAAGTTGGCTTGCAACTCATGAAATCCTTGTAGCTATACTTGCGAGATGCAGATGCCTCGCTTTTAGCTGTTGCCCTGTTGTTGCTACTCAAGCAAGCTATTGTAGCCGCTTGAGTTTCGAGAGCTGCAGCAACGCTATCGGCTACCAGTTTTTGGATAGCTGCTTGAGTCATTGCTGATGTTGGTTTTGTAGTTTCCTTTCTTGTGTGAGCCATACCTCTATTAATACTACAAGAAAACACATATTTAAAATTCACATAATGACCAAGTTAGAATAATTCGAGTGACAAGGTAATTGCATATAAGTCCTAACAATACTGTCACAATGTGAAATCACAACCAACTGAGAATCATAAAACCACGACATGTCTGGGTACTATCGTAAATAAATGATCAACTCCTAGTATAGGATTGCTAAGGAACAAACTGATTCATCATCTACAAAAGCTGAAGTTCAACAACTTTCTCTACATTCATCAAGTTTCTTTTGAAACTTTCCTTATTAAAAGTCTGTGATTATACCCAGTTATAACATACAAAGAACCATAACAATCATAAATAACATCACGATATGTCTGAATACAATCACAATACACATGAACAACCACGACAACATAAATCAACATCAATATATAGTAAATCCGTAACCAACAGCATATATTAATAACTTGATCAGTTGTGTTACAAAACAGAATAATACAAGGTCCTTTATTAATGCCACATGCGGCAGGCTAAGATGCCTCAAAACTATAACTGATGTACAATATGTCTAACTATTGGAAGTCTCATCCATGTGTCCCGTGAGTTCTGTAATCTGATCCAGAAGTCTCTTTATATATGTCTGCTGCTATACATGCATGTCCTCGATGAGGCTCTCTATTGAAGCGGCCCTACGGCGAGCTTGCAGAACTTCTTAGATCTGCCTCTGTCTCTCCCACTGTAAAACTGTCATGTGAGAGCGCATCTTAAACATCTCTACCTGAATCCTCGTCAAACCATCCTGTAGGTCCATCCTCTCTGTTACGAGGTCATGTATAGTGCCATCGACCGTCTCGGGGCGGTCGAGTGATACCCTGTCAATGATGCTCAGAAGCGTGTCAATCTGCTCCTCATGACGCCTCAGTCACGTCATAATGGTAAAGGGAGTAGGTATGCGGGTAGCTGCTGCCCTGGAGCTCTCTCCAGTCTCGAAGACTCGGGCTGGAGGGGTAAAACCTGGAGAGAACAGTGATGATGAGGAATACGAATCACTAGGATCTGCTATGCGGGCCCGGTTCTGAGGGGTAAATCCTCCTCAGGTGTCGGCTCCCGGTAATGAGGTGTGAATGGGTAGGACTGAGTAAGTAGGTTAAACAGGTAGTCGGGTCTGACCGACGGTGGAGGGGGTGATGATAGTAGTGGTGGTAAGGTATGCTCAGGAGATAATGGTGGTGTCAGCCTGATCATATCCAATGGTGATGTTGGGGATGGAGGTGGTGATGGTGGTATAATCGGAACTACTAGTAATCGTACCCTTTTGCGAGGTGTGTACATCCTGATGGGTGATGCGTGGTTTTGTAACCTTACAACAGGTTTTACCTCTCGAGGGATCTCAAGAGGCTTACAACCCCACCAGGCAGTGTACCTGACCGATGTAGTATAGTGTAGTGGTAAGTACGGGGGATTGATCGTTCTCCACAGGGAATAGTGTTCGTTAGGTATGAAAAACTACTCTAATAGGTCTAAAGGTTGAGGAAGATTCTTTTTATGTTTTTATATTTTTTATGAAAGCAAGTAAAATCTCGATTTTGAAGGAGTGGGCGGAATTAGTTGCTAGTCAACTAACCCAAATAACTACAAATGCAAATAAAATAAATAACTGAAAATAAAATGTTGGTGAGAAACTTATGTGTAGAGAAATGTGTTTACTTAGATTTCCTTACTCCCTAACTATCTTTTACCGGTTAATTAGTGTGTATTAGTCGCGTGGATGACGGGTGTATTCCTTAATACCATTCGTGGGGTGGCGTACGTACTTCCCCAACTCTACAAGCTCCTACTTCACTCCTATGTCGAGCCGGCTAGGAAGCTCCTAACATGGGATCACTAGAATTCGCTTGTGCATTAAATACAACCATAAAAACCTTTAGTACGCATTTGGTTCATGTTTCTTAAGACGTTCAAGCAAGTTACCGAATAGGAAGTTAGCCAGTTTTCTTAAGCCTAACATAGATAAACAATCATCCAATACAACTAATAACACACTAATAACTAATAATCAATAGCTAGGTTTCATTAGATCTAAGCAAACACAAGATAAATTTAGCCTAGCATGTTAATCAAAAGACAAGAATAAGATAAAATCAAACAACACATAGACATATTGAATGATTAATTGATAACTTATCTTCAATGTAACATGGAAGATCTCAAGGCAAAAAGCCTTGAAAAAGAAGCTAAATTCGTCTTAGGGTTTTCTCCCAAAATTCCACACACTAAGCTCTCTCTTAATGACAAAAAATTAGAAAACTATATATAGATTTTTGGATCTGACGGCGTCACGTTATGGAGTGTGACGCCGTCACCTCGCCGCTTTTAGGGTTCCCGGATGACCTTCTTGACGCCGTCCCTCTTTAGCTCTTCAAAATCCATTCTGGCTTATCAAGGCTTGACGCCGTCGAACCTTGAACGTGACGCCGTCCCCTTTTGATTTAAGCCGTGACGCCCTTGATCAGGTTAAAGCGTGACGCCGTCAGAATTCACATGCTATTTTCACTGGCTTATCATGAGTAAATTTCACGTCCACCTTTTCTTGCCAAGGCATGACGCCGTCCAGAGTAAATTGTGACGCCGTCAAAGGTAACTTTCAGCCGATTTTTGAGACTTTGTCGTTTTCTTCACTTTTATGCTCCAAAAACGTCCAAAATGCCTCCTTTTCCAGATTTCTCCTCAAAAGTAACTAAAATGACAAAAGGAACGATTTAGGGCAATATTTGATCAAATAAATACGATTTAGGGCTTAAATGACCCCTTAAAAGCGGTACACTTTTCGCTTCATCAAATACCCTTACACTTGAGATTTGCTTGTCCTCAAGCAAATGCGCTTTTATTCTAATCAAAATACAAGTTAGGGGTCATTTAATGCTAACATAAAAGTAATTACAACAAATATTCGTTCCACTTCAATCATAATAAGCACGGAGATTATAAACTAGCACCTCACAAGTAGTGTTTAGATACTCACATCTCTCAAGTGTCATCAAAATAAATCTCATAAATGAAAACGGATAATATCTCTCACTACCTGTCATAGCAAATAGATTACCATAGGCTTGGGAAAGGATCGAAAACCTCCTCCACTAGGCGTAAGCACCAAAGATAAACTATCAAAGAGGGCTTTTAAATGGGTTATAACGTTAGGTGTAGGGAAAAGGAAAACACGGCTTTGTTGGATAAGGGATATTTTACTGGTGGCGAGTTAAAAATCTTGATCAATTACATGTACTATACAATGTTGCTAAGCCAAGACTCGACTCGATCTTAAGCTAAAAACAAAATAACAAAAACATAAAATAAACATAAAATAAAACGGGATGGTAGTCCGTATGTTTTTTCTATTTTTCTTTTTCTCATTTTTTTTTTTTTTTTTTTTTTTTTTTTTTTTTTTTTTTTTTTTTTTGCATACACTTTTGCCCTACCATCCAAATTAATACATCATAGGGGCATTGCATCCCCCTTACACTTGAACTTTTACATAACTTTACAAATAAAAACTATTCTAATGACTCGAATTAAGATAATTGAAAAACTTGGAGTACTTTTAAAATATTTAGCACATATGGGGGTAATAAATGATGTTCTTCCCCATTACTCCATTACACTAGTACTTTACCCATGAGTCCCAATCGTCCCAAAACAATATGTACAAGGATATGACTCGACTTAGCAACCATGTAATCAACTAGATAATTAACTTGGGTTTAAACAAATGTTGTAACAATAATGCACTAAAAATGAGTGCATACAAGGTAGGCTAAGGCGATTTGGGTGTACATTTTAGTGAGGTGTAACAAATTCTTCCTTTAAGTAAAATGCTTAAAGGTCGAAACGAAAAGATAGGCTCTGAGGGGTGTACTAGGGGTATCGTGTACTAAAAATGAGTACAACGCAAAGGGGTGTGGGAGAATTACTTGACCAATGTAGCCAACGTAATTATAACAAAAACACAGGTGTAAAACAATGGGTTAATCCTAATGCCTCTTATCACGTAGTAAATCTAACTACACGAATGTAGTCTCACTTGTGGCCTTGGAATGGTCCTAACGCAAGTTCTAGAATCTAAGTGCTACCGGTACACACATCATAGCATAAATGCTTTTCCTACCAATTCTAGGGGCGAACCTCACATATTTCGGGTGCAAAATTTTTTAGTGGTACGGTTTTTGTGCTAGTCATATAAATCCTATCCGTGAGACGCTCATTAAGATCAAAGTTTCACTCCTATATGTTGTAAAAAAATTTAAATTTGGCACTAAAATTGCCTTAACAGGTATTTATCTCAGTTTTATTACACATCTACCATTAAACAAACAAAAATCAAGCGCAATGGCATTCTCTAAAATCGTACTTTTACCCCCCCCCCCCCTTACACTTAAGATGAACATTGTCCCCAATGTTCAAATAACAAGATGTAAAAGCAAAAAGTAAAAGAATGAAATCAAATACTCCCCTGATTCGCTCGGTGGATAATGAAATTACACGGTTAAATCTTCCTCCAAAGAGAATGTTGAAGCTCCATGACTAATGCATCGCCATAAGCTTGATTCCATAAACATCTCCTTGTCCAAAATAACCTGTTAAACCTGAGAAAACAAACACGAAAACTTGCATAACATCGGCGGGATAAATCTATATATAAGGATATAATGCTTGTGGAATGATAATTTTGCAGATTCCTGGAGATTATAAGTTGGAGATTTAATGAAAACTTTTTAAAAACAAAACTTTCAAAAATTTCTGAAAATTAAATCTGACGCCGTCAGGTTATAAACCCTGACGCCGTCAGAAATGACTTGACAAAAATTTTCATTTTAAGTTTTCGGAAAATTTCTGGAAAAACCTTTACCTTACTTCCTGGAAATCCTGCAAAACATCATTATGACTCGATACAAGCATTTGACTCAAACAAATACTAATATGTATGTTAATTTATTATTATTACGATTCATGTTAATTTGTGTTCTAATAAACCGATTTAGATTTCCCTTACACTTGTCTTTTGCAAAATACCTTTATATGTAGATAAGACGAAGTTAAAAACAAAATAAAGCATTTTCACAACTTAGTTTTGAACATGAATCAATAATAATAAAAATTAAACACACGTACGGAAACAAATAAAAACAAACAAACAAACAAATAAACACACAAAGCAAATAAATAAAATAAAGCTTGGGTTGCCTCCCAAGAAGCGCTTTTCTTTATTAACGAGTCTTGTAGCTAGACTCAAAGTCCATCTATCTAGTGTCGCTTATGCTCACGTACCCGAGTGTGAGCCATCTAATTGTTGCCTCATCTTTCTTGTATTCATCATTTAGCTCCAAACATCCATGATAATATCTCTTATTTTTCTCATGTGGATATTTGAGCCCCTTACCCTTATCATTCTCACTTAACAAGTCGATAGGCATAATTCTATTGCAGGATTCAATGGGGTAGTTCTTAAACCTAGGATGTGCTCGGGGCATTTGATAGACAAAATCTTCATCCCCATCCGAGAATGTAATTAACCCGTCCACAAGTTTTTCGTCAAGGTTGGTCAACCTTTTGAAGGGTTCTCCAAAAATGACTTGGGTTAATTTGTCATCGATAAATTCTCCTAAGTTCTCCATAACCATAAAATCCACCAAATACACAAAACTTCCTACGAACACGTGTAGTGGCTTAATCCTAGCAACAATGTTATCTCCTTGATATTCAAGCTCATCTACCATGATTTTATTATAATTAGCGCGAGAGATAATGTTCATAGGCAAAGATGAGTTAAGATAAGCATAAAAACTATGATAACCAATCTTACACGGAAATTGCATGTTAAAGAGGCTATCCTTTTCGATCTTAGTCCTAGGGTCAACATACTTAAAGGGATCAATTTCCTCTTTTCCCCATTCCTCGTTAACTACTTCTCCATCATCAGCATCCTCATCGGAGTCTGAATAGTAATATGGACTAACATAGTCATTCTCATGGTCAGACTCCTCCATCTCAGAATTGTTACCAAAGTGGTGGTCGGGTGAAAGGTTGTTGTTTGCTACTATGGGGGCGGGAACGGGTAGTTGAAAATTTGCACGGCGAAAAACACGAATAACAGGGATCAAATGACCAATGTTACTCATGAGGTAAGTGGAAGGTATCACAAACAAAAGTACAAAGAAATAAGATAGACTAAAGAAAACCTAGAAAAATAAAATAAAAATCTCACTAGAAAGGAATTTAGTGAGTAGACCTAATAGAAATAAAAATTCAACCTAAACAATAACTATTCCCCGGCAGCGGCGCCAAAAACTTGATGCGTGGTTTTGTAACCTTACAACAGGTTTTACCTCTCGAGGGATCTCAAGAGGCTTACAACCCCACCAGGCAGTGTACCTGACCGATGTAGTATAGTGTAGTGGTAAGTACGGGGGATTGATCGTTCTCCACAGGGAATAGTGTTCGTTAGGTATGAAAAACTACTCTAATAGGTCTAAAGGTTGAGGAAGATTCTTTTTATGTTTTTATATTTTTTATGAAAGCAAGTAAAATCTCGGTTTTGAAGGAGTGGGCGGAATTAGTTGCTAGTCAACTAACCCAAATAACTACAAATGCAAATAAAATAAATAACTGAAAATAAAATGTCGGTGAGAAACTTATGTGTAGAGAAATGTGTTTACTTAGATTTCCTTACTCCCTAACTATCTTTTACCGGTTAATTAGTGTGTATTAGTCGCGTGGATGACGGGTGTATTCCTTAATACCATTCGTGGGGTGGCGTACGTACTTCCCCAACTCTACAAGCTCCTACTTCACTCCTATGTCGAGCCGGCTAGGAAGCTCCTAACATGGGATCACTAGAATTCGCTTGTGCATTAAATACAACCATAAAAACCTTTAGTACGCATTTGGTTCATGTTTCTTAAGACGTTCAAGCAAGTTACCGAATAGGAAGTTAGCCAGTTTTCTTAAGCCTAACATAGATAAACAATCATCCAATACAACTAATAACACACTAATAACTAATAATCAATAGCTAGGTTTCATTAGATCTAAGCAAACACAAGATAAATTTAGCCTAACATGTTAATCAAAAGACAAGAATAAGATAAAATCAAACAACACATAGACATATTGAATGATTAATTGATAACTTATCTTCAATGTAACATGGAAGATCTCAAGGCAAAAAGCCTTGAAAAAGAAGCTAAATTCGTCTTAGGGTTTTCTCCCAAAATTCCACACACTAAGCTCTCTCTTAATGACAAAAAATTAGAAAACTATATATAGATTTTTGGATCTGACGGCGTCACGTTATGGAGTGTGACGCCGTCACCTCGCCGCTTTTAGGGTTCCCGGATGACCTTCTTGACGCCGTCCCTCTTTAGCTCTTCAAAATCCATTCTGGCTTATCAAGGCTTGACGCCGTCGAACCTTGAACGTGACGCCGTCCCCTTTTGATTTAAGCCGTGACGCCCTTGATCAGGTTAAAGCGTGACGCCGTCAGAATTCACATGCTATTTTCACTGGCTTATCATGAGTAAATTTCACGTCCACCTTTTCTTGCCAAGGCATGACGCCGTCCAGAGTAAATTGTGACGCCGTCAAAGGTAACTTTCAGCCGATTTTTGAGACTTTGTCGTTTTCTTCACTTTTATGCTCCAAAAACGTCCAAAATGCCTCCTTTTCCAGATTTCTCCTCAAAAGTACCTAAAATGACAAAAGGAACGATTTAGGGCAATATTTGATCAAATAAATACGATTTAGGGCTTAAATGACCCCTTAAAAGCGGTACACTTTTCGCTTCATCAATGGGACCATTTGGATGACTCCTGAATGGTCTCATAAGAGGCTCAGGCACATACAGCTGTAGGATTCTGACTCGTCTGTGCCGGAATACCGATGCAGGTAGGGGTGGTGGTGTAGGTAAAGGAGTCTCTGCGTCGAATGCAGGTAGCAACTGCTGCGACTGTATATACTAATCATATGATAGTGGAGTGTAAGTAGGAGAAACTAGATGGTTCTCCGGGTGTGGTGGTTAAATATATGCCCGTCTAGCTTGTACGTACGGGTCCTCTGACAGGGGTGAGTTTGGGTTGTTAGGTGCAGTAGGCGTCATAGGTGGTGTAGGAACGACTTCACCCTCCTCGAAGGGCTCCGTTTCGTCCGATACGACATTCGACACTGTAGCAGTCGATGTGCTAGGAAATACTAGTGAGGTGATGGATGATAGAGTATCCTCGGACTCCACGTCAGATGGTAAGGTGCTAAGGTGAGAAACTGAAGACATGGTACTGTAATAACCCCGAAAGTAGTAAATGTAAGTCATCAATATAAAATCAAGTACGTAAAAGTTGATATGAAATAATCTTGTTAAGCAACACTCTATACACGGTGTTGTGAAATATGTAGGCATGGAGGGCGTAAGGTGGTATAGTGAAAAGTGGTTCATTTTGAAAGTATAGTTATAGTCCAATATTTATAATACACTTGGTTCTCTATAACCATGTCTCTGATGCCAATCTGTAACACCCCCTAAATTTCAAGTTAACAGCGGAAGACTAATTGGGGTATTACTGGAAGGATCATAGTCATAATCATAGAAAACGACTCAAAAGAGGCGTTTTGAAAGTTATTATCATTCATTTAATAATTCAGATACAAAAAGGAATTTCAATGTTAAATATCCCACAAAAGATATGGTAGTTTGAAATGAATGATAATATTTATTTGACACCAAAAACCATCAGTTTATTTGCCCACTCTGTGCCTTGAATGCTCCGTTAATTACCTGAGATAAATATGTTAAAAGTCAACAAAATTGTTGAGTGAATCCATAGTGTTTGCAATTGTAATCAGTTTGAACATAATTATCAATTTGTATAGTTGCATAGAAACATAATCATAGTAGAAATAGCAATATTGCAGTTCGATATATTGCCCTAAGTCTCATGACACTCAAACCTTAACGGTTACCGCCGAGACGGTATGAACACACCAAATTAATGGTGTGAGTTTATGGCGCTCGGATAGGAGATTGCCGTCTACCTATTTCCTTCAAATAAAGTGCATTTGACTAATCCAGCTAGCAACTAAGGCCATCTTCTGGCTAATTCAAATTGGCAGTCAGCCTCCAACATATCTGTTCACTATATATGCATTCACTCGCAAGTGATTAATGGCTCATGATGGGAGGGACTTTTAGTGGCAATAGTAGTGGTAACTTAGGCAATATCAATCAGGTATAGCATACAGAAAATACTTGTGTTCTGTTTTGTAGCATGTATCTCCCCACGAGTTGAAAGTATATAAAAGATAAAAGTGAGACTATGAGCTCACCTCGGATGTAGTTGGCAAAGATAATGTGAAATCAAATGTAATATGGGAACGGCTCCAACATACGACCTGAATAATAGGGAAGTCTGAGATTTCGATAGTCTTATGCTTAGCTTAATGCGAATAATGATTGTGGAAATGGTATCGGATAACGAATTGGTTTGTGATGAGAATGGATGATATGCTTAAAATGCTTAAAGTTCAAAAATAATATTATTTACAATATTATCTTGCTTTTATGTTTATTGAATCCGTAGATATTGTTTCCTCGAAAGTTGGTGGATGATACGTTATATTATTCGTTAGAAATCCGTTATATAACTACTTATATACGTAACGTAATTTAAATATATCTTACGAAATGTACAAAAGGCTTTTTAGGATGAAAATGTATAAAATATTAAATATGTATATATATATATATATATATATATATATATATATATATATATATATATATATATATATATATATATATATATATATATATATATATATATATATATATATATATAGTTACTGAATGGTCCACCAAGTTATATGAAATTTACACTTTTAACCCTAACGGTGAAATTTTACACCGTTAGTCCTTGGTTAGATTATATTTACATTTTTGATCCAAAGTATCCAAATATGACATTTTAATACTTCTGGTTACTGTTTATTCACTTTCTACCCTTAACTTATTAAAATGACAGTTTGACACTATTTTATGTGAAAGTTACATATTTAACCCGATATGCATAATAATTTGCATTTTTAGTCCAAAAATCACAAATATATGAGTTTAATATTTCCGAGAGTTTCATAAGCCTCAATTAGCTTATTTAAGTTTATAAAACTACTTATTACCTGAAAAGAGCTTATTTTTAGCTCATCGGAATTTAAGAGTTTTTAAAACAGGCCTGTTAAGGTTTTACGATCCGATGGGTTTTAAATCGATTTGGCCTTTATTTTGGGCTTAAAATATGGTCTTATTAACTTGTCAAAATTGCTTATAGGACTGCTTATTCGGAATTGCTTATTAAGAGCTTGGTGGGTTTTAAGGCCCACTCGATATATATATAGTTTTTATAACTGGTTCGAGGGTGTTTAACTTGTGGGTTCGAAAAGGTAGTATAAGAGCTTATCATGGTAACTTATTGTTACTGCTTATTAGTTTAGTTTTTAGAGAAATGAGTTAAGTAATTTGTTCGATAGGTCACACGTATAAAAATGGTTTAATGGGTCGATTTCTAGTCGACATAACCAAAAGGTCCAATATGATTTAAATGACATATATTCGTTCGATAATCAACTTGACTACAAAATGAGTCTCGATAACCATTTATATGATGATATAAGATGCGAATGAATATAGTACTTCTTATCTAGCCATCCATAGAATTAGGAGGTCATATGTATACGTGAAATAAATAACGAGAGCTTGTAAAAATAAATAGAAAGCTAGAAATGATGTCGAATGAAAAATAACGATGCATGAATTGATGAAAATCATAAGTATGTGTAGAGATGTGTTCGAAAGACTTACTACACCAACAAGGGTGGTGAGAAAACGTTGAAATGATCTAGGGATCGAAAGTTATGCACTAAACTCGCTAGAATCACCACAAAAGGATCGAGATCACTAGCTTTCGAGTTGGAATGTGGAATGAACGACTAGAAATGGCCTTACTTCTTGAAGGGACTCGGCTAGGGAGAAAATACTTAGGGAAATATTTGTGATATATGTTTTGAGTGAATGAATGAGTGTGTGTGAGTTATACGTATATGTATATGCATGTACTAGAGTATAATGTATTTTAAGGACACAAGTTGGCAATTGATTTGATGCCGAAGGGATTAGGGAATAAATATAGCTAGGTACTCGAGTGTAAGAGATATTAGGAGAGGTGGGAGTGAGCTAGCTTCGGCTTATGGTCAAGTGGCATGGTTCAATATTTCATTCGACATGTAAAATGTCCAAACGACTTAAGACGTGACCAAAAGAATTAGGAAAGGTGTGATAATGTTTATAGAAGTTGTTTTCGACTAGATATAACATAATGACTTAGGTAAAAATAAGTTGTGTCAATTTGGTTAACACTCGGATTGGTTTGTACATATGCCGAATGGTGTTAGCTTTAGGCCTCGTTTTAATAGTAAACGTTCGAAATAAACAATAAGGCTTGTCATTCCTGAATCCTTGAAAGGTGGTGAATCGAACCATGAAAAATGTTGTATAGATTGTGTGTCGAATTATCAAGATATCGAGGCCAAGTAATAGAGGGTTGGATCGAATGAAATAAAAGAAAAGTGAAAATTTGGCTTGAATAGTAGTGGCCTTCGAATAGCCTGTTGGGCCGAGAACTATGTAATAAGGATCCGTTTGGTTTTTATTCGTGTATTAGATTATCGTGGTGCGTGTGTGAGCTCGTTCCAAAGTATTGTGAATCACGTAACAACGTTTTTGATTCATGGTAATGTAATAAAAAAAATTAATTTTGCTCGTAAAAATGGTTAAATGAACTATAATGATAGATTAATACTTGATTAACATTTACAAATTACTGGGGAATTTTAGAGGTTGCTACAGTACCTACCCGTCAAACAAAATTCCGTCCCGGAATTTAAGTCTAAGATAGTTGTCAGGGTTGTCTATGGAAATAAATGTGGGCATTTGTCGCGAATTTGGTCCTCACGTTCCCATGTATATTCTGGTCCTCGTTTAGAGTTCCATCTAACTTTGACAAAGGGGACACGGTTTTGCTTTAGCTGTTTCACCTCTCTGTCCATTATTTCCACTGGTTCCTCTGTAAATACTAGTTTGTTATCAATTCCGATTTCTTTCATTGGGATGACAAGAGTTTCATCTAACAGACATTTCTTCAAGTTCGATACGTGAAATGTGTTGTGTACTCTGCTGAGTTCCTCTGGGAGCTCAAGTTTATAAGCAATTGGACCAATACTTTCCAGGATTTTAAATGGTCTAATGTACCTTGGATTTAACTTTCCACGCTTTCCGAAGCGTACCATTCCTTTCCAGGGGGAAACTTTTAACATAACCCTGTCTCCAACCTGGAATTCCATTGGTTTCTGCCTCACATCAGCGTAACTCTTTTATTTCTCACGTGCGGCTTGCAGTCGTTGCCTGATCTTAAATATCTTTTTCGTTGTCTCGTGAATCAGTTCTGGTCCTGTGAGTTGTACATCACCCATTTCAGACCAACAAACAGGTGATCTGCACTTTTGACCATAAAGTGCTTCAAAGGGCTCCGCCTTGATACTGGTGTGGTAGCTGTTGTTGTAGGAGAATTTTGCCAACGGCAAGTGTTTGTCTCAACTTTTTTGAAGTCTATTACACATGCCCGAAGCATGTCTTCTAAGGTTTGGATTGTTCTTTCACTCTACCCATCAGTATGAGGGTGATAAGCGGTGCTCATATCTAAACGTGTTCCAAGAGCTTTCTGTAGAGTCTGCCAAAATCTAGAAGTAAATCGGCTATCTCTATCTGAGATAATGGAGATTGACACTCCATACTGGAAGTTCGGGTTGTACAAGTAATCCTGACGGCTTTTCACATTCCGCCTTAACTCTTGAGCAGGTCAAACATTTCCCAACATACTCGGCGATGTCGGCCTTCATGTTTGGCCACCAATAGAGTTTCTTGAGATCCTGATACATCTTGTCAGAACCCGGGTGAATGGAGTACTTGGATTTGTGGGATTCATGCATAATGAGGTCACGTATACCTCCGTAGAGTGGAACCCAACTTCTTTCTTTGAAACAAAGCATTCCATCTGATCTTTTTACAAAACCATTCTCATTTTCTGGCATGCCGTGAATTCTTTCACTGGGTTTGTTCTCTTCTCTGAGAGCTTCAGCTTGAGCATTGAGGATCTGTGATGGAAGGGGTGAACAAATGTTCATTCCCAGAGATCGGACTCTGAGAGGTTTGATTCGTTCTTTTCTTCTCAAGGCATCAGCCACAACGTTCGCTTTCCCTGGGTGATAGCGAATTTCACAATCATAGTCGTTGAGCAACTCTAACCATTGTCGCTGTCTCATGTTCAACTCCTTTTAATCCAGGATGTGTTGAAGACTTTTGTGATCGGTGAATACTGTGCACTTGGTGTCGTACAAGTAATGTCACCATATCTTAAGAGCAAAGACTTTTGCTCCTCATTCTAGATCATGAGTGGTATAGTTCTCTTCATTCTTCTTTAGTTGTCGTGAAGCATAGGCTATTACTTTGCTCCTTTGCATATGTATTGCGCCTAAACCGTGATGTGATGCATCACAATACACTACGAAGTCTTCACTTCCTTCGGGTAGTGCTAAGATTGGTGCTTCACAGAGTTTTTGCTTCAAGAGTTGGAAAGTTGACTCTTGTTTTTCTTTCTAGTTATACTTCTTGTTTTCCTGGGTCTGTTTTGTCAGAGGTTTTGCGATTTTTGAAAAATCTTCTATGAATCTTCTGTAGTAACCGGCAAGACCTAAAAATTGGTGAATCTCTGTTAGGTTTGTAGGAGATGCCTAATCTTTAACCGCCTCAATCTTGGCAGGGTCTACGTGGATACCTTGACTGTTGATAACATGACCAAGAAATTGTACAGTTGGAATCCAACAATCACATTTGGAAAACTTAGCGTACAACTTTTCCTCTTTGAGTAACTCTAAGATGGTTCTCAAATGTTTAGCATGTTCTTCCTTGCTGCGGGAGTAGATTAGAATATCGTCTATGGATACGATCACGAATTTGACTAAGTATGGTTTGCATACTCGGTTCATCAAATTCATGAACACTACGGGTGCATTGGTTAGACCAAATGGCATTACTTGAAATTCGTAATGTCCGTACCACGTTCTGAAAGCTGTTTTAGGAATGTCTTCTTCTCGGACTCTCAGCTGATGATCCCGACCTTAGATTAATTTCCGAGTAGACACTCGATCCTTGTAACTGATCAAACAAATCATCGATCCTGGGTAATGGATATCGATTCTTCACGGTGAGTTTGTTCAACTCTCTATAATCAATACACATTCGGAATGTTCTGTCTTTCTTTTTGACGAATAAGACCGGAGCTCCCCGAGGTGATGAACATGGTCGGATGAATCCCTTATCTGATAGCTCTTTCAATTGTTCGGATAACTCTTTCATTTCATAAGGCGCCAACCTATAGGGTGCTTTTGCAACTGGCGCCGCCCCAGGCACTAAATCCATCTGAAATTCAACTTGACGGACTGGTGGAATACTGGGCAAATCTTCCGGAAATACTTCAGAAAAATCTTTGACAACTGGCACTTCTTCAAGTTGTTTCTCTTTCGATTCATTTTCCGTTACTTGAACCAAAAACACATGACATCCCTTGTTCATATACTTCACCGTCTTGATATACGAGATAATGTTAAGTCTAGTTCTACTTTGATCGCCACGAACAATAAGAGTTTCACCATTGTGTGGAATTTGGACGACTTTCTCGTCACATATGATTCTAGCATGGTGCTTGGATAACTAATCCATGCCAATGACGACGTCAAAACTACCAAGTTGAATAGCCATGAGATCGATGGGAAAAGGTTTGTCTAGTAAGGTTAGGGTGCAACCTTGGATTATCGTATTGGTGCCTATAAGGTTCCCATTAGTTATTTCAATTTCGTACGTAGTGTCTAGTTCTATTGGGGCAATGTTAAGCAGAGAAGCAAATGAAGTAGACACAAAGCTCTTATCAGCTCCGGAATCAAATAATATTTTAGCACTTTGTTGGTTAAGTAAGAATGTACCAGTGACTACGCCAGGGTCCTGCGGTGCATTTCCATCACTTAGTATATATGCTCTCCCACGAGCAGCGTTGTTCTGATTAGTATTCTGTTTTGGGCAGTGGTTCCTGTAGTGCCCCTTCTCGCCACACCCGTGGCACACTATTGCTATCGGTTGTAAATTTACACCAGTGGCTCTGCAGTCACTAGTTCTGTGGCCTATTTTCTGGCACTTTCCACATTTGGCAGGACAAGGCCCAGTGTGATGCAGTCTACATTGGTTACACTGGGGTAGTGTTCCGGTATAACCTCTTCCGTCAGTTGGTGCAGCAACATAAGCCCTAGCAGCTTCTTGTCTGCGATTCTGTTGGTGGTGGTAGTTGTTGCGATTTGACTGATAATTACGGTTACGGTTGTTGTTGTTGTTGTTGTACCTGTTGTTGTTGTGAACAGTGGTTCCTCGATCATCCAACTTTCGTTTATGATCATTGTTTCTGGAGGTAGAACTCCATTTAATTTCCCGGTCTAGTAATCGTTGAGCAATTGTGATGGCTTCTTCCAGAGTTGGTGGTTTTGATGAGGTGGCATTTCCCTCAATGCTTCGAGGCAGTCCCTCGACGTATTTCTCCAACATCTTTTCAAAATCCGGCACCATGGTTGGGCACAGTGCAACCAGTTCTTGAAACCTTCTATTGTAAGTTCTTATATCGTTCCCCTTCACAACCAGCTGGTGGAATTCCTCCTCCAACTTCCTGATTTCAATACTATGGCAGTACTTTCTTTAGGATTTTCAGTTTCAATTCGGCCCAGGTAATCTGATACGCTTCCTCAATACCCACGGTTTGGGCGGTAGCGTTCCACCATGATAGTGCATCTTCCAAAAGAGTCCCTGTGGCATAGGTGACTTTGCAGTTATCAGGACAATTGCTTCTCATGAAAACCGTCTTAGTACGCTCAAACCACTGAGCAAGTTCAGTCACTCCTTCTGAACCCTTAAAGTAAGTTGGCTTGCAACTCATGAAATCCTTGTAGGTACACTTGCGAGATGCAGATGCCTCGCTTTCAGCTGTTGCCCTGTTGTTGCTACTCGAGCGAGCTATTGTAGCTGCTTGAGTTTCGAGAGCTGCAGCAACGCTATCAGCTACCAGTTTTTGGATAGCTGCTGGAGTCATTGCTGGTGTTGGTGTTGTAGTTTCCTTTCTTGCGCGAGCCATACCTCTATTAATACCACAAGAAAACACAGATTTAGAATTCACATAATGACCATGTTAGAATAATTCGAGTGACAAGGTAATTGCATACAAGTCCTAACAATACTATCACAATGTGAAATCACAACCAACTGAGAATCATAAAACCACGAGTGACAAGGTAATTGCATACAAGTTCCCTAAACTTGTTGTGATAGATCTTCATATATGTATGATTGTAGTAGATGATGACTCAAGATCTCTGAGCTTGCTTCACAGGATCATTTCGGGAGTATGCTTACAACATAATGAAAGTTAGAAGCATTATTATCATATGTTATGAGGGTGTTTATGAGTGAGTTAATTATATGTAAACATGATGGAGAGAATATGTATTCAAGTGGTGAGGAAATGAGTGAACAATGGGCTGCTATTTATAGCCAGCAAGCTCAGCAACCCACGGATCACACGAAACCAAAAAATTGGTTTCGCCCGTGTTAATTTTTGGTTCCGTGGGTCTGACACAGGAAATCTACAAAATCTATAGAAATCTCTCCAAAATCTACCTAAAATCTTTCCATAATCTTTACCAAATCTTTCCAAGATATCTTTTGTGATCTTTCAAGATTTTGATGATACTATGCATGAGGTAATAAAACCATTTTCATTTTGATTAAAATGTAAACAAAAGTTTTTTTGTAAAATGTATTACTCACCTAGTTACTATATGTTTAACAAGTTGTACCATGTTTGTTTATGTGTTACTAAAAATGTTAAACTACTTATGCTATTATACAACTTAAATTATTATGTCATTAACATCATTTTTAGAAGTATGTAAACACATTTGTATTAGTTTGACACCTAAAGTGCACATTGACACCTAATGTGGCACTTATCCTATTTTGACACCTAAAGTGCACTTTGACAACTAATGTGGCACTTATTCTATTTTGACATGAATACAACTTAGGAAGCATGATGTACACGTAAAAATACTTGTATATGCAAAATGTAAAATGAGGTTTGAAATAGAATGGTTAACATTTTAAAATACTTAATGACTCTAAACGTATTTTAAACATTCTAAATGATTTGTTAAGGGGTTTGATCATAATGCCACATAACAAACATGTACGAACCTATGTTGTAGCATACGAGGACTTGAGACGTCGAGAGGTGTTGAATGTATGTTGAGACAAAATATGATTACGAGTAACTTGTACATTTTACGTCATGTATCAAGTTACATGTTTTTCATCAATCAAAACAAGCGAGACTGTATAGATTAAATATCGTAATATTTGCACTAACAATCTCCCCCTTTTTGATGATGACAAAATATGTAAACATGATAGATAGTAAAATGTAAAAAGTTACTTGTGTCCGTATTACCTTCTACATTACTTTCTCCGTTTACACTCTTCTCCCTCTTTTGTCGAAACAAAAAGGGTGTGTCCTTGGAGTTTTAAACTTCATTCACACTCTTCTCCCCCTTTTGTCGAAACAAAAAGGGTGTGTCCGTATTACCTTCTACATTACCTTCTCTGTTTACATACTTCTCCCCCTTTTGTCGAAACAAAAAGGGTGTGTCATTGGAGTTTTAAACTTCATTTATCCCCGAAAAGGCGAGCTTGCATCATCCCTAGTGAAGTTAAATTGTCTACTACAATCGCCTATGGTTGTTGCATCCCCTATGTTATTGCCCTTGTTTAGTAGCGATGCCATGGATCAAATTAAGAGGCTTAACCTACATCAAGGTTAGTTATGCAATAAAAAAAATTGTAAAAATATAAGATGAAGAAAATACACATAGCACATGATACACGTGGGTAATCTATGTTAGACAATCTCATCCTCCTCTTTGTCGAAACACAAAGGTGTGTCGAAGAATGAGAATGATTATGAATGTGTGCATGCTCCCCTTGAGGGTTGCTCTCCCTTGATCGAGGCGTCAAGGTATGATTAAAAAGCTACAAAACAAATATTAATGCAAATCTATATTCTTCCTTGGACGAGTATGTGATATACAATAAAGTGTGTATAAGATGCATTCTATAAATGCTTGACGGAAGCTCCCCCTTGATCTAGGGCGTCAAGATGAACCTACAAAACAAAAATTAGTACAATAGAAGCTACGTCTTTAGACAGATATGTCATATACGACCAAGTGTATAGACGATGCAATATGAGTGCTTGATAGATATTCCTACTGGTTCGAGGATGTCAAGAAGCACCTACAATAAAAGAAGGAAAATAATCGATGCAAACTCCATCCTTAGATGAGTATGTTATATACAATCGAGCGTATATGATGATGAACCTATAATAAAAGGATTAGTGCAATATATTTCATCTTTCTGACAAAGAAAAATAAGATGTATATATATGATGCAATATATCAATGATATAATCACAAGCAACTCAAGACAGAGAACCATGATCATTTAGTAAAACATGTTATAAGGTTTAATCTTCTAATAATAAATACAAACAGTCATAAGAAAATAAAAATTGGAATATAATATGATTCTCCAAAGATATAAGCCTAAAAAAATGCCTAGAAGAAAAATATGAAGTAAAGCTGAAATATTAAGAGTTGGAGTGGGTGGTGCTAGTGTTGATGTCGGTTTACTAGTAGCACCTTCTAAACCTACCTAAAAACATGACTAAAGCACCAAGTGCAAGATCATCCACTAGGAGTCCACCAAGAAAAACCGCATGAATCATTTATGAAATATCCTCAACCGAAGCCTCACCCATCAAAGCACCCTCTAGTAGAACACCTCTCTCAAACTACATCCAAACTCCTCCTTCAAATGAGCCAACTCCACCACAATTTGCTTCCACCAAAACAACCTCACCACAACCTACTCCAATTGAACCAACACCTCCCATTGAACCTACATTACCAAGCACACCTATCTCAACACAACCTATACAAACTGTGGAAAATTAGAAGGGGGGTTGAATAGTTTTTACCGTTTTTAAAATTAATTCGCTTTGAATACTTGACATGAATTCAACTTAATGTAAACAATCAAACAATATAAATAAAGTAAGTAAGGAAAGAAACAATCAAACCACAACACGGATGTTTATAGTGGTTCGGTCTACAAGGACTCTCTTCCTTGCCCTACTCCACTCCTCGAGCCTCTAACTCGAGAGTTTTTCTTCACTAAGAAACAAGCTCCCTTCTCAGCGGAGAAAACCTTTATACACATCGCTTACACTTTATCCGGTACAAAGCTAAATACCGAGTTCTAGTTCGAGGTAGAACCAACCTAACGTCGCTTACACTTTTTCCGGTACTAAGCTAGATACCGAGTTCTTTACAAGGGTACAACCACTCCCGACACTCTATGTGTTTTGAGGACTAAAACACTAACCGATCACTACTGAATGTTTGGTATAACAATGATGTGTGATAAACTACAAAATCACACAGTATACTACAAAAGAAAGATCGCTACAAATAAAATGAATGAATAAATGGGTTAGTAATGTTTGAAAGAATGTATAATGTAGTTTATGCTATATGAGTGATGATTGAACATGAATGATCAGCTTGCTATTTATAGGCAAACTAATAAAACAGTTCACGGATTTGGCGGACCCAAATCCTGGGGTCCGTCCCTTATGCCTTTTGGTTCCGCCAGAACCTGACAGCAAATCTTCACATATCTTTCCAAATCTTGCCAAGATCTTACAAAATCCAATTCTTTGCTTGAAGATCTTTCCAAGATATTTACTAAATCTTCAAGATATCCTAAAGATATCCAAATGATGTATGCAATGATGTCATGTACTAATTTCTATTTTAAGAATAAAAATGTAAACATGTAAATGTATATATGTATGTCCTATGTATATTCTAGTGATCATGTAGCATGTTATGATGAGTTTTTAAAGCTTATTACTATAAATGTAAAAGACTTTAACTTATAATTATGCTTTGTTAAAGATAATCTTTATATTTGTCATTAACAAAATATAGCAAAGATCGTAAAATATAAATAACGTTTTTAGACGATATTTGTATTAACAATCTCCCTCTTTTTGTTGATGACAAAACATAAAGTTTATTTTTAAGCAATGGAATAAGTAAAGTGTAAGTCTTTTAAAAATATAGATTAAAACTAGTTTTATGCAAATTTTGAAATCAATTTTGGCATAAAACATGTATGAAATGTATGATGTATGAGTTTAATCTTGTAACACCCCAACCCGAAAAGGGTCGAAATGCCACATTATGGTGTCACATCAGAACATAATAAATAACGCAAGCGAAAGATTTAATAAATAAATACCAAAATCATGAAAACCAAAGACTTCCAAAGTACTAAATCCAAACGATGTCTAAACCAAAGGAAAATATCAAAAACATATGTCTAATAATTCATAAGTTCAACAATGGGAAACTAAGCAAGGTAGGTCTTGCATTGATGCTCAATCTTCTGTGTGCGAGGTAATCCCGTCACAAAGTCCATGGAAATCTGATCCCATTTCCAAGTAGAAATATCCAATGGTTGCAAAAGACCGCTAGCACGTTGATGCTCAATCTTCACTTGCTGACATGTTAAACACTTGGCCACAAACGTAGCCACGTCCCGCCTCATCCCATTCTACCAGAAATGTTGCTTCAAATCTCTATACATCTTGGTAGAACCAGGATGGATAGTGAAAGGAGAACTGTGTGCTTAGAGAACTATGTGCTTCAGACAACACAGCTTCTCGAATAGAAGGATCACCAGGAACACATAAACGATCACCGTACCATACAATCCCATCACTGTCAACATGAAACTCCATCTGTTTACCCTCTTCCAGGTTCTGAATTATAGACCACAATTCGTCATCGTCTTTCTGTGCTTCCTTAACCCGAAGTATAAGGTTAGGCTCAACCTTCAAACTCGCCCAATAACCATCTAATCTCCCCCTTTTTGTCGAAACAAAAAGAAGAAATGCATAGCGGAACGCGATGAATGGCCCTTGGTGATTACTCCCCCTAATTTGGAGTACTAAGTATGATGCATGGATTTTGAGAACTTAATAGCTCCCCCTTGGATAATACTCCCCCTAATTGGAGTGCCAAGTTTATGATGCATGAATGATCCTACAAAAACAATAGTTAGTGTATGATATGCTACAAAACAAGGATTAATACATTATATGCTCCCCCTTGATCAATACTCCCCGTTGCTAGGGTACCAACGTATATGATCCAAGGATGAGAAATGCTACAAAACAAAGGTTAGTTGTATATGATTCAATCCAACCAAGTAATATGATGCATATATAAAGGTTCAACCAAGCATTGTAGTTCAACCCGTTTGACTAAAAAAGTCAACTAAGTACACTTTGTTCAAACCAAGCACAAAGGTCAAACAAAGTCAATACTTCAAACCACCCATATAATGATGCAAATGTTAGTAATTCAACCCAACCAAATGTAATGCACAATTATTGATCACACACAAGCATTAACACAACATCCTTCCATTGAAAATTATGTATGACCAAAGTGTTGATCCCAGTTGAGCTAACGATCTTGTTAATTATCTTAGATGTAGATCTAAGACAATAGGTATAGAAACTGTTCTTGAATGATATATTAAGTATTATGCGGAATCTAATACTTAATCTTAAGAAGAATTATGAATCGAACACAATAGAATTCTTTCAACAATCACCTCAATATATTAATACGGTTACTCAAAAGTAACAGGGTTACAATAACCTTGAAGTGAATCGAACTAACAATAATACGTATGCTAACCTAACCCTAGATCCTCCTTTTATAGACTTAAGGAGTCCTAGTCGGTTACATTGACTTTCTATACAAGATAATATCTATTCGTATCTATTCCATAATTATCTAACATACTATATATCAATATCCAATAAGCAGCAGCATAATATCCCTAGCAGTAGAATCTTCGATGCCTAGCAGTAGTATCATACTTAGCTTATTTCTTTATCTTCTTCATTAAAATCCAGCAGTAGAATGAATACACTAGCAGTAGAATGATTAAGCCTAGCAGCAGAATCATACTTAGTGTATTTTCCTTTAAGAACCATGAGCAATATTATATCATTTGAAGCAGCAGCATCTTATAACCCAATAATCCTCCCCTAAACTTGATATTTTATCCCAAAATCATCAAGTTTCTTATAAGCACAGATTGTAACACCCCAACCCGACAAGGGCAAAGGTGTCACAACAACGGTGGCAAATCAGAACAAACACAAGCATTTGACATTAATAATACAATAGAATTCAATGGTTACAAAGGAAATATGAACTACAAGGTTACAATACAAAATCTCTAAGTCTAAATAAAGGATCTTCTAGTCATCTTCAATAGCTATTAAGGTCTTCTAATCCAATGGTGCTCTCCACTCATACCCAGCCTCCAACTAAAACCTGCCGCGGGAAAAAGAAACGCGGCTGAGCTACGAGAGCTCAGTGAACAGATATAACGATAACAAAGCAGAAATATGGGATAATGAAGTAAGTGAAACATTTCAAGATGTAACAGGAGTAGAAAAGAAAATGGGACAAGGTTATCAAGAATTGGTTACAACAGGTAGGTGTAAAGTAAACCGTAACCCACCACCAGCCTAAGTCAAATCAAGTCAGGTCAAATGTCAGGTCATAAGGTTACAAGGATTCAGGAAAACAGAAATCCTCTACGAGCCCAGAACATATCATATCAAATCAAGTAAACAAGTATACATGTATACGGAGGGGTGACCTCGGTATGCCAAGTATAATATGAGGGGATACCTCCAAGGGGTGGAGTTGCAAGCTCCCAAGAGTGAATGACGTGTACCGCACACACCCATCATGTCACTAAGCAATACAAGTAATCAAGTCAAGTCAAGTCAAGTACAAATCTAGGATGCATCCATGCGCCCCTGTAGGCTGCCACAATGTCTTCATCTACGCGCAATTCAAGTATCAAGTCATGGCAGGGACGGGATAGGTAATCACTTCCCTACCCAAAAGTCAAGTCATTGGTGCATCAATGACAAGGACATGAAACCCTCATGCCTAGTATGGCTCGTAGTCTCAAACTGTGGGTCAAGGTCAAGGTCAAGTATCAAGTGTACAAGTCAAGTTCAAGTTTCAAGTTCATGTTTACATATCAATGGGTTCCATTCAAGCTTTTGTTCAAGTAGGTCATATCCATATATAAGTCAAGGTTCAATGGCAAGGTTCATAATAGGGTTCATGACAAAGGTTCAAGGCAAGTTAAGACAAGGGTTCAAAACGAAGGTTCAAGTCAAAGGAATCATATCTAAGGTTCACAAAACAAGGGGAACATAGCAAAGGCATGGGAAGTCCTAAACGAATCAAAATACAAAATCAAGAAAACGAAGGCACCTTAACAAGAAGGGCAGAATATCTGTACCTTAACGAATACGCAAGCAAGAGAAATGAAAAGCAAATCAAATAGGAGATCACTCCTTCTTCAACCGATCTACAAATAACCGTAAGGTTTCATTTTAGTTCTCATTCCATTTGTGGTAACTTTGGTTATTAACGTTCTCGTATGTCAAATTAACTATTAAGGATGATCGTATTCGTAGTTTAGGGTTAATATGCAATTCTCATAAATTTAGGGTGTAAAGTGTAATTACTATAAAGTTACAGGTGTTCACAAGTTAGGTCCTTTAGTTTTAGAAATTAACAATTTAAACCCTTTAGTTTGTAAAATAAACACAAAACACCTTTTAATTTCCCTTTTTGACCTTTTATAATTTCTCACAGTTTTATATACGAATTTGTTAAGTTTTCTATAAATTGTAAACCGTATAATAACTCAGTAATAAAATTCCCAAAAATTCCCAGAGATTCTCATATATCTTAAGTATTTTATCTAATTTTTCCAGATTTTATTATGTAGCATAGGTACGTATTAAAAATCCATTTTCTCAACATGTTTCAAAATCGTATCTGATGGAACACTCGACAATTTTATACCTATTTACCCATACAAATGAATTCAAAAAAATCTATAAAAATTCCAGGAAGTAACATACATCCTAAAGATTACCCATTTCAAAGGACACCTTCTAACTCGACACGGTTTGAAAATTAAAAATCAAAAACCCGGACTAATTTTCCAGACTCACAAATCCGATCAGACACATAGTTTACTAAAAATCAAAAAGTAACCTTCCAGGCCTCTAAAAATTATAAACTAAATTTTCCCAGGTAGCCCTTTCAATGAACTTAGTTTTAGACTCTTAAAACACCCAAAAACTCGATCCCATCATTTAGTTACAGCCGGTTAAAGTCGGACAAATTTCCAGCTCAGAAGCTGTCATCACAGAAACATGTTTATATTAGGGTTTTTATCATTCCTTTCATTAGTTCTTGACATAAAACGTTTTTTGATGAGTTCATCCATGATTAGGTCGACTTAATACAGGTCAAAAAATATTCAAAACAATTTAAAAACCTCACATACTCCCTTGTCGATTTACATATATTAGATTTTAGGGTTTCTAGAATTCATGATTTTATGTGATCACTTATTGTGGTTAATTCGATTAGAACAAATAGAAAACAAGAACAAGGATTGAGCAAAGACAACGCGATACCCTTGTAGACCACGAAGAACACGAACACAAGATCAAAACACCACACGAATTGGATCTTTTCTCCTCCTTCTTCCTTGGGTCGATCGAACAGCAGAAACAAATGGACAAGAACATAGGGTCGATTAGGGTTTGGTTCAATCAAAATTCGAATGGACAAAACACGAAGAAGATGAGATTACCTTAGAATAAGAACAAGATTCAATAACTCCTTTTTGGTATACAAGTCGATAGCAGCAGTAGGAAGAAAGGGAGGCCGACACTTTTGTTAGAGATGGAGTTTAGGGTTCCTTTGTTTGTGAATTCCGGTTATAAGAAAAGAACAAGCCGTGTTTATTTTTTTGTGGGCCAAGTCCAGAAATGAATGGGTTAATTTTGGGCTAGGATCAAACAAGTTAAATGAATTTTTATTTAGTAAATATGGGCCGAAAATCTTGTGTATAAAACACATCAAATGGGTCGAATAGATTAGTGTTCGATGGGAAGATTTTATTTTGTGTAAAACATAAGTCTTAAATACTCGTATCACGTTCATATATTCAATTATTGGTGTGTTAAATACTTAGGTTAAGTTCATACGAGGTTACTTACATATTTTCATAAATTCTTAAAGTTCAAATTTCAGAGGGTACTTTAGTCTTTTCGGATTATATAAAATTTGGGGTTTTACACAGATAAACACCAAGAGGATGCTTCCAAACACTTACTACTTCCTTCTAGCAAAATCCTGCCCATAGAGTTTTCTTTGTATCCTTCTGATAAAATCAACAACAGTTTGATTCCAACTATCAACCAGAAGTTTTACATCTCCTTCAACCATCATCATGAGCGTAGACACAGCTAGAGGGTAATCCTTCTCTACTAACATATACATATGAAGTCCTCCTTGCAATACTAACTTATGAACTCCACATGACTCATAATATTTCCAAAGAAGAATTTTTGTACTCCTCCCCTGTTCTAGCCATACTCTGTCTCCAGGACAAACTTCAAACATCTTTTTCCCATCAGATAAGCTTTCCCCTTTGACTTTTCCTACAAAAGGTTAGTCCAAAACCACAAAAACACAAGAAACAAGATACCACAATAATCACAAGTCATAGTTTTTCATAGCAGTTGAATAAACAACTAGCAGCAGACAACATACAAACAAAGCAAGCAATAGAAACAACTTATTTGATTAATAACAGTACAAATCCTTACAATCTAACACAAAAACACACAGAGATAAGATTTTTTCAAAGATTGATCATTCCTATACTAGCAATTAAAAATTGAAATCTACTCACATCAAAACCTTTAGTGAGTAAATCTGCAACATTGTTGTCAGTATGGATTTTAACTATTTGAATTAGCTTTTTCTCATAAGAATCTCTGATAAAGTGATGTCTTATCTCAATATGTTTTGTTTTTGAATGAAAAACAGGATTTTTAATGATACACATTGTACTGTTATTATCAATTTAAATTTTGGTGTTCAAAAAGTTGTACCCATAATCCAGCAATTGATTCTGAATCCAGAGCACTTGTCCGCAGCAACTAGAAGCAGCTACATACTCAGCTGCAGTTGTTGAATTAGCCACCACTGTCTGTTTCTTGCATTGCCAAGAGATCAACCTATGTCCAAGAAATTGACAGCCTCCAGAAGTTGACTTCCTATCCAAACTTGCTCCAGCATAATCACTATCTGAGTATGCCACTAGATCAAAAGGTAAATCCTTAGGATACCAAAGGCCCAACCTGGGTTGACTCCTTAAGTACCTAAAAATCCTCTTCACAACATTCAAGTGAGAAACTTTGGGGTTTACTTGAAATCTGGCACAAGCACACATAGCAAACATAATGTCTGGCCTTGAAGCAGTTAGATACATCAAAGATCCAATCATAGATCTGTACAAATGCACATCAACCTCTTCCCCATCTTCATCCTTGAGTAAAGGCTTGTTGGTCTCCATTGTTGTCTTAGCTGGCTTCACATCAGAAAAACCAAATTTCTTCAAAATATCAGCCACATACTTGTCTTGGCTGATGAAAATCCCATCTGTCTTCTGTTTAACTTGAAGCCCAAGAAAGAAAGTGAGTTCCCCCAAACTCATCTGAAATCTACTATGCATGAGCTTCTCAAATTCCTCACATAACACCTTGTTTGTAGACCCAAAAATGATATCATCTACATATACTTGAACAAGTAGGATATCCTTTTTGTCTTGATGAACAGAGTCTTGTCAATGGTTCCCCTACTAAAACCATTGGTTAACAAATATTTAGACAAGGTGTCATACCAAGCTCTAGGAGCTTGATGTAGGCCATATAGTGCTTTATCCACCTTATAAACCCTATCAGGATAATTAGGGTCTTCAAAACCTGGTGGTTGCATCACATACACTTCTTCATCAATCTTTCCATACAAGAAAGCACTTTTCACATCCATCTGATACACAGTGAAGTTCCTGAATGAAGCAAATGCCAAGAATAGTCTGATAGCCTCTACTCTTGCTACTGGTGCAAATACTTCATCATAGTCAATGCCCTCTTCCTGTGTGTATCCTTGAGCCACCAATCTAGCTTTGTTTCTGATCACTATTCCTCTTTCATCTCTTTTGCATCTGAACACCCATTTAGTACCAATTGCCTTTTTCCCTGAAGGCAAATCAACCAATGTCCAGACTTCTTGAAGCTTGAACTGCAATAATTCCTCTTGCATAGCTTTAACCCAACTTTCATCTTTTAATGCTGTGTAGGCATTCTTGGGTTCCACTTGTGACAAGAAACAAGCAAACATACAATTCTGCAAATCCTTGTGTCTCTTTCTTTGATGAAGAGACTGAGCAAATAACCCTTGATCAAACAAATCACTGAAACCTTTAGTTTTACTTCTTGTTTGAACAGTAGAATGAACATCTCCAATAATTTGCTCCTTTGGATGATCCTTGTGTATTTTGGTGGTTGGAATAGGACTGACTGGAATTGCATTCTCCATATTGTTTAAGTCAGCATCTACACCAAACCCTTCAACAACTTCATCATCAGTGTCTGCATAGACATTAACTAATCCAGGCATATTAGGATCATTTGGATAGTTAACATCATCAAAGGATCTCCCATCTTCATCAGCAGTAGAAAATCTTTGTATAGCAGTAGCACTACTAGGCTGAGCAACAAAAACTTTTGGCCTAGCAGTAGAATCAGGAATACCACTGCTTGTGTTATATCCTCTGTTTTCACCAAGATCCACTTTATCATCAACATGTGGTTCTTCATTAACCACCTTTTCAGCATTAGAAGGTTCATCCCCACCTTCTACATCTTTATGAACAGCATCACCTTGTGAACTCTTGCCCTCATTCTCTTTGGGTGTGAAAAGTTGATCAAGCTTCCACTTCTCAATTAAGACAAATTCCTTTGCAGATTCATTGGCCTTGGCTTGTGTACCTACATTAGAATTATCTTGTGTTCCCGCAGACATGTTAGTTGTACCTGCATTTACTGCCACATAATTCATACTTTTGGTTAATGAATCTATGTCTAACAGCCATTCAGGTCCACTTCCAGCAACACTAGGTGTGATTTCACTAAACCTAACATGTAAGTTTTCTTCCACATGCCTAGTTCTTTGATTGAATACCCTAAAAGCCTTACTATTAGTGGAGTATCCAACAAAGAAACCTTGGTATGCCTTCTCATCAAATTTGCCTAGGTTATCAATTCTATTTAAGATAGTAACAGGACACCCAAATGGTTTCAAGAAATCTATCATAGGTTTCCTACCATGCAACAATTCATAAGGGGTCTTGTTATGAGGCTTCACTACCTTACTCCTATTTTGCACAAAGCAAGCAGTGTTAACTGCTTCAGCCCAAAAAGTAGTGGGTAATTTTGACTCTGGCAACATTGTCCTAACAACCTCAATTAATGTCCTATTCCTCCTCTCAGCAACACCATTTTGTTGAGGAGTTCTAGCCACACTAAACTGTCTTAAAATACCTTTTTCAACACAGAACTGATTCATCACATTATTCTTAAATTCAGTTCCATTGTCACATCTGATTATCTTAACTTTGTGATTAACTAGGTTTTCTACTCTTGTTATGAAAGCCTTAAGGATACCAGAAGTCTCATCCTTAGTTGCTAGAAAGAAAACCCAAGTTAACCTACTATAGTCATCTGTAACAACTAGGCAATACATTTTCTTATTCAAACTTTTCAAATAAGTTGGCCCAAAAAGATCCATATGCAACATGTATAAGGGCTCAGAAATAGAGTTCATCACTTTGGACTTACAAGAAGCTCTGTGTTGCTTTCCCATCTGACAAACAACACAGGTTTCAGGTTTTTCAAAATTTTTTGAAGGTAAACCTCTCACAAGGTTTCCCTTAACCAATTTGTTTATTGTTTTGAAATTTAAGTGTCCAAGCCTTCTATGCCAAAGTTTGGATTCATCAATTGTGGCTTTGGCAAACAGACAAGTTAAATCTCTTTTAGGAATTATGTTCCTTATGTCCACATTGTATATATTGTCTGTTCTAGGGACTCTAAGTAGCACAAATTTATCATCAGACAACTTATAGTCAGGAGATAAGACAAGACACTCAGTGTCTATAAAAAGAACAAAATTCTTTTTGTCACACATCTGTGAGACACTAAAAAGATTGAACTTAAGTCCATTTACCAAGTACACTTTTTCAATATCCAAATTGCCTGTTCTAATAGTACCTTTACCAACAATTTTCCCACCTTTGGGATCATTACCAAAAGCAACATAGCCACCATCCATAGCTTCAAAGTCATCCAGGTTGCTTTGGTCTCCAGTCATATGTCCAGAGCATCCACTATCAAAAATGTATTTATCCTTTAGCCCATCCTGTAGATTGCCCTGCATATAAAGTAAGAGAATTAGTTTCTTTTTGGGACCCAAGCCATTACTGACTTGGATCTGCCTTGTGCATCAAAGTAATCAAATTTATTCAAGTCCATTGATGCACTGCTGTGTCTGAGAACATGATCTAAAACCTTAATTTTAGGTTTCCAGACCCAGCAAGCTGAGGCCTTAACAGCATAAAAGTGATTTCCCACAACAGGGTCTGTTACTACTTTTGGCTCAGCAGTAGAAACTACTTTTTCCTTAGCAGTAGAAAACTCTGTTTTCTTTTGAATGGGCCTTTTTGGTGCAGCAGTAGTAATTGTCCTAGTAGCGCCATTTCTCAGCAAAACTTCCCTAGGAACCATGTTTCTATTGGGGTGAGGGTGAGTCTTTCTAGCAAAATTTCTATGGTTCACCCTAGTGTGTTGGTTCCATACAGGTTTTTGAGCATAAGATCTAACAGGTTTGTAGTAGTAACAATCTTCCTCTAAGTGCTCAAAACTACCACAACTGTAACATGCCTTCTTAACCAATTCAAAATCACTACCTAACTTGTGTGAAATTAGGTTATTCCAATTTCTTTGGTTTCCTCTAGGCAAGTTATTAGATTTCCTAGGATATTCTCTAGGTTTCTCATCAAATTCAGCCATTTTCCTAGAGATCCTACTTCCTAACACAGGCATTTCAAACTAAACATGTTTAGCTTTAGTTTCAACTGATTTAGGAATTTCTTCTTTTTTAGCCTTAGGTGTTGAGTCAGTCTCATCATCCTCACTATCTGACACCTAATCTTCAATGACCAAGGTATCAAACTTCATCTCAACCTTAGGTGCATTAGTTCTATCAGGTTTTTCATTATTTGATTCACATGTTTCACTTATAGGTTTTGCATCTGTCTCAGTTATGAAAGACAATTCCTTTATAGGAGGTGCAAAGGCACTTTTGACTGGGGGTGGTACTTCATTGTAACCTAAGCTACTTCCTTTTCTCATTAATTGACTTTCAATTGCCTTATTGACACTAATTGATGCAAATTGTTGTTTTTCTACTCTAATAACATGTTTCTCTTTCTCAGATAAAGCTACATCTCTAGCTTTTTCAGCCTCCTCTACTCTTTTATTAAGAACATTAATTTCACAATTTTTCTTAATAATTTCAACTTCTAGTCCATTAATCTTATCAACATACTCTACTTCATTCTGTCTAAGAAAGTCAAGTTTTTCTTCTACTGATTTTAGGCCATATACATAACCTAAATTATCAAGTTTTAACTTTTCTACTTCCATTCTTAAACTCTCATTCCTAGACTTTAATTCCTCAATAGTATCTATGCATGATTTAAAAGAACAAGTAAACTCATTAGATACCTCAGAGTCTGAACCAGAGGATGAAGAAGCATATGCCATTAAAGCAAAATTGTGTCCCTTCTATTCTTCCTCAGCCATGAAAGTAGCATTGGGTCCTTCCTCTGCTTGGTCACTCCAGTCATACTCTCCCAAGCCATCACATGAAACCAGAGCAGCAGTAGTCTTGGTTTCTTCAATAGGAACAATCCTTGCAGTCTCTTTGTTCTTCTTTGGTGCTCTGCACTCCCTAGAAAAATGCCCCTTTCTCTGACAATTATAACACTCAACCTTGGCCTTGTCAAACCCCACATTGGTTAGTCTGTACTTGAGTGCTCTTCCAGTTTTCTTCAGAAATCTCCTAGCCCTCATAGTAAGCATGGCCATCTGCCACTTCAAATCAATCTCCTCTAGATCATCAGGATCTATTTGTTCCAAATCCTGATCAGTAACAGAAGTACTTATGGTGAGATCAGCCAAAAAGGCACAAATAGCTGCATCACTGATGTTATCAGTGTTTGAACTAGCAGCAGAACCAGATGTGCCAACAGCAGAAACAACATGACCAGCAGCAGAATGGTTTTCTTGAGAGCTTCCAGATCCCTTGTTGTTTGAAGACATAAAAGCTAGGTTGTTTGCACTAGAAGATGAGTTTGATGTACCCTTAACTTCAGATTCATATACCTTTAGATTATTGTACAAATCATCCAAAGTCATTGATTCAAAATCAGTCTTATTCCTCCAGACCACTGTATGAGTATTCCATTCAGATGGTAAACTCCTCAAAAACTTGAGATTAATGTCTTCTTGAGGCACTGAGACCTTCATAAGTTGTAATTGACTTACCAACCTCTGAACTCTATCATAGGTAGCATCAATGTTTTCTGAACTTAAAACAGTAAATGTTTCAAATTGATGCTTGAGCAGATTCTTCCAAGACTTTTTGGTGGCCTCATTCCCACCAAATCTGAGTTCAACAGCATCCATCAACTCCTTAGCAGTCTGAGTGTTACTAAAACTCAATTGATATTCATTCGGTATACCCATCAAAAGAATATTGTGAGTTTTGATTTCCAATCTCCTTTGTGCCTTCTCCTCATTAGTTTTAATGGGTAAAGGTGTCCCATCAGCACCCTTAGCAGGTAGAGTATCTCCATTCTGAATGACTTCCCACATGGAGTAGTCAAGCATCTTCATGTACTTCTCAATCCTCATCTTCCACAGCTCACACTCACCGGCCTTGAGCATTGGTACCTTTGAAGCAGTCACCATATGAGTAGATTCGGAATCCATTGCATATGTAGATGATGAACAGATCTGAGTTTACGAAATTCTTTTTGATAGCAGTCTCTAGATCACAAGCTCTGATACCACTTGTTGATCCCAGTTGAGCTAACGATCTTGTTAATTATCTTAGATGTAGATCTAAGACAATAGGTATAGAAATTGTTCTTGAATGATCTATTAAGTATTATACGGAATCTAATACTTAATCTTAAGAAGAAATATGAATCGAACACAATAGAATTCTTTCAACAATCACCTCAATATATTAATACGGTTACTCAAAAGTAACAGGGTTACAATAACCTTGAAGTGAATCTAACTAACAATAATACGTATGCTAACCTAACCCTAGATCCTCCTTTTATAGACTTAAGGAGTCCTAGTCGGTTACAATGACTTTCTATACAAGATAATATCTATTCGTATCTATTCCATAATTATCTAACATACTATACATCAATATCCAATAAGCAGCAGTATAATATCCCTAGCAGTAGAATCTTCGATGCCTAGCAGTAGTATCATACTTAGCTTATTTCTTTATCTTCTTCAGTAAACTCCAGCAGTAGAATGAATACACTAGCAGTAGAATGATTAAGCCTAGCAGCAGAATCATACTTAGTGTATTTTCCTTTAAGAACCACGAGCAATATTATATCATTTGAAGCAGCAGCATCTTATAACCCAACACAAAGTCATAAATTAAGGTGTTACAAAAGAAAAAATAACCTAAAAATAGAAGTCCTAAAAATTAAAGAGGAAAAGTCCTAAAAAGTCCTATAAAATAAAAACAATAGAGAAGATCCTAGCGTCTATTGTGGAGGATGGGAAAGAGCATTTAGGCGCTCTAGGATGGTGTGGTGATGATGGTGGAGTTGCAAACAACTCAATGGGCTGAAGTTGGGGTGAATGTGGAGGTGATGGTGACCTAGTTGGTTGAGATGGAGCGGGTGGTGGTGTGGTAGCTACTGGAGTTATGGTTGGTGGTGGAGTGTTGATGATGATATGCGGTGGTGTTAGAGTGGATAATGTGAGAAAGTTTTCATTAGCTATGCGTGAGGAAATGTTCAATGGTGAAGATTCTTCTGATGAAGAATTAAGATTCATGAAACAACAAGGTCTGACACTCATGCGAGCCATCCTTTTATGTGGTCTGCTAGTGGATGAGTTGTTAGACGCATTGTTTGAGAAGAGAAGTGATGGTGATATATGTAGAAATTGCTATTAGAATGATGGTGACGGTGTGAATTATGATCATCCTAAAATTTCTAATTTATAGGCAGTAAGGTTTATGGAAGGTTGTGTTTGGATGTGATGTTGATCCATAAAGAAATGTTGGTTCCTAATCATTTGGAAGAAGAAAATGAACTTGTCATATCACCAAAGTCAATCCATAAAGAAGGAGTTGAGTAAGTTTGAGAAGATATGCAGTAAATGCAAAGGGTGAGTGGGAAATCTAATGATTTGATTGATCCACGGATTGCAAGGAACCAATTTGAGGGTTCCTTGCTTGTTACAGAAAGGTAACTCGAGTGAAAATTTGAATTTTCAAATTTTGGTGGGAAATGAATTTCTTATAGTTCTAAGTTTGCTAAGATGATCCTAATGTGCTTAAATATCAGTAGAATAATCCTAAGAACTAGAATCAATGATCTAAAGTGCGGGATTAGACGGGAAATTTGAAAAAAAGTTATTGTTGGTTAGCGGAGCCAAACGATAACAAAGGCGGAACCAAATTTTTGGTTCCACGGAATCCGTTGGGCTTATTTTGGCGGAGCCAAAAATTTCAACAGACAGAACCCGAATTTTGGTTCCGCCATATCCGCCGATCGAAAAATCTTTAAAGAGCGGATTTCTAAGTACCCGAAACTCGTTGAAATCCCGAAAATTATCCTAAATCATATGTAATTAATTAGTTGTGGTTGACTAAAACCAAAAACACAGGTTCTAACACATGGTAACATATAGATCAAACGGACGATTTTGAACTTACCATATATGGAAGTTAAGCCAAACAGTGGCTTAAACACGGAAAACTGATAACATCAAGTATTATCATCCTGCATTGTCAAGTTAGTTCACATAGATGTTTAACACCAACATAATATCCTAAAAACATAACAATTTAACACATCATTGTTTCAAATTGTTTATACCAAACACTCCCTATTTCCTCACTACTTTTTGATTTTCTTGTTGAGCTTCATTATCCAACGCCCAATGTTCTTCATCATTCCTCTTGTTTGTTTGAATTCCTCGGATGGGTTCTCAATAGGTGAAAGTTGGCTCAAGTATTCCGGAGGAGGAATCCTAGAATTAGGCAGATCGTCATCCTCACTTACGGATGATGATGATGAGGAGGTTGGAGGATGAGCACGTTTTCCTTTTGACACCGCTACTCTATGGTCACTTAGCGGTACAAAAGTATGGGGGATGAGAGAGTAGTCTGGAAGGAAACCTCTAGCGTTAGGAGGAATGGGTGCAAATGCTCTATAGAGACGGGTGAGAAGCATCCCGTAAGGCATGGCGGTGGTTCCTAACACCGGAATATCGGCCATTCTCTTGGCGACATAGTAAGCTAGGTTGAAGGGTTGATGGGTGGACACACAATAAAGCATATAACAAAGACTAGCATTGAGATGATCCCTATTTCCTATGGTGCATAAAATGTTTGCCCGAAGAATTTCCTCCAACTTCTTGAATTGGGGCCTAAGCTCGTTTAGCTCCATGCCAAACGCATCTCGATCTACTTGACGACCTTGTCAGTTGGTCCTAGTGTGGGTGTTTCTAGGGACAAAGAGATGATCACGGATAGTCTCTTTGGGAGTCAATGGTGTGTCGTATGCAGGCATACGATCAATGATAGAATCGAGGATTGACAATGACCACTTGTCGGTGTAAAGACAAGTACCTACACCCGGAATTCCTAAGACTTTCGCGAATTGGTTCAAAGGGATGGTGAATTCATGTTGGTTGACTTTGAAATGGATGCTTATGAGACCATAGTCGTTGGAACTAAGAACAACGCTAGCATAGAATTCTAGCACAAATCTAGGACAAATAGGTTCATCTATGTCCAAAAGACAATCAAAGTTGATGGCGGCTAGTTGTTGTCGGATGTTGGTTCCTTCTAAAAAGGAGGGATCTATGGTCCTACCTTCGTGAACGTATCGCTTTTCTAAAGCCTTAAAAATCTTAACTTGGTCGTTTGTAAGTCCTTTGGTTTTATGGTGTTTAGGGAGGTAGTTTCGGGTGTCTTTGTGGTCATAGTATGTTGCGGGAGGCATGATGTTTTCCTAGACACGAAAATTACATAGTTTAGTTAAAACTAACGAGAATACGTATATAAAGTTCTAGTGTGTGCCTATATGGGGACAACATGGAGGTATAGTTATCTCGACTCCTTTTAATGCATGAAAATTTTGTTTTGCAAATTTTGTAACAAAACGAGAGATAACCTGGTATGTGTTAAATTACACATACCTTTTACCTAATAAAACGGACCAAATAGACTAAATATGCCAAATATGTTGTGTTTTTGTGTTTATGCATGTGCAGGTACGGATATGTGAGAAATGGACAAAAATCATGAGAAAACGGTAAAAACGAACACGAGAAATGGAAAAGGGTCAAAAGCCGAAGCCGGGGATGAATTTATCAGAGATTATGCTCAAATGGTCAAAGTCAACCCTCAAATATCATCATTTGTCACAAACAGCCCTTGGAATAATATTACAGAGTTGGTCCTTGAATTTACAGATTTGGCAGAAATGGTCCCTCAAAGTGAAAACTAATTCAAGATTAACCCTAAACTATACCAAACCGGATCACTATTAAATAAACCCAACCCAATTCCAGCCCAACAAAAGCCCACCTTCCATTTTATCTAAACCCGGATCCAACCCAAAAACCAACCCACTCACGCTTTTCCCATCTCCCTTTCCCGCCATTACCAAAAAGCTAAACCCACTCACGCTTTTCCCCTTTCCCCCGGACCATCATCCCCAGCTTTTCCAGCCTTTCCCTGTTACCAGCCACCCTTCTTTCCCACCCCCCATGCGCAACCTCTTCACATGTCTCCAATTCCAGGCTGGAAATCCACCAACCATTTTTCCCGCCAAAACTGTAATCGAAGGTTGAGATTGAACAAAGATAATCCAAAGGCTGGGATTAGCTTATTGAAACCCTAGAGCACTCTTGAAGGCTATTTAGAGACCCTCTCATCACACAGAGAGAATGTCTAATTTTTCCAAGTCGAAATTGTGTCCATTTTAAATTTTCATTGTCATTTACAGTTTTTCTTAGTGTAATGTTTAAATTCTAGTTGTAATTCTATTTTCAGAATTGTAAGTTCCATTTTTATTAATACAATTAAGTTTTCATTTAATTTCCTTGTTTAAAGTTACATTTTAAGCTTTTAATCTGTTTCCAATATGTTTTTAATGCTCCATTACTGTTCCATAAGCCTATATGAGCTTGTTATAAGATTTTGTCAAAGTTAATTTGATTAATTCAGTATTAATTTCAAAAAGTCAAGGAAAGTCAAAATTAGTCAAATAAGCCAATTGGAAGATAAGTCAGGTTGGGAAGGGCCTTTAGAGCCTATTTCAGTAGCTTGTAGACTGAATCTTAGTACCCTTGTTTGAGCAAGGACCTTTGTAAGTTTTTCATTTAAATCCCTATTTAGCTTATTTTCTGACTTTTGCTTATTTTTCTGCTTATTTGCCTTTTCTTTGCTCATTTGTGCTTATTAGGTTCTTTTGATGCTAGTTTGCGAAATCCTCGATTCACACCTCGTCGGGAAACGACCCGGGTAACACTTGCCCGGTATCTCATATCCTATTCTCGGGTTTTGCACGTTAACCTTTGTCCTAAAGGGTTGGCTTGTTGATCCCCGCGTATTACGCGTATCTGATATATTTTTATATACTATCTGCAACGGATCATAACCTAAACGCTCCTAATTCAATGTAGCTTCGATTGAATGTACTCGAAAATACATATTAGTTATGTATTCCCTTTAGCATTCAAGAGACATTATGCAAGTGATGTTTAAAACATAACGTTTTTATTTGTATGAACAATGTGCAAAAACCATTTTTCCTAATCGTGAGAAGATTTTTGCAAGTATTTGACATGGGGTTATTGATGAATTGTGATAATGCCTTATGATATGCAATTCCTAACTAAGGGAAACATGATTTGTTAAGTAATTCAGTGAATATGCTTCATGATTTTACAAAAAAATATGCATAAACCCCAAGTTTTGATTTTGTGCAAGAAATAAAAATCCTAGACTCAGATCAGGAATGTAGATATAGTTAGGATACATACAGTGTGGATTAAAGCACAAGTTTGTTGAGGGGGATGACCTAAATTCTGAGAATTGGGTGCTATGGGTCGAGTTTGTGTTTCTTGTATGTTTTTGGGAAATGTGAGAAGTGGGTGTTTGTCTGATATAATAAAAACAATCTCAGGAACCCACGGATTTGGAGGAACCAAAAAGTGGGTTCCTTCCTTGTGATCGTTTGGTTCCGTGGAAACTGTTTTGCAGTTGGTTGTTTTTGTCGTGTTTGGTTAAGCTAAGGTTCTAACTACACATTTGGTTCCATTAATCCTAAACCAAGTCTAAGAAAATTAAAGGGTACTCTCTTAAGAGGTTTTGTGAGAATATCGGCAATGTTGTCCTCTGAGGATACTTTCTCGATTGAGATGTTTCCTTTTTGAACATTGTCGCGAAGAAAGTGGTGACGAATTTCTATGTGTTTGGTTCTAGCGTGTTGAACTGGATTCTTGCTAAGGTCGATAGCTCCTTTGTTGTCGCAAAGAATAGGAACGTCGTTGAGTTGAATTCCGTAGTCGACGAGAGCTTGTTGGCAAGCTTTTCCTGCTGACACGTACTCGGCTTCAGTTGTTGATATTGCTAGGGCCGTTTGTTTCTTAGCAAACCATGAGGTGAGACAATGCCCAACAAAAGTACAAATACCACTTGTACTTTTTCTATCGACATAGTCACCGGCATGGTCTGAGTCGGCATACACTATGGTTTCAACCCCGTTCCTTTGGGATACCATAATCCTAAATGTGTAGTACCTTTAATATATCTAAATATTCGTTTGACGGCTTCAAGATGGGATGTTTTAGGATCTTCTTGAAAGCGTGCACATAGATAAACACTAAACATAATGTCCGGTCTACTAGCCGTGAGATAGAGTAAACTACCAATCATTCCTCTATATTTAGTGCTATCTACGGATTCACTTTCGTCATCCTTAGTGAGTTTGGTTTCGGAAGACATGGGTGTTTTCATGGGTTTGGAATCTTCAAGACCAAATTTCTTAAGCATATCTTTGATGTACTTAGATTGGTTGAAGAATATCCCATCTTCTAATTGTTTTATTTGGAGTCCTAAGAAAAAGTTTAGTTCCCCCATCATACTCATTTCAAACTCGTCATGCATGATTTTTGAGAAATCATCGCATAACTCTTGACAAGTTGATCCGAATATGATGTCATCCACGTATATTTGAACTATGATTATATGTGATCCCTTTTTCTTAGTGAAAAGAGTGTTATCTACTAGGCCCATGGTATACTTATGTTCAACTGAGAAAGTCTTAAGTCGATCATACCAAGCTTTTGGTGCTTGCTTAAGTCCGTATAAAGCTTTTTAAGTTTGTAGACATGATTTGGTTTTTCAAAATCGACAAAGCCGAGAGGTTGTGCGACATACACTTCCTCATTAATAAAACCATTAAGAAATGCACTTTTAACATCCATTTGGAATAGTTTAAAGTCATTTGCACATGCATATGCAAGTAGTATTCTAATTGACTCGAGCCTAGCTACCGGTGCAAATGTTTCGTCGTAGTCTATACCTTCTTGTTGATTGTAGCCTTGAGATACTAGCCTAGCTTTGTTTCTAGACACTACACCATTTTCATCCATTATATTTCTAAACACCCATTTTGTTCCAATTATGGTTTGACATTTAGGTTGAGGGACTAATGTCCAAACGTCATTTCTAACAAATTGATTAAGTTCTTATTGCATTGCTATAACCCAAGATTCATCTTTTATAGCCTCATTTATATTTTTGGGCTCAATTGTTGAAATAAAATAAAAGAAATTACTTTGATTTTGAACTTTTGATCTTAAGGTTCTTTCATTAATTTCTCCTACGACGTTATCTAATGGATGACTTGTAGATTCTTTGATATTGATTATTACCTTATTTAAAGGTTCAACTTCTTTATCATTATCTAGATTTTCTTGGTTTTCAACCTGATATGTGTCAATTATATATATATTAAGTCCAAGGAATTACAAAGGAAATATGTAAAACCCGGGTCATTTTCCCCGTCGAAGGATGAATGGAATTATGTGATTTCAGTTCGTGAAACATGTCATGAATAGTGATAAAAGAGATATTGTGGTTTATTAAGCTAAAATAAGCAAACATAAACTAAAAACAATATAATAAGCAAGGAAAACGATAATCTAAAGCACACGTAACTAGAAACGTAAAGGAAATCCTAAAAACGCGCACGCTTGGGCTAATCCCGAGCTTTAAAAGTGAAAACTAAGAAATATTAACCCTAGGAACGTAAAACTATTTTTCCTAGGTCCTATTTGATAAAAGAAAATTTTAGAAAAAAAGAATTTTAATATTTTGACTTTTCTTTTATTTATTATGAATTAAAAACTATTTTAAACTAAATAAATGATTAAAAATAGTAATCTTTGAAAAATAAACCTGAAACTTTTTCTAAAAATACTTAATACTAAAGAGAATGTAAGAAAAATGAAATGGTCCTAATTGCTTATTCAGATAAGCAGTTAATAAGCTAGATTAGTATATAAGCTTAAACTAAAAAGGAAGGTTTAACTAAAAAATGATGCAAAGATCTAATGAAAAAGTCCTTAGGGCAGTTGGGTGAGTGTATGTGGTGAGGTGTGGTCTGGCCAGAGAGCAGGAGGTCACAGGTTCGAACCCTGTGGCCTCTTTTTGCATAAATTATTTTACTTTTTTGGATTTTTCTTTACAAACTTAATAAGCAAAAGTAAATAAGCATTTTTTGAAACTACAACTACTTATGAAAACTAATAATAAGCTGAGTGAAAAGCAAAATATGAAGACAGTTTAGACTTAAAGAACTTTAAAACTAAAAAAAAAAGGCTTAAACTAATATGCAAGTAAGCTAATTAAAAGCTAAATTCTAATCTAAAGACTAAATAAGCTACTGGGCACTTAAGGTAATCTAATTAAGCTAAATAGAATAGATAAAGCAGACCAAGAAGCCAAAAAGCAAAAATTAAGCAATTAATCAATGAGGATTCTGATGCACAGTTCCAAAACAGTCCACAAGGGGACTTTTGAGCTTATTTTAGAGCTTAAATAAGCTAAAACTAGGACTGAATTTAAAGAATTAGCACAGTACTACCAGCAAACAACTAGAACTCAAAGGATTAAGACTTAAATCTCCACCAATAAGCACACAATTAACTTTAAAATCTGAAAACAAGACAGAAATAAGGACTGAGCTACTGATGTACTGTGGAGTAATGCACACTGAATTGCCTTTAAAACTTATCAACTCCTAATGAAATTAAACCATCTAATGAATATCTACTTAACCTACTAAAAGGGATTCAAAAATACCAAAAACAAGTTCCTATTCTACTTAATCCTTATAATAAGCAGTTCTGATAAGTAGCCTATTTTACAACCTACAATTTTAACTCAAAACTATTAAATCCTCCAATCAAGGTCCAATAATCCTACAAACTACTCATTTAAGCTATTTTAAGCAAGATCTAAATCCCCAAGAGTGCACATGAACAGTAGATATCATATTTGACCCATATTGGGCTGTGCCAAACACCCCTTTATGATGACTGATTTTGAGATTACAACTAGAACAGACTAAGATAAGCTATGTTTGTGAAGCACAAATGATTAACTAAGTATATTAAGTACTAAAAAGCAATTTTCAACTTATGAATAAGCCCTAAATAAGCTATATCTAAATTAAGCTATTTTTATATTTTTGATGATTTTTTTTTTTTACAAAACTAAATTTAATTAACAACTAAACTAAGGAAAGGCAACAAATAACAAATATAGACTAAATTAAGCTAGAACAAATAGAAATTAAGCCAATAAGGAGTAAAATAAGCTAAAACATGAAATTAAAGGAAACTCACAATAGCCCTTGCACAAAACAGGGCAAAAATGCTCGAGGAGCTACTCTACAAGCTCTAGCTTGTCAAATGACAAGCTAGTGACAGCAATAAGCTCTTCCCTTGCTAGCTTATCTTCCCAAACAGCTTATTTGACTATAGTTGACTTTTGTTGACTTTTTTTGAACTTTTGAGATTAAAACTGAATTGAATCAATGTGACTTTTACAAAAGCTAATATAAGCTTATATGAGCTTATGAAAACAGAATGGAAGCTTGAAAACAGATTATAACTATTTGAGAGAATTTAAATGCATAAAAACTAAATGGAACAAGTATTTAAATGAAAAACTGAATTTATATTAACATGAGTAAAATTACATTACTTGAAATGAAATACAACTAAATTTAAATTGCAGAAATTAAATAAGACAATAAGTAAATTGGCCTAAATTTTCTAAAAGCATGAAAATTGGACAAGCCTTGCTCTTGAGGAGAGTCTGGTATTTATAGGCCTCAAGCTAGGGTTTCAAAAGCTTCTTGATCATCAATCCTCAGCCCTTGATCATTTGCCTTGTCACATTTGCTAATATTAGCCCTTGGATTAACTGATGAGGTGTGGTAACCAATTAGGAGGCTCCAATTATCCACTCTGGCATTCCATGGTGACACATCACATGTCAAGCTTCTAGAAGTTCTTTAATTGTACGGGTAAAAGGGGGAAAGCAGGGTAATTTTAGGGGGGAGAAGGAGAATAGTAACCAGGGTAATTTTGGCGGGTTGGGACTGGGTATTATTTATTTTTATTTGACTGATGGTGGGTGTTGACCGGGTTATGGTTGGGTTTATTTAAGGGTATATGGGTTGGGGATTGAGTGGGATGGTGATTGGGCTGGGAATTGGATTGGGTTTAGTTAAATAGTGAATCTAGTTGTGTTTAATATTTAGGATTTAAATGTGAAATGATTTTAAACATTTAGGGACTAATGCTGCCAATTGTGGAAAGTTTATACAAGGACTGATTTTGTAAAAGGACATGATCCAAGGGATAATTCTGAAACATTGAGCTCAAATCTTATTCGTATGTAGAATGTCTTCCCCGGCTTCGGCTTTTTACTCATTCCAAATCTCGTGCTCGTTTTTGTCGGTTTTTCCTTGATTTTTGTCCTTTTCCTTGATATCCGTACCTGCACAATTACAAACACAAAAACACATATATTTAGCATTTATAGATCAGTTTTTGGTCATTTTGGTCCGTTTTATTAGGTAAAAGGTATGTGTAAATTAACACATACCAAAATCCCCCAGACTAAGATATTGCCGTGTCTTCACGCAATGTTATCAACTCACGCTTTTGAAACCAAAAATTTCCAATCCTCGTTTTTCTAAATTTGAAAAGTAGCAAAATATTCAAAAGAGTTTAAGAAATCCAAAGTTCTGAAAACGCCCCGTTTTTCCATTTTATTTACACTTATTCTATTTTTGTATTTTTCTCTTTTTCATGTGACGGGATGTTGACTTTCATTATTTCACAATAATTTTTAGGATCATGGAGTAGGAAACACGACTCATAAAGAAGTGACCATACGGATAAAATTCATCGTCCCTGATTTTTCACGGGTCCCCAAACTAAGCTTAAAAACGAAATCATTGTTATTTACAAGTTAGATGCTAACACTACCCATGGAAGCTAGCTGTGTATAACTTCTTGCTCCCAAAATACTATTTTTCCTCTATTTATTTTATTTTTGTTGAGAAATGAATTTCTTCATATTCTCATTTCGATAAGTTTTTAGTCCGATAAAGACACCAAGTTTAGACGCTAAGTAGTTTCTAATCCTTCCCTCGAAAACCGTTGCATACAAAAATGAGGTCCTCATCAAGGTCTCTGATTTAACACGATTTAGGAGATATCCCTTTTATATACGACCGAAATAACTCATCTACGAGTCCAGAGACAGAAGCTTTTATTAGGATATCCCGGGAGTCAGAATTTGGCATTTTAACATTATTAAGCACATATTATTAATCCTCGGCCTTTTAAACAACCTAGACAACGGCAGCGAACCGTCAAGAATCAGGAGTCTTATTTTGACCTTGGATATTTTTCCTCTGCCCTTTTGAAGTCTGAGTCAACGGGAGCGAACCGTCAGGAAACAGAAAACTTTTATCGGCTTTGGATTATTATTATTATTTATTATATATTTTGCCAAATCCCGAGTCCTACGGCTTTTATAGCAATAGAAACAATAGCACGTACTATCAGAAATCAGTTGCCTATTACACCGTAACACTGACAGTACCTTGATGTGTACCCAACTCTTATAAGCAAGGATTCTCTAAAGAATGATTAAAAACTAATTATCGCCAAAACCAAAATACCTTTAATTATTCCTAGATTACTATTATTGGGTGAAACAAGCTTATGGGAGCAAAAAGCCACAAGTAACTTCGATGAGCTCTAAAGAGATCCAACTACTCCATGTTTAGCAATCTAACTTATAAACAACTCTATCATATCTCGTGCTTCGCAAATTTAAAATATTAAGTAATAAGATCCGCGAATGCTTAGCCGAATAATCAAGGCATGCATATATAAAGTCAATTATGGGAACTTGCAAATTCTTAGAAAGAATTCGCGTTTTATAGCTCCTTGTATAAAAGACAAGCAAAAGCTTATGGATTATGTAAGTTAAGGGGACAAGCTAGGGCTCAACACGCCCGGTCAAGTCAAAATTTTATTCCTACTCTCACCAGTGGAAGGTCAACATTGTGTCAAAACATTTATGATATTTTTGCAAAAAAAATTTAAATTTTCTCATTTTTTTGGTATTTTTCTTCATATTTTTGGGGGAAAAACGGAGTTGCGAGAGTAAACGGCAAAAATGCAAGGGAAAAATCAAATCGAAATATTACCCCACCCCCCAGACTAAAACGAGACATTGTCCTCAATGTCTTAAAGGTAAGGGTTCTCCTACATAAATGTAAGGCCGTTTATTAATTATGCCAAATAGATAAACGTTAGTCGATAAGATTTAGGATATCGGATGAGCAACGAATGATGAAACTCGGGTGGAGAAAGACAAAACCACGAGCACGAGAGTCTTCATTATTCGGGCAAATCCTGGACACAGCACAAACAACCACGAAACACGAGAAATGGAAGAGGTAGAACTCCTTACGTCACTTATTAGAAAAATAGAAAGAAGATAGAAGGATAAGCATGGGGTACCTCCCACGAAGCGCTTGTTTTTTATCGAGTCGTATAGCTGGACTCGCCCTGAATTTAATTGTTCTTGGGGGAGCATGTGGAAAAGATAATCTCCATCGGACTTTCGTTCAAGAGGTTTGGATAAACATTGAAACATATGAAAGTTCCACACCGATGAGATACCCACGGTTCAAAAGAATAGCAACCATAAACGGTGATACCGGGGTCAAAGATGGTATCCTCACTCCCGACGGAGTGAAGGAGAGGAGCAATCACATCATATGTGATGAATGGAAGAAAGATTTTTATGATTATTAAGATCAATTATGCATCATCAAAAGCAAATTTGTTTTTAACATTAAAGCTCTTCGGGTCATTTGATACAAAAGTCTCGGGAGGGAGGGTTGGGATGATGTCATCAATAAGCAAAGTATTATGAGAAAGTACACCTCCCCCCAGACTAGAATTTTTCTCAAGATCGAAATAAAAATGATCATACTATGGATGAGAGAGTTCACCGGAGAACTCTTCAAAGATAACCGGATCATTTTTATCAAAGAGAAACGAGTCGTACTCGGGAAAAGAGATATAAGCATGAGAAGTGGTACTGCCACTACTCGTCTCTTTCGAAAGATCGATATCAAAGCAAAAGGCTTCATAAGCCGGGAGAGAATAATCGGGATGAGAAGTGAGATTGCCACTACTCTCCTCTGCAGTATCAAAGATAAAACTCTCATATTCGGGAAAAGAATCCTCGAGCTCCAAAGGATCTGACGGCTTATCTTTAACAAAAACTTCATCAATAACTTTCTTCGGGGGGAGGGAAAATAATGGATCATCAAATATCATCTTTTCTAATAACGGAGCATCTCCTTCCGGATCACAATCAGCATCAACAATTTCCGGAGAAATTGGATCATCAATAAGAAAAACTTCGAGCTCTTCCATAGAGATATCACTTCCCTCAAACGGAGGAGAAGGATGGGAAGAGTCGGAAATGATTGGTTCAGAAGATGGAGTGGGATTGCCACTCGAGGAATTTTCAGAAACTTTTTGAGCATACTCCTCAATATCAATTACATCAATTCGATTAACCTAGAATTTATCAGAAATGGAGGAGTAGCTTGCAGTTTGGTCAAGTTTAAAAGTCACGGCTTGATCATCGACTCGTAGAGTAAGTTCTTCACCATAAACGTCAATCAATGCGCGCCCCGTTCTTAAAAACGATCTCCCTAAAATTAGGGGAACTCGGGGGTCAGCATCAAAATCTACTACGACGAAATCAACCGAAAAATGGAACTTTCCCACTTGCACGAAAACATCTTCGGCTATACCCATAGGACGAGTAATCGACCGATCGGCTAGCTCAAGAGTCATATGTGTAGGGGTCAGTTCTGGTATAGCAAGTTTTTTCCACACGGAGAATGGCATGGGATTGATGCTAGCGCCAAGATCGGCCCAAGGCGAGACACTCAATTAATCCCGGGAAATCGCAAGGAATGAGAAACTTGCCGGGGTCTCCTAACTTTTCTGGAAGTTTCTTAAGGATAACCGCCGAGCAATTCTCATTCAATGGTGTGTTTGCTAATTCAAACAACTTTTCTTTGTTATTCAATAAACTCTTGAAAGTTGAAGCAAACTTCGGCATATGAAGTAAAGCATCCGCCAAGCTCAAATCAAAATGAAGCTTTTGGAAAAGTTGGAAGAATTTCAACATTTGTTGATTGTTCTTTTCACGGAGCTTTGGATTAGTCGGATAAGGTAATAACTTTTTGAACTTTGGAGCACTTTGCACAACCGGAGGTTAGACGTATTCGGTACTTCCGTTATTAGTAGGAAGTTCCGTGTCCTTTGTCGCCTCGGTCTCACGGTCCACTACCTTGGGAGGAAGAGAATAAGACGTAGTCGGAGCCGTGGGTCCCTCATAAGCAAAACCCCTTCGGGTGGTTATGGCTTTCAATTCTCCCTTTGGATTAGGAATTGTATTACTTGGGAGAGAAGATGTTCCCGACCCTGATGGTCGTTCAGTCAATGTTTTCCTAAGGTCATTTATTTGATGAGCCAACATTCGATTCATTTCTTCCTGTGATTTCATAAAACTTTTTAATAACTCATCCGAGGGCGGTTGATTTTGAACAAATCCTTGATTATTTCCTTGATTAAAATTTTGCCCTCAGTTGTTTTGATTGAAATTTCCCTAATTTAAATTCCCTTGGTTTTGAAAACTCTGATTTTGATTAAAATTTCCATGATTTTGATTTTGAAAATTCCCTTGATTCGGGCCTTGATAATTTCCCTGGTTTTGAAAACCCTGGTTCATCCGATTTTGATTTTGATTAAATTGAACATTTCGGTTTTGCACATTCGGATTTTGATTGATACCGGGTGGTCCGAGAAAATTGTTAGAACGGTAGCTAAGAAGATTACGGTCTCCTTGCGGTTGGTAACCGTTACCTCCCGTGTTAAAGGTTCCCGTAGCAGCAAAAACGTTCTCTTGAGTGTAGCCACCGGCGGCTGGGCACTCGAAATACGGATGTGGACCACCACACGTTTCACAACTTTGATTAACCATATTGACTTGATGATTATTGTTGTTTTGATTCTGATTTTGGTACATTCTCAAGACAGTAGTGGACAAATCATCACACTTTTTGGTGAGTGCGACTATTTCGGGGGAAGAAGTGGAAGTAGTGCTAGATCTAGATGACTCATTCCTCTCGGCAGAGGGATCCCAAAAATTATGGTGCGCGGTCATATTCTCGATTAGATCATAGCACTCTTCGGGTCGCCTTTTCATAAAGGTACCACCGGCCGCAGCATTAATCGTGTCACGGTGTCTTAATGTTAAACCATTATAGAACGTATCTATTATGGTGACTAGTAACATGTTATGATTTGGACACCGATCAATCGAAAGCTTATAGCTTTCCCATGCCTTAAATAATGATTCATCGGGAAGCTGGCGAAAGTTACTAATATCATTTCTCAATTTCGTCACCATCGACGGTGGAAAATGTTTTGCCAAGAACTTTGAAACCATTTCATCAAAATTGTGAATTGAATTCTTGGGAAGACGATCAAACCATGCGGTGGCATGATGCGTCAAAGAATAAGGGAAGAGATATAAGCGAAGGGCGTCATCGGAGACCCCATTTTGTTTCATGCTCTGGGTGACGGTAAGGAATTTTTCAAGATGCTTGTTTGCATCTTCACCCGGCAATCCGTGAAATTGGCAAGAATTTTGGACTTGTTGGATCATGTGGTGTTTAAGTCCAAAATCCGTGGCTTCGATGTTAACGGGGGCAATCGGGCCACCACGTCCGTGCATAGTCGGTTGGCACAACTCCTCCATCGTTCGGAGATCGGGAGCTGGCCTTGGATCTTGATTACCACCCATCGGCGGGGGCATCATGTTTTGTTCGTTATTCATTTCTTCAAAATGATCTAAATTTGAAAAATCAATTCGGTGATTATGACGAATAATTCTTTCGGGATTCGAAAGAGGTGAAATAAGATCGTAAGAAGAAGAACGGGGGTTCATACACCAAATAGAAACAAAAATTTAAAAAGAAAAACAAAATTTGAAAATGAAAATATTTTTGGCTTTTTATAAAGATAATTTTGAAAAACACAATATTTTTGGGATCGATCCCTCAATCGGTATTCGTTTCTTTTTAGACTACTCGCAGAGTGGCGGAAGAGAAGAATGATTCTCTTTTCGGTTTGCAATTTAATGTCAAAACCTCCTTAAACCCCTTTTTAAGGTTGTAATCTAAAAATAATCCGAACACAATTGATTTCACGATTTGTTTTGTTGGTTTTTTACTTTTTTGGTATTTTAAACACTTTAGGAAAAGTTTTTGTGCTTTTTTAATTTTTATTTTGTTTTTGACAAGAAAAATATTTACGAGAAAAAACGATAACTTCACGGGGAAGGGTCTTCAAAACACGAATCGACAAACGGGAATAAAAAATTCACTTCAACCTTCCCCGGTAGCGGCGCCAAAAACTGATATGTGTTAATTATATATATATTAAGACCAAGGAATTACAAAGGGAATATGTAAAACCCGGGTCGTTTTCCCCGTCGAAGGATGAATGGAATTATGTGATTTCGGTTCGTGAAACGTGTCGTGAATAGTGATAAAAGAGAGATTGTGGTTTATTAAGCTAAAATAAGCAAACATAAACTAAAAACAATATAATAAGCAAGGAAAATGATAATCTAAAGCACACGTAACTAGAAACGTAAAGGAAATCCTAAAGACGCGCACGCTCGGGCTAATCCCGAGCTTTAAAAGTGAAAACTAAGAAATATTAACCCTAGGAATGTAAAACTATTTTTCCTAGGTCCTATTTGATAAAAGAAAATTTTAGAAAAAAAGAATTTTAATATTTTGACTTTTCTTTTATTTAATATGAATTAAAAACTATTTTAAACTAAATAAATGATTAAAAATAGTAATCTTTGAAAAATAAACCTGAAACTTTTTCTAAAAATACTTAATACTAAAGAGAATGTAAGAAAAATGAAATGGTCCTAATTGCTTATTCAGATAAGCAGTTAATAAGCTAGATTAGTATATAAGCTTAAACTAAAAAGGAAGGTTTAACTAAAAAATGATGCAAAGATCTAATGAAAAAGTCCTTAGGGCAGTTGGGTGAGTGTATGTGGTGAGGTGTGGTCTGGCCAGAGAGCAGGAGGTCACAGGTTCGAACCCTGTGGCCTCTTTTTGCAAAAATTATTTTACTTTTTTGGATTTTTCTTTAAAAACTTAATAAGCAAAAGTAAATAAGCACTTTTTGAAACTACAACTACTTATGAAAACTAATAATAAGCTGAGTGAAAAGCAAAATATGAAAATAGTTTAGACTTAAAGAACTTTAAAACTAAAAAAAAGCTTAAACTAATGTGCAAGTAAGCTAATTAAAAGCTAAATTCTAATCTAAAGACTAAATAAGCTACTGGGCACTTAAGGTAATCTAATTAAGCTAAATAGAACAGATAAAGCAGACCAAGAAGCCAAAAAGCACAAATTAAGCAATTAATCAATAAGGATTCTAATGCACAGTTCCAAAACAGTCCACAAGGGGACTTTTGAGCTTATTTTAGAGCTTAAATAAGCTAAACCTAGGATTGAATTTAAAGAACTAGCACAGTACTACCAGCAAACAACTAGAACTCAAAGGATTAAGACTTAAATCTCCACCTATAAGCACACAATTAACTTTAAAATCTGAGAACAAGACAGAAATAAGGACTGAGCTACTGATGTACTGTGGAGTAATGCACACTGAATTGCCTTTAAAACTTATCAACTCCTAATGAAATTAAACCATCTAATGAATATCTACTTAACCTACTAAAAGGGATTCAAAAATACCAAAAACAAGTTCCTATTCTACTTAATCCTTATAATAAGCAGTTCTGATAAGTAGCCTATTTTACAACCTACAATTTTAACTCAAAACTATTAAATCCTCCAATCAAGGTCCAATAATCCTACAAACTACTCATTTAAGCTATTTTAAGCAAGATCTAAATCCCCAAGAGTGCACATGAACAGTAGATATCATATTTGACCCATATTGGGGCTGTGCCAAACACCCCTTTATGATGACTGGTTTTGAGATTACAACTAGAACAGACTAAGATAAGCTATGTTTGTGAAGCACAAATGATTAACTAAGTATATTAAGTACTAAAAAGCAATTTTCAACTTATGAATAAGCCCTTAATAAGCTATATCTAAATTAAGCTATTTTTATATTTTTGATGATTTTTTTTTTACAAAACTGAATTTAATTAACAACTAAACTAAGGAAAGGCAACAAATAACAAGTATAGACTAAATTAAGCTAGAAAAAATAGAAATTAAGCCAATAAGCAGTAGATTAAGTAAAATAAGCTAAAACATGAAATTAAAGGAAACTCACAATAGCCCTTGCACAAAACAGGGCAAAAATGCTCGAGGAGCTACTCTACAAGCTCTAGCTTGTCAAATGACAAGCTAGTGACAGCAATAAGCTATTCCCTTGCTAGCTTATCTTCCCAAACAGCTTATTTGACTGCAGTTGACTTTTGTTGACTTTTTTTTAAAATTTTTGAGATTAAAACTGAATTGAATCAATGTGACTTTTACAAAAGCTAAAATAAGCTTATATGAGCTTATGAAAACAGAATGGAAGCTTGAAAACAGATTATAACTATTTAAGAGAATTTAAATGCATAAAAACAAAATTGAACAAGTATTTAAATGAAAAACTGAATTTATATTAACAAGAGTAAAATTACAATATTTGAAATGAAATACAACTGAATTTAAATTGCATAAATTAAATAAGACAATAAGTAATTTGGCCTAAATTTTCTAAAAGCATGAAAATTGGACAATCCTTGCTCTTGAGGAGAGTCTGGTATTTATAGGCCTCAAGCTAGGGTTTCAGAAGCTTTTTGATCATCAATCCTCAGCCCTTGATCATTTGCCTTGTCACATTTGCTAATCTCAGCCCTTGGATTAACTGATGAGGTGTGGTAACCAATCAGGAGGCTCCAATTGTCCACTCTGGCATTCCATTGTGACACATCACATGTCAAGCTTCTAGAAGTTCTTTAATTGTACGGGTAAAAGGGGGAAAGCAGGGTAATTTTAGGGGGAAGAAGGTGAATAGTAACCAGGGTAATTTTGGTGGGTTAGGACTGGGTATTATTTATTTTTATTTGACTGATGGTGGGTGTTGACCGGGTTATGGTTGGGTTTATTTAAGGGTATACGGGTTGGGGATTGAGTGGGCTGGTGATTGGGCTGGGAATTGGATTGGGTTTAGTTAAATAGTGAATCTAGTTGTGTTTAATATTTAGGATTTAAATGTGAAATGATTTTAAACATTTAGGGACTAATGCTGCCAATTGTGGAAAGTTTATACAAGGACTGATTTTGTAAAAGGACATGATCCAAGGGATAATTCTGAAATATTGAGCTCAAATCTTATTCGTATGTAGAATGTCATCCCCGGCTTCGGCTTTTTACTCATTCCAAATCTCGTGCTCTTTTTTGTCGGTTTTTCCTTGATTTTTGTCCTTTTCCTTGATATCCGTACCTGCACAATCACAAACACAAAAACACATATATTTGGCATTTATAGATCAGTTTTTGGTCGTTTTGGTTCATTTTATTAGGTAAAAGGTATGTGTAAATTAACACATACCACAACCATTTGACTTTCAACTAAGTAATCATCTACCAAAGGTGATGTCTTAGAGGGAGGTGGACTTTCGTCGAATGTTACGTTCAATGATTCCTCGACTCTTGAGGTTTCTTTGTTTAAGATGATATAAGCTTTACTATTTTGTGAGTATCCAAGAAATACACCTTCATAAGACTTTGGGTCAAACTTGGTGAGGTAATCCTTAGTGTTTAAAATGAAGCACTTGCTTCCAAACACTCTAAAATATCCTAAAGTAGGCTTTTTGCCTCTATAAAGCTCATAAGGTGTTTTATTTAAAAATGGTCTTATTAGGACTCTATTTAAGATGTATGTGGATGTGTCAACGGCGTTACACCAAAACTTTTGAGGTATATTTTTTTCATTTAGCATTGTTCGACTCATTTCTTGAAGTGTTCTATTTTTACGTTCTACTACACCGTTTGATTAAGGAGTTCGAGGAGCCGAGAAGTTATGTGTTATGCCATTGGCATCACAAAAAGCTCCAAATTGAGTTTCGTTATCAAATTCACGACCGTGGTCGGTTCTAATTGACACAATGCTATTTCCTATTTGATTTTGAATTTTCTTACTTAGAATTTCAAATTTATCAAATGCTTCATTTTTAGTTTTCAAAAACTTAGTCCAAGTATACCTAGAATAATCATCTACTATTACCAAAGTGTAAAAGTTTCCTCCATAACTTTGTATAGCGGATGGACCAATACAATCCAAATGCAATAGTTCTAAACACCTAGATGTGGACATCATGTTTCTAGCCTTATGGCTATTATGAACTTGTTTCCCAATTTTGAAAGCATCACAAAAGTGTTGGTCGTATTTCAACTTGGGTCGGTTTCTAAAGAGTTCCTTAGATGATAGAGATTGGATGAGTCTCATATTGGCGTGGCCTAAGCGTCTATGCCACAGAGTTGAGTTGTCGTCTAAGGAGGTGAGACAAAGTTTGTCTTTAGATGTTTTGTCTAATTTCATAATGTAAACGTTATTTTTCAAAACACCTTTTCCTACGGTTATGCCATTTTTAAGTATCTTACTTCCGTTTTCACTGAAAAGGACGTCATAATTTTTATGGCATAATTGACTAATACTAAGCAAGTTAAAACCTAAGTTATCTACATGAGCAACATCATCAATAGTGAGAGAGTTATGAGACATTGTACCTTTTCCGATGATTTTACTTTTAAGCTTGCTACCAAACGTAACATTACCTCCGTCGTACACTTGGTAGGTTGAGAAAAGGCTTTTGTTTCCCGTCATGTGCCTTGAACACCCGCTATCTTTTATCCACTCGTCCGGTTCTAACCCGACTTTCAAGCATACCTAAGTTAAAGAAAAACTCAAGCATTTAGTCCCCAATATCTCATGGGTCCATTTGGGTTAAACATTCCATTATCTTGATTCATGTATGGAAACGGTGGATATGGGTTCCATGGCATGTAGTTGGGACCTTGATAACTTCTAGGTAAGTTTGGGTTCCAACTATTTTGATAATGATGTTGTGTGTTGTGGTTACTTTTTGGAAAGGGGCGTTTGGAAATAGTTTTCCTAGGTCTTTGTTGAACTGTTTTAGTCCTAAAGTCATTTTTAACTTGTCCTATTCCTATAGTAACTGCTGGTTTTTGTTTGTTAACAGTTGTACTAGTGCTAGGTTTTCTTGTGACCTTAACGAATTCAGTACGAGCCAAAGTGCAATCCTTCTGTTCAGCAACAGTACCCGCGGAACCAATTTCCACTACTGGCGGAACCAAACTTTTTGTTCCGTGGGATCCGTGGGTGTCTGAACTTGTTGGAACAGTTTCTTGTACTTTCACTATTTGTTTCTTAAAGCTACTTAAGTCACCTAGTTTCATAAAGCCTAATCCAGTTTTATCATGAGGCAACTTTTGAACTTTCATTAGATCATCTATACAACTAATATTTTATCAAACCTTTTAAATTTAGAATTTTGTTTGATAAGTTCTTCCTGTGTGGACTTAAGTGTTTCAAGTTCTAGTTTAAGTTCCTGACATGAAACACATGTTTCTTTAACAACTTTACCCTTTTCTAATCGTATAGATTTTTCTTTTAACCAATAAACTTCGTTTTCCAAAAATTCATTTTTCGTTTTTAAAAACTTATTTTTGTTTATGATTTTTAGGGTAATTTCACACAGTTTGTTATATTCTATTTCTAAGGTGTCATTATCAATAGAGGAGTAAGATGAGTCAGATTGTACCTCGTTAGAGTCATGAGCCATAAGAGCAACTTCATCATTCTTAGGCTCTTCGTCATCATCTTTACTGTCACTCCAAGCACCACTAACAAAGGCTCTTTGAGTCTTGTTCTTAGGTGGCTTCGGACAATCTCCTATTAGGTGACTAGTATCCCCGCACCTAAAACACTTCCTATCTATTTTTCCTTTCTTATCATCACGGTCTTTCCGGAAGGATTTCTTTTCTTCTCGAGGTTGTCTTACGAACTTCCCTCGTCTCCTAAAGAACTTCTTGAAATCTCTTACGGCCATGGCATACTCTTCGTCTTCGCTACCTGAACTAGACTCTTCATCATCACTTGACTCTACCCTAGCTTTTAAGGCAATGGACTTGATCTTTTCCTTTTTTCCTTTGACTATCTCTGAATCTTTTTCCATCACCATCTCATGAACTTTGAAATTTCCTATGAGCTCATCAAGTGGCATGCTTGAAAGATCCTTGGATTCTTCAATGGCCGTCACCTTTGCTCTCCACTTCGGATGAAGTGCTTTAAGAAATTTCCTGACAAAGTTCTTACTAGAAAAAAAATCGTCAAGAGCTTTAAGAGAAGTAACAATAGTATTAAACCTAGCAAATGCACTATCAATGGTCTCATCTTCAGGGATAACAAATTGTTCATATTGTTGAACAAGAAGATCAATTTTGTTATCCTTTACTTGTGAGTTCCCTTGATAAGTGATAATTAAGGATTGCCAAATATCTTTAGCGGTTTTACACATAAATACTCTTTCATATTCTTTCCTAGGTAAAGCATTATAAAGCATCATTTTAGCTTTATTATTTTGGCAATTAATTTCTTTTGCTCATCACTGTGACGAGTAAGAGAAATATCCTCATCCCGACCACTTGATATATCCTTAATTATGGGTTTATGGTCACCTTCTATAATGATGTACCATAGATCTATATCCTTTGACTTCACATAAGTTTCAAGCGGTTTTTCCAATATATAAAACTGTTTGCTTCAAATAGTGGTGGTCGTTACATAGATTGCCCTTCTTTGTAGTTTTCAAAATCCATTGATCGTTTCAAGTTTTAAAATACAATATATTTTGAAAGTCTTGAGTAACGTAGCTTTGATGCCAACTGTGGAAAACTAGAAGGGGGGGGGTTGAATAGTTTTTACCGTTTTTAAAATTAATTCGCTTTGAATACTTGACGTGATTTCAACTTAATGCAAACAATCAAACAATATAAATAAAGTAATTAAGGAAAGAAACAATCAAACCACAACACGGATGTTTATAGTGGTTTGGTCTACAAGGACTCTCTTCCTTGCCCTACTCCACTCCTCGAGCCTCTAACTCGAGAGTTTTTCTTCACTAAGAAACAATCTCCCTTCTCGGCGGAGAAAACCTTTATATACGTCGCTTGCACTTTATCTGATAAAAAGCTAAATACCGAGTTCTAGTTCGAGGTAGAACCAACCTAACGTCACTTACACTTTTTTCGGTACCAAGCTAGATACCGAGTTCTTTACAAGGGTACAACCACTCCCGACACTCTATGTGTTTTGAGGACTAAAACACTAACCGATCACTACTGAATGTTTGGTATAACAATGATGTGTGATAAACTACAAAATCACACAGTATCTAAACTAACAAGTCTTGCAACAGTATGTTGAAGCTTGTGATGCTTGATCTCTTTGCTACAAAAGAAAGATCACTACAAATGAAATGAATGAATGAATGGGTTAGTAATGTATGAAAGAATGTATAATGTAGTTTATGCTATATGAGTGATGATTGAACATGAATGATCAGCTTGCTATTTATAGGCAAACTGATAAAACAGTTCACGGATTTGGCGGACCCAAATCCTGGGGTCCATCCCTTATGCCTTTTGGTTCCGCCAGAACCTGACAGCAAATCTTCACATATCTTTTCAAATCTTGCCAAGATCTTACAAAATCCAATTCTTTGCTTGAAGATCCTTCCAAGATATTTACTAAATCTTCAAGATATCCTAAAGATATCCAAATGATGTATGCAATGATGTCATGTACTAATTTCTATTTTAAGAATAAAAATATAAACATGTAAATGTATATATGTATGTCCTATGTATATTCTAGTGATCATGTAGCATGTTATGATGAGTTTTTAAAGCTTATTAATTTAAATGTAAAAGACTTTAACTTATAATTATGCTTTGTTAAAGATAATCTTTATATTTGTCATTAACAAAATATAGCAAAGATCGTAAAATATAAATGACGTTTTTAGACGATATTTGTATTAACACAAACCTCACCTCTTGAACCTAGAATCCTTTCTTTCACCACACCTCATTCATCACCTCACCTCCACTTTAACTCATTGGAGGACTTGCTTCCTAAATCCTCTAATCCACCACCATTACCAACATTCTCATACATTGAGAGAATGTCAACTCATCCACCATTCCATCACCTAGATGTTGACATTAACATACCACCACCTATAGCAAACTTGCCTTCCTATCCTCCACCCTCAAATGGCCAATTTTGGGTTATGAGAAGATATCAACCATCCCAACCACCTCAACCAAACAATAACACACTTTCACCCACACATACTTCTATACCAACACCCGTGGTACATCCACAACCTCCTCAAGAACCCTTCACCTCAAACATACTTCCACAACCTTCTCTCTTACAGCCAAGTCACAATGATACTTGTCATCATTGTCAACATATCCAAACCTTAGTTCATGAACTACGTGATGAAGTATGTTTCATGTTCTACCATCTCCTTGAACTTCTTAATGACGTCACCAAACCTAACCTTCCCGAAAAACCTTGAAATGGAAGCACAAGTGGTCTCACTATCCTTAGTCTTTGGCCCCATTTTAGTCAATAGGAATTTTTCATGTTAAGATCATTTTCTTAGTTTTTAGAGATTTGACCTTTGTTGTGTCATTTCTCTTATGTTTATTGTTGGGAATTATTAGTACTGTCAAGATCACAGTTAGAACTGCTAAAGATTATAACTAACAGTACTAACTGAGTTAGTACTGCTAGAGTAAAAGTTAGTACTGCCAGACTAACTTTGTACTGCTGAAGACTGTTGATAAAGATTGGTACTGCTAGAGATGAAGACGCGTAATGTGATATGTATAGAAGATATTTAGTGTATATCTTATATGTTTAGAATGATACGAATATTGTATATTTGTAGTTATCTTGTAAAGGACTCCTTGTGCCTATAAAAGGAGGTCCTAGGTTAAGGTGTTAGATGCATCTCTAGAATACGTTTTTCTTAAGCTTCAAGGTTGTAAACCCTAGTACTACACAAGAGTACTCGTATTATTGAGCTAATAATATTGAAGCGTTTTGGTGAATTGTTCTTGTTAATATAACACAGTTTATTGTTTCATTGTTTACTGTTACATTATAATTATTCTAAGTATTGAAGAGTAGATTCCGCATACTCTTTGATATCATTCAAAGTTTCTAATACAAGCTCAAGTGTTTGGGATCAACAAGTGGTATCAAAGCAATACAATTACAATTGTTATATACAACAAGTGTTTCATGACTATGTGCTTATGTGAACATATTTGGTATGTTTATTACTTGTGTTCATACCATTTTCTACCCTCTTCTACAGCTAACAAAACTGCAGGTAGCCGGATCCCTAAGTTTATGCTTGGCGGATCCTTTCTGAAAAGGATCCGTGGGATCCGGGCAAACAGATAACTAACAAAATTTTTTTGCAGCCAACCTTTCAAAGGGACAACATATACTTGTTTTTCTAACCATTGTTTTGTAGATTTTCAAAAATATACATGGAGCACTCGACGCCCTCAATGAGGGGGGGATTTCTTCAAAGCAAAAATATTACAAAAAACTTGCAATGATCACGTTTAGTCTTCCTAATTACTTGACTCCCTCATCAAGGGGGGGGGGGCAAACGTCAAGGGGGAGCAACTAAGCACCTTTTTACTTTCTTTGCTCCATATTACTTCTTTATGCTTCTTAAAACTTGCACTCGGGTTAGTTTCTTTTCGACACTCTTTTTGTTTCGACAAAAAAGGGGAGAAAAGTGTAAAAGCTTAAATTCAAACTTACGAATTTTATCCTTTTACTTCAAATAATTTTATGTTTTGTCATCAACAAAAAGGGGAAGATTGTTAATACAAATAAACCTTAAAAACGTTTATTTATATTTTACGATCTCCTAATGTTTTGTCGATAACAAACGTAAAATCATTTTAACGAGATAGATAAAATACGTAAACACTTTGAGCCAAAAGCTTACTAACTCATTTCATTAAACAAACCTTAAACACATTTAGTTAAACAAGTTTACATAAAACCAAAACCATTTTATAAAAACACTTAAGTAAACTAGTTACTTACATTTTATAAAATACATGTTACTTAGAAATTAATTAGGAAAGACTTGGACTATCCATGACCCAAAAACCAAGTCCATAACCCATTACCCATGGGGCTTAACCCATAACCCATGACATCATGCATGACATCCATAATGGGTAAAACCCATGACCCATGACCCAAGATGTCTTTGACATCATTCATGACATCACTTGACCCATGGACCTTAACCCATAACCCAAAACCCGGAATTGTAACCCAAAATCCGAACTGGTACTACCAGATAGCCGGATCCCTTGGATTACACTGGCCGGATCCCTTTGGGAAGGGATCCGCCGGATCCGGGTGAACAGTAGACAGTTTTTGCCTATAAATAGTGAGCAATTTCTCTCTTACCTCTCACACCTTTTTGGCATTCCTCCTCTCTATGTTCTAAACTCTTTAACCTCAGATCCAAGGATCTTTCTATGTAGTCTCTCTTTGTGATTCTCTAGGTTCCTTCTAAAAGGAGAGATCACGACCTCTCGAAGACTTGCAAGCTCGTGATATGAGTTGCTAGGATTCTTCTCTTCCAAGATCACATAAGTGCATCTTGTTCTTTCTTCTTCTCAAGAGGGTGTTGTAGATGTGTTGAGTCGTTAGGTGTAAAAAGACGTTGGATCCTTTAGTCATGTTGTGCTAGGTGTGTTGGTTTGGTCCGCCGTGCTAAGGACCCGGTATCTAGCCTTGTACCGGATAAAGTGTAGGCGATAAAGGTTTGGCTTTACCTCATGGAAAAGCCCGGTATCTAGCTTTTTACCGGATAAAGTGTAAGCAACGTTGTGAAGACTTCTCTGCCAATTGGATGGAGTTTGTGTTGTGAAGTGTTTACGAACTCTCGATTAGGTGACTCGAGGAGTGGAGTAAGGCAAGGAAGGTGACCTTGTAGCCGAACCACTATAAATACATGTGTTGTGGTTGTGTCTCTCTAACTCTATCTCGTAGTTTAGTTTATATGTTTTTATTTCTATCAATATCCAACACGCCAAAACTAGATTGACATAAGTCGATCTATAAGTTTTAAAAAGAAGTTTTAATTGGTAAAACTATTCAAACCCCCCCCCCCCTTTCTAGTTTTCTACATTTCGTATAAAGGTCCTACGGGTAACGTATCACACACCTCTTCATTCATTTCTCCTTAAAGGTCTTTCGCAACGAGTCGTTATATCTATAGTTATTTATTAGATTGTTAATGGTTTTCTTATTAATGTCATGTTTCAAGTAGTCTTTGATTGGGTGAGATTTGGGTGCTTTCGTAATCATCCCTTTACACCCTTTTCTTTCCCCATGGTTTTCTCCTTCCTCTTCTTCTAAACATGACTTATTATTGGCGACATCATTGCATTCATTATTCTCGGCATCGATCATGTTTTCATCGATTTCTTCATCATTCACCACATTACTTGCTTGTCCCTCAACTTCGTTGTCACCTTCTTAGACAATAGAGATAGCATTCACATGTTTGGTGATGGGAGTGTGATTTTCTTTTCTCACTAACACTCTTTCCGGAGCTTTTATCTTACTATATTCCTTCAATAAATTCATCATCTCCGCCATCTTCTCATGCATCTCCTCTTGTTGTCTATAAACGGCTTATTCAAATTTTGCCAATCTCTCATAATGTGCCGATATACACTCCCTCATTTGAGCTTCAAAGCTGGGATCAAGTTCATGGGGAGGCGAAGAAGGACGTACATATTTTTGAAAAGAAATTGACCATCACCCGAGTAGGAGTGGGAGTTGAGTTGAGTGGTTTCATCCGTTTTTCCAATAGGTAATCAACCATTTTTTCAAGCTCACAGAGCTTTTCTTCGGAAAGTTCGGAGATATTGTCGGGCAAAGATATTGCGTTAACCACCTTGCTCAATTCGTGAGGTTTATCCCAAGATTCGTTGCAATAGAAGGCGAGTTCTTCTATAATATCCCATGATTCTTTCGCATTCTTCTCATGAAGCTTACCACCGGCCGCATGTTCAATGGATTGCTTAGTAATGTAGTTGACATGATCACAGAAAATTTGGATTTGGAGCCAAAGATCAATGTCATAATGAGGGACTTTTTGGAGTAAGTCCTTGTAACGAGTCCACGCTTCGTAAAGAGTTTCACCTTGACGTTGTTGGAACATCAAAATGTCATTCCTTAACTTAGTAGTTCTCCCCGGTAGGAAAAATTGTGCGAGGAAACGAGAAGTATGATCATCCCAAGTTGAGATGGATCCCGCGGGTAGACGCTCAAGCCAATTGCTAGCTTGGTGTAGGAACCTATAAAATTCCCTAGTACTTTGTAAATGTTAATCAAGTATTAAATTATCATTACAGTTCATTTAACCATTTTTACGAGCAAAATTTAAAAATTTTGTTTATTACATTACAATGATTCAAACACGTTGATACGTGATTCACAATACTTTGGAACGAGCTCACACACGGACCACGACAATCCATTATACGAATAAAAACCAAACGGATCCTTAATACTAATTCTCGGCCCAACAGGCTATTCCTAAGCTCACTACTATTCAAAGCCCAATTCTTATATATATTTTTTTTCTCTTATTTTATTCGAACCAACACTCATATACTTGGCTTCTATATTTCGATAATTGGACACACAAACTATACTACATTTTACATAATTCGATTCTCCACAATTTCATGAATGGCAACTCATTTAACTTGGTTCGAACGTTTGATCATAAAACGAGGCCTAAAGCTTAGCACCATTCGGCACATGTACAACCCAACTCAAGTGTAACCAAAATCGACTAGACTTATTTTTACCTAAGCTTTGTGTTATTCCTAGTCGAAAATGAGTCCACAAGCTTTATTACATCTTTCCTAGACCATTTGGTCATGTCTAAAGGTTGTTTGGACCCTATGCATATCGAATGAAATATATAACCATGCCACTTGATCCGTAGCCGAGCACGCTTACTAGCACCTCTCTAAATATCTTGCACTCAAGTACCTAGCTACACTTATTCCCTAAATCCCTTATCAAATCCCTTCTACATCAAATCACCCCAAGTTGTGTGCTTAAAATACTATATACTAGTTATATACATGCATACACATTCACACTCTCATTCATTCACTCAAACTTATAACACACCATATTTTCCTAAGTATTCTCTCTAGCCGAGACCATTCAAGAGCAAGGACCAAGTTCTAGTCATTCGAACCACTTTCCAAACGTTCAAGCTTGATCTCGATTCTTTTGTGGTGATCCTACCGTGTTACGTGCATACCATTCGATTCCTAGTCCATTTCATCGTGTTCTCACCACCATTTTTGGTGTAGTAAGTCATTCGAACCATTTTCAATACTTACTTATGATTTCCATGTTCATACACATTTATTTATTACATTCGATATCCTTTCTAGCTTTCTATGTATTTTTCGATTCCTCGTTATTTCATTTTACGTATGCATATGACCTCCTAATTCAACGGATGGCTAGAAATTAAGTACTATATTCATTCATCTTATATTTCATCATATTATTGCTTAACGAGACTCATTTTAAACTTATGTTGCGTATCGAAAGTTTATAAGTCATAAGATCATATTGGACCTTGTTGTTATGTCGACTAGAAATTAACCCATTAAATCATTTTTATACGAACAACCTATCAAATAAATTACTCAACTCGTTTCTCTATAATCCTAACTAACAAGCTGTAACAATAAGCTAACATGATAAGCTCATTGAATACCTTTTCTAACTTACAAGTATATAGCACTCGAACCAGTTTTTAAAACATAATATATATCGAGTGGGCCTTAAAGCCCATTAAGCTCATAATAAGCACTTGTCAATAAGTAGTCCAATAAGCAGTTTTATTATGTTAATAAGACTATAAAATAAGCCCAATACCAAGCCTAAATCATTTTAAAACCCATTGGATCATAACTTGTTAACGGGTCTGTTTTAAATTCGTTAAGGCCCAATAAGCTATAAATAAGCACTTTTCAGGTAATAAGCAGTTTTATAAACTTAAATAAGCTATTTGAGGCTTATGAAATTCTCAGAAAACTTAATCCATAAGTTTTGTGATTTTTGGACTTAAAATGCAAATTATTATGCATATCGGGTTAAAATTGTAACTTTCACATAAATATGTATCAAACTGCCATTCTTATAAGTTAAGGGTAGAAAGTGAACATACATTACCAGAAGTGATAAAATGTCATGTTTTGATATTTTGGACCAAAAATGGAAATACAATCTAACTAAGGACTAACGGTGTAAAAGTTTCACCGTTAGGGTTAAAATTGTAAATTCCATATAACTTTAAGGAACATTCAGTAACTTATTTATATATACATTTATATAAAATGTTTTATACATTTTCAACCCTAAAGGGTATTTTTACATTTCGTACGATTCATGTCACAAACGATACATTTATATATATTTATATGACGAGATTTCTAACGAATAACATAACGTATCGTTCACCAACTTTCGAGGAAACGATATTTACGGATTCAATAACATAAAAACAAGATAATATTATATATAATATTATTTTTGAACTTTAAGCATTTTAAGCATATCATCCATTCTCATCACGAACCAATTCGTTATCCGATACTTTTTCCACAATCATTATTCGTATTAAACCAAGCATAAAACTATCGAAATCTCAGACTTCCCTATTATCCAGGTCGTGTGTTGGAGCCGTTCCCATATTACATTTTATTTCACATTATCTTTGCCACTACATTCGAGGTGAGCTCATAGTCCCACTTTTATCTTTTATATACTTTCAACTCGTGGGGAGATACATGCTACAAAACATAACACAAGTATTTTCTGTATGCTATACCTGATTGATATTGCCTAAGTTACCACTATTGCCAAAAGCCCCTCACATCATGAACCATTAATCACTTGCGAGTGAACGCGAATATAGTAAATAGATCTATTGGAGGCTGACTGCCTATTTGAACTAGTGCCGGATTAATAGCCTTAGTTGCTAGCCGGATTAGTGAAATGCACTTTATTTGAAGGAAATAGGAAGATGACAATCTCCTACACGAGGGCCATAACTCACACCATTAATTTGGTGTGTTCATGTCGTTTGTGCGGTACTTGTTAACGTTTGCGTGTCATGAGACTTAGGGCAATATATCGAACTGCAATATTACTATTTCTAATATGATTGTATTTCTATGCAATTATACAACTTGATACTTGTGTTCAAACTGATTACAATTACAAACACTATGAATTCACTCAACAATTTTGTTGACTTTTAGCATGTTTATCTCAGGTAATAAACGGAGCATTCAAGGCACGAAGTGGGCAAATAAACTGATGGTTTTTGGTGTCAAATAAATCTTATCATTCATTTCAAACTATCATATCTTTTGTGGAATATTTAACATATGAATCCTTTTGCACTTGAATTATTTAAATGAATGATAATTACTTTCAAAACGCCTCTTTTGAGTCGTTTTTTATGATTATGACTATGATCCTTCCAGTAATACCCCGATTAGTCTTCCGCTGTTAACTTGAAATTTAGGGGGTGTTACAGATTGGCATAAGAGACATGGTTATAGAGAACCAAGTGTATTTTAAACATTGGATATAACTATGCTTTTAAAATGGACCACTTTTACACCATACCACCTTACGCCCTCCGTGCCTGCATATTTCACAAACACCGTGTTTAGAGTGTTGCTTAACAAAATTATTTTATATCAACTTTTATATACTTGATTTCATATTGATGACTTACATTAACTACTTTCGGGGTTATTACAGTACCATGTCTTCAGTGTCTCACCTTAGCACATTACCATCTGACATGGAGTCTGAGGATACTCTATCGTCTATCACCTCACCTGTATTTCCTAGCACTTCGAATGCTACAGTGTCGAATGTCGCATCAGACGAAACGGAGCCCTTTGAAGAGGGTAAAGTCGTCCCTACACCACCTATGACACATGTTGCATCAGATAACCCAAACTCACCCATATCATAGGACCCGTACGTACAAGCTAGATGGGCATATATTTCACCACCTCACCCAGAGAACCGTCCAGTTTCTCCTACTTACACTCCACTATCAGATGATCAGTATATGCAGACGCAGCAGTGGCTACCTGCAGCTGACGCAGAGATTCCATTACCTACACCACCCCCACCTGCATCGGTATTCTGGCGCAGACGAGTCAGGATCCTACAACCTTATGAGCCCGAACCTTTTATAACACCATTTCGGAGCCATCCAAATGGCCCTATCCGGATGCACACTCCTCGCAAGAGGGTGCGATTACCAGTAGTTCCGACTATACCACCATCACCACCTCTATCTCCTACATCACCATTGGATATGATCAGGATGACACAACCCTTATCTCCTGAGCATACCTTACAACCACTACTATCATCACCCCCTCCACCTTCGGTCAGACCCGACTACTTGTTTAACCTACTTACCCAATCATACCCATTTGCACCTCACCAACGGGAACCGGCTCCTGAGGAGGATTTACCCTCTCAGAACCGGGCCCGCATAGCAGATCCGAGTGATTCATCTTCCTCATCACTACTGTTCCTACCAGGTTTTACCCCTCCAGCTCGAGTCTTCAAGACTGGAGAGAGCTCCAAGGAAGCAGTTACCCGTACACCTACTCCCTCCACCATCATGACACGACTGGGGTGTCATGAGGAGCAGATTGACACACTTCTGAGCATCGTTGACAGAGTATCACTCGACCACCCCGAGACGGTCGATGGCACTATACATGACCTCGTATCCGAGAGGATGGACCTACATGATGTGGTGATGAAGATTCAAACAGAGATGTTTGAGACCCGATCTCATATGATAGTTTTACAGTGGGAGAGACAGAGGCAGATCGAAGAAGTTCTGCAAGCTTGCCGCAGGGCCGCTACATTAGAGAGCCTCATCAAGGACATGCAGGTCCAACAGCAGACAGATATACAGAAACTTCTGGATCAGATTTCAGAGCTCACGGGACACATGGATGAGACTTCCAGTAGTTAGACATATTGTACATCAGTTATAGTTTTGAGGCATCTTAGCCTGCCGCATGTGGCATTAATAAAGGACCTTGTATCATTTTGTTATGTAACACAACTGATCAAGTTATTAATACATGTTGTTGGTTATGGATTTACTATATATTGATGTAGATTTATGTTACCGTGGTTGTTCATGTGCATTGTGATCGTATTCAGACATGTCGTGATGTTACTTATGATTATTATGGTTCTTTGTATGTTATAACAGGGCTATAATCACAGATTTTAATAAAGAAAATTTTGGAAGAAACTTGATGAATGTAGAGAAAGTTGTTGAACTAGATCTTGTAGATGATGAATCAGTTTGTTCCTTAGCAATCCTATACCAAGATTTGATTATTTATTTACGATAGTACCCAGACATGTCGTGATTTTATGATTCTCAGTTGGTTGTGACTTCACATTATGACTGTATTGTTAGGACTTGTATGCAATTTTACTCAAATTATTCTAACATGGTCATTATGTGGATTCTAAATCTGTGTTTTCTTGTGGTATTAATAGAAGTATGGCACGTACAAGAAAGGAAACTACAACACCAACACCAGCAATGACTACGGCAGCTATCCAGAAACTGGTAGCCGATAGCGTTACTGCAGCTCTCGAAACTCAAGCGGCTACAATAGCTCGCTCGAGTAGCAACAACAGGGCAACAGCTGAAAGCGAGGCATCTGCATCTTGTAAGTGTACCTAAAAGGATTTCATGAGCTGCAAGCCAACTTAGATTAAAGGTTCCGAAGGAGTGACTGAACACGCTCGGTGGTTTGAGTGTACTGAGATGGTTTTCATGAGAAGCAATTGTCCAGACAACTGCAAAGTCACCTATGCTACAGGGACTCTTCTGGAAGATGCACTATCATGGTGGAACGCTACCGCCCAGACCATGGGTATTGAGAAGCATATCAAATTACCTGGGCCGAATTGAAACTGAAAATGCTAAAAAAGTACTGCCCGGGTACAAAAATTAGGAAACTGGAAGAGGAATTTCACCAGCTGGTTGTGAAGGGGAATGATATAAGAACTTACAATAGAAGGTTTCAAGAACTGGAGGCACTGTGCCCAACCATGGTGCCGGATCTTGAAAAGAAGTTGGAGAAATACGTCGAGGGACTACCTCGAAGCATTGAGGGAAATGTCACCTCATCAAAACCAACAACTCTGGAAGAGGCCATCACAATTGCACAACGATTACTAGACCGGGAAATTAAACGGAATTCTACCTCCGGAAACAATGATCATAAGCGAAAGTTGGATGATCGAGGAACCACAACAACAACAACAACAACAACAACAACCGTAACCGTAATTACCATCAAAATCGCAACTACCACCACCAATAAAATCCCAAACAGGAAGCTGCTAGAGCTTATGTTGCTGCACCAACTGATGGAAGAGGTTATATCGGAACACTACCCCAGTGTAACCGATGGAGAATGCATCACACTGGGCCTTGTCCAGCAATTTGCGGAAAGTGCCAAAAAATGGGCCATAAAACAAGTGATTGCAGGGCCACGGGTGTAAATTTACAGCAGGTAGCAATAGTGTGCCACGGGTGTGGTGAGAAAGGGCACTACAGGGACCAATGCCCAAAACAGAATACTAATCAGAACAACGCTGCTCGTGGGAGAGCATATGTACTAGGTGATGGAAATGCACCGCGGGACCCCGGCGTAGTCACGGGTACATTCTTACTAAACCAACAAAGTGCTAAAATATTATTTGATTACAGAGCTGATAAGAGCTTTGGTGTCTACTTCATTTGCTTCTCTGCTTAACATTGCCCCAGTAGAACTAGACACTACGTACGAAATTGAAATAGCTAACGGGAACCTTATAGGCACCAATACAGTAATCCAAGGTTGCACCCTAACCTTACTAGACAAACCTTTTCCCATCGATCTCATGCCTATTCAACTTGGTAGTTTTGACGTCGTCATTGGCATGGATTGGTTATCCAAGCACCATGCTAGAATAATCTGTGACGAGAAATTCGTCCAAATTGCACTCAATGGTGAAACTTTTATTGTTCGTGGCGATCAAAGTAGAACCCGACTTAACATTATCTCGTATATCAAGACAGTGAAGTATATAAACAAGGGATGTCATGTGTTTTTGGTTCAAGTGACGGAAAATGAATCAAAAGAGAAACAACTTGAAGAAGTGCCAGTTGTCAAAGATTTTTCTGAAGTATTTCCGGAAGATTTGCCCGGTATTCCACCCGTTCGCCAAGTAGAATTTCCGATTAATTTAGTGCCTCGAGCGGCACCAGTTGCAAAAGCACCTTATAGGTTGGCACCTTCTGAAATGAAAGAATTGTCTGAGCAGTTGAAAGAGCTAACAGATAAGGGATTCATCTTACCAAGTTCATCACCTTGGGGAGCTCCGGTCTTATTCGTCAAGAAGAAAGATGGAACGTTCCGAATGTGTATTGATTATAGAGAGTTGAACAAACTCACCGTGAAGAATCGATATCCATTACCCAGGATCAATGATTTATTTGATCAGTTGCAAGGATCGAGTGTCTACTCGAAAATTGGTCTGAGATCGGGATATCATCAGCTGAGAGTCCGAGAAGAAGACATTCCCAAAACAGCTTTCAAAACACGGTACGGACATTACAAATTTCAAGTAATGCCATTTGGTCTAACCAATGCGCCTGCAGTGCTCATGGATTTGATGAACTGAGTATGCAAACCATATTTAGACAAATTCGTGATCGTATTCATAGATGATATTCTAATCTACTCCCGCAGCAAGGAAGAACATGCTGAACATTTGAGAACCATTTCAGAGTTACTCAAAGAGGAAAAGTTGTACGCTAAGTTCTCCAAATGTGATTTTTGGATTCCAACGGTACAATTTCTTGGTCATGTTATCAACAGTCAAGGTATCCACGTAGACCCTGCCAAGATTGAGGCGTTTAAAGATTGGGCATCTCCTACAAATCCAACAGAGATTCGCCAATTTTTAGGTCTCGCTGGTTACTACAGAAGATTCATAGAAGATTTTTTAAAGATCGCAAAGCCTTTGACAGAACTGACCTAGAAGAACAAGAAGTATAACTGGGAAGAAAAACAAGAGTCAGCTTTCCAACTCTTGAAGCAAAAACTCTGTGAAGCACCAATCTTAGCACTACCCGAAGGAAGTGAAGACTTCGTAGTGTATTGTGATGCGTTACATCAAGGTTTAGGCACAGTACTGATGCAAAGGAGCAAAGTAATATCCTATGCTTCTCGATAGCTCAAGAAGAACGAAGAAAACTACACAACTGATGATCTAGAATTTGGAGCAGTGGTCTTTGCTCTTAAGATATGGAGACATTACTTGTACAGTACCAAGTGCACGGTTTTCACCGATCACAAAAGTCTTCAACACATCCTGGATCAAAAGGAGTTGAACATGAGACAGCGACGCTGGTTAGAGTTGCTCAACGACTATGATTGTGAAATTTGCTATCACCCAGGAAAAGAGAACGTTGTGGCTGATGCCTTGAGCAGAAAAGAACGAATTAAACCTCTCAGAGTCCGATCTCTGAGAATGACCATTTGTTCACCCCTTCCATCACAAATCCTCATAGCTCAAGCAGAAGCCCTCAGGGAAGAGAACAGACCCAGTGAAAGAATTCACGGTATGCCAGAGAATGAGAATGGTTTCGTGAAAAGATCAGACGGAATGCTTTGTTTCAAAGAAATAAGTTGGGTTCCACTCTACGGAGGTGTATGTGACCTCATCATGCATGAATCACACAAATCCAAGTACTCCATTCACCTGGGTTCTGACAAGATGTATCAGGATCTCAAGAAGATCTATTTGTGGCCAAACATGAAGGCCGACATTGCCGAGTATGTTGGGAAATGTTTGACCTGTTCAAGAGTCAAGGCGGAATGTCAAAAGCCGTCGGGATTACTTGTACAACCTGAACTTCCAGTATGGAAATGGGAACGAATTACTATGGACTTCATCACCAAATTACCAAAGACGTCAACTGGATTGGACACCATCTGGGTCATCATTGATCGTCTCACTAAGTCCGCTCATTTCCTACCAATCAAAGAAACTGACGAGATGAGCACTCTCGCACAGTTGTATCTGAAGGAAATAGTATCCCGACATGGAGTTCCAATCTCCATTATCTCAGATAGAGATAGCCGATTTACTTCTAGATTTTGGCAGACTCTACAGAAAGCTCTCGGTACACGTTAAGATATGAGAACCGCTTATCACCCTCAGACTGATGGGCAGAGTGAAAGAACAATCCAGACCTTAGAAGACATGCTTAGGGCATGTGTAATAGACTTCGGGAAAGGTTGGGATAAACACTTGTTGTTGGCTGAATTTTCATACAACAACAGCTACCATGCCAGCATCAAAGCAGCACCATTCGAAGCACTTTATGGTCGAAAGTGCAGATCACCTGTTTGTTGGGCTGAAGTGGGTGATGTACAACTCACAAGACCTGAACAGATTCATGAGACAACATAAAAGATATTTAAGATCAGACAGCGACTACAAGCCGCACGTGACAGACAATAGAGCGACGCCGATGTGAGGCGAAAACCCATGGAATTCCAGACAAAGTTATGTTAAAAGTTTCTCCATGGAAAGGAATGGTACGCTTTGGAAAGCGTGGAAAGTTGAATCCAAGGTACATTGGACCGTTTAAAATCCTCGAAAGGATTGGTCCAATGGCTTATAAACTTGAGCTCCCAGAGGAACTTAGTAGAGTACACAACACATTTCACGTATCGAACTTGAAGAAATGTCTGTCAGATGAAACTCTTGTCATCCCAATGATTCAAACACGTTGATACGTGATTCACAATACTTTGGAACGAGCTCACACACGGACCACGACAATCCATTATACGAATAAAAACCAAACGGATGCTTATTACTAATTCTCTGCCCAACAGGCTATTCCTAAGCCCACTACTATTCAAAGCCCAATTTTATATTTTTTTTCTCTTATTTTATTCGAACCAACACTCGTATACTTGGCTTCTATATTTCGATAATTCGACACACGAACTATACTACATTTTACATAATTCGATTCTCCACAATTCTAGGATTCATGAATGGCAACTCATTTAACTTGGTTCGAACGTTTGATCATAAAACGAGTCCTAAAGCTTAGCACCATTCGACACATGTACAACCCAACTCAAGTGTAACCAAAAATCGACTAGACTTATTTTTACCTAAGCTTTGTGTTATTCCTAGTCGAAAATGAGTCCATAAGCTTTATTACATCTTTCCTAGACCATTTGGTTACGTCTAAAGGTTGTTTGAACCCTAAATATCGAATGAAATATATAACCATGCCACTTGAACCATAGCCGAGCACCCTCACTAGCACCTCTCTAAATATCTTGCACTCAAGTACCCTAGCTACACTTATTCTCTAAATCCCTTATCTAATCCCTGCTACATCAAATCACCCCAAGTTGTGTGCTTAAAATACTATATACTAGTTATATACATGCATACTTATAAGTATACACATTCACACTCTCATTCATTCACTCAAACTTATAACACACTATATTTTCCTAAGTATTCTCTCTAGCCGAGACCATTCAAGAGCAAGGGCCAAGTTCTAGTTATTCGAACCATTTTCCAAAAGTTCAAGCTTGATCTCGATTCTTTTGTGGTGATCCTACCGTGTTACGTGCATACCATTCGATTCCTAGTCCATTTCAACGTGTTCTCACCACCTATTTTGGTGTAGTAAGTCATTCGAACCATTTTCAATACTTACTTATGATTTCCAAGTTCATACACGTTTATTTATTACATTCGATATCCTTTCTAGCTTTCTATGTATTTTTCGATTCCTCGTTATTTCATTTTACGTATGCATATGACCTCCTAATTCAAAGGATGGCTAGAAATTAAGTACTATATTCATTCGCCTTATATTTCATCATATTATTGCTTAACGAGACTCATTTTAAACTTATGTTGCATATCGAAAGTTTATAAGTCGTAAGATCATATTGGACCTTGTTGTTATGTCGACTAGAAATTAACCCATTAAATCATTTTTATACGAACAACCTGATATGTGTCTAAATACACATATATTTACCTTGTTTAAACCCACATAAACAGCCAAAAACACTTTGAAAAGCCAAATAATACTGAAAATATCATAAAATGTGTTTTTATATGACTCAGGAACAAAAAGATTGAAAACAGATGAAAAACGAACAAAGTTTACACAAAATGGCAACTTTTACCCCTCAAGTTACAAAATTGGCAAAATTAGTCCCTGGGTATTTAAAAATGAAAATTTGACAAAATATACCCTTGTACTATTCATGAATGACAATTTGGAACCTTTTTGATAACTTTTGGGAAATTACAATTTCACCCCTCAAACTTTGGAAAATTACATAAATGGTCCTCGGGTGTTTTAAATTGTAATAAATGAAAAATAGGACCTATGGTTTAACTAACTTGACAATAATGGTCCTTGTGATAACTTATGAAATGTTACAGGTCAGGTCCCTCATGTTTCAGAATATTACAAATATGGTCCTTGTGATTTAACTAAAACCAAAATCCAAAAGTCCAAATCCTAAATAACCCAGCTGCTAAACTAAAAACCCCAACCCAAAAATTATAAAACCCAATACCCATATACCCCAGCCCACACAACAACCCAAACCCAATCCTTTATATAAAAAACCCGGCCCACTCACTTTTTTGCTAAATATCAGGGTCAAACGTTTGTTTGACCCGTCTCCTTCCTTCCCACCCCGCCAAAACCACTCAGCCCACCATTTTCACCATTATACCACCATCAATCCAAAACCCTGACAATCCACCTCAACCCCCCTCCTTATCTCTTTACTAAACCCACTTGCCCACATGACTCAGTAAAAAGTTAAAACGCCACATGTCCTGTTTTCCCGCCAAAAATACCAATGAACGATTGAGATCACTTTAAAGCAATTAAATGGTGGGGATGTGTTCGGAATTCATCAAGGAAGCTAGTGGGGTGATTATATAAGGAAGAGAAGGCCACAAGAATAAATTGTCAGTAGATTAGGACCAAAAATTAGTGTAGAAATTAGATAAATGTTATTTCAGTTTCCTTTTATGTTTTCAGTTGTAATTTATGTTTATCTCAAGTAATTTGTTACTCTTGTATTGTAACAATTCTAAGTAGTAATAAAATTCCAAGTTTTCATAATTCCTGTTTAAATCAAATTAAGTTATTTGTTAATCAAGTAGCTTATTTTCTGTTTAGATAAGCTTATGCAAGCTTTCTATAGCTTGTTGTGAGTTTATTTTAAGTTAATTCTGTTCTAATTCAAGAAATCAAGAAATAGTCAACAAAAGTCAAATGAGGTGCCAATAAGCAGTTCTTGGGGTTATAAGCTAAACTGGATGGCTTTTCTGGTTCCTAGCTTGTTGACAACAAGCTAGGAGTAGTTTTTGATCATTGGTTCTTGTTCTAAAAGCCTCTGCAGTTGTAAGAAATTTTTAAGCTTTTTCTTAATTTTCAAGTTTACTGTTCAAACTGCTTAAATTTAGCTTATTCCTGTATTTTATTGCTTATTACTAGTTCATGGTTGTATTTCATTAGTATTCTCAGTTTTATATAGCACTTGTCTTAATTTTCCTTGTAAACTCAAAAAAACCAAAAAAAAAATAGACATAGATTAAAAACTGCTTAATGCAGCTTATTTGTAGTTAATATTCACTTAATAGTTCATAAATAAGTTAAACAAACTTAGTTTGAATTAATTCTTAGCTTAAATAACCTGTTTCCTGTTTTAAAATCCAAACAGACCCTATTAAAGGGGTGTTTGGTTTAAGCTTCTATTAGGTCCAAGCAGGCCTTTACTGTTCATTTACAACAATCCCAACTTTGGATCAGCTTTATTCAGCCATTATAAGCTGTTTTCTAGTTCTAATAAGTTGTTTAGGTTTAAAATCAAGGTTTTGGTTCTTTGTGTTAATTTTGGGCTGTGAAAAGCTCAAATAAGCCATAAGCTAGCACAAGCTCATTTTGGCCTTGGTTTTGGCTTTTCTGAGTCACAAGTAGACCATATAGTACAAGCATAATAGTTGGTTTAGTGTTCATTGCCTTGTGCACATCTGCACAGACAAGCAGACACCACAGCAGACTCAGTTGTTCTGAGTTGCTGATCTAGGCTTCAATTGAACTTCAATTGGTAAGTTTGTCATAGGGATTTTATGTTTTTTAGATAGCCCATAGTATAGGCTAAGTTTTGCCCCCATTAGTTGGAATCTCAGTAGCTTATTTAAGTGCTTAAATTGCCCTTCAACTTGGCCACTTTTCTGAGTTTCTGTCTTAAAATCCACAACAGCCAACTGTTCATCTTGCTTATTTCTTATGCTTATTGTGCATTTTAAGTTGTTTCATGCTTCTTATAGTTGTTTAAGCTTGTCCTGATCATTTGGTCAATTTTCCTGCTTTTTAGCTTATTTTGGGCTTATTAGCAAACTGCTTATTAGCCCAAAAGTACTTATCAGGCTTATTAAACTTCAAATTTTATTTTTCTTATCTTTCTAATAATATTTTAGAATTATCTGTAATTTTTCATAATTTTCCTAAGTCTTTTAATATTTTTAATCATTTTTATTAGTTTTTAATAGTAATTAAATCATAATAAATAGAATAATAATCAGAAAAATATAATTCCAATTTTCATAATTTTCTTTTGTTAATTTTAATCCAGGAAAAATATAATTATATTTTTAGACCTTAAGAAAATCAAAAATAGAAATAAAGTGATAGCTTCTATTTAATAGAATTTATCTTTTTAAATTTTAATTAAGTAATTTTCATTTTTATAATTTTCTTAGCTTTTTCTCATCTTATAATATTTTTAGAAAAAGTTTTAGAATTTTCTTTGTTCATTTAGTATTTTTTATAAATTTAAATAGTTTAATAAGTAATTAAATAATAAATAATTAATAATAATTAAATAAAAAGAATAAAAAAATATAATTTAAGTTTTTAAATAAGTTTTAAGTTATTTTACATTTTTAGGTTTTAAATTTTATTTTTTGTCCCATTTTAGATTTTTCGTTGCGCGTTTTCAGATTATTTAATTCGCGTTTTATTTTCCTGTGTATATCTGTTTTTTGTTTGTTATTTAGAATTGTTAAATAAAGCAAAATCAAAAGCAATCTAAATCATCAATCACTCTAATCCTAGCTTTTCACAGTTTTCCATTCACACCTCGTTGGGAAACGATCCGGGTGATCACTTGCCTGGTTTCACACTACACACGAGCATTCGTCCTGAGGCTGTTTATATTCTATCATTTATTACGGTTGACCATTCACAAGTGGTTGACTTGTGTGATAGAGAAATAAAAAATAACTAGTTTGGGACGGATCAAATTTTGGCGCCGCTGCCGGGGAGGTGTGCTGCGACTATTGTGAAGAATTTTAGCGATTAGTGATTCGAGATCCGTCTATCAGAAGTTCCTATTTCCCAAAAACAATATAAAATACCAAAAATATTTTTCTTTTCTTTTCTATATATATTATTATTATTATTATCATATAAAATTAAAAAACCCAAAAATAATTTCCGTTTTCTTTGTTAATAATAAATAACAATAAAAAATTACCATCGAGAACCAAGACAGAGTACTACCTAACTGGGGGTACGACCATAATAAGTTCCCAAACCAAAGATTAAAACTTGCCTTTGTGTCGCTTGCGAATTCGGCTCACCTTTGATTGATAAACAAACTCTAACGGAGGTTCTAGGATAGTCTGACATTAAATTGTCGGACTGAAAGAAGCGGGTTTTTAAGGAGCATTAATTGCCCACCTTTGCTTCTCCGCCACTTTGTGCGTTTTTCAGTTAGAGAGCTACCGTACGCTGGTTGATTTAAGGTTTAAGTTCCTTGTGTTTGCTTTGATCTTGTTGAAAAAAAAAATAATAAAAATAAAAAAAAAATTTACCAAAAACCCAAAAATATTCATCTTTACCCTCTTACCCTTTTTGATTCTTTATCCATTTACCCTCTATCCATTTGATTCTAAACTTCTTATACCTTTCTTCTATGTCGTCACTGGGCTATTGCTGCTTTCGTTGTAGAGGTCCAGTGGGTGATAATCTTCGTTGTTTCAAGTGTTCGTGTGAGAAGTGTGGAAATGATGCACCTAACGGATCTTGTTATTGGTGTGATTTAGCCCTTGAAAAAGAGCTTAATTCCATCAATGATTCTCAAAGTTCTTCCGACTTCCCTTCACAGCCCAAGATACATGCTATTAATGGCAAACAATCAAGAATTAATCCAGACCTTTCACAATTTACGGTTAAAAGTTTGTCAAGAGAACGTACAGAGCTTAGAATGGTAACTAAAAAGAACGACTTGCCTAATCTTCACGTTTATCAAGAACAAAAACCCGAGACTATAACGGAAGTGGTGGAAATTCCTAGCTCTCAGAGCACACCACTTGTCCCACCTCCGGATTTTATTCCTTGTGTCGGTTGTGGTGAGCCGCTTTTTGGTTTGCCATGTCATTGGTGTACATGCGAACAATGTGGTAATGATATTCGAGACGGAAGTTGTTTGTTTTGCGATTCAAGGGATTCAATTACTTATGATCCAAATTCTTTCAATGAACCGCCAAAATTCTCCGACTACTCTCCACAGCCCCAAATGTCTTCATCTTACAACTATGGTTGTGAACAGTGTGGGGGACCTCCTAATGGTGGAAATTGCCATGGTTGTAGCATTGTGAATCCGGGAAACGGGTTTGTCTATGACCAATATCCTTATGATTCGCCGAATCAGTCACAGCAAATGTATTGTTGTGAGTACTGTGGTGGTCCACATTATGAATCCGATTGTCAAACGAGGACCCCGCTTGTCTGTGAGCATGGCCCTTGTGACAATTTTGATCATTCTTATCAGGACCAACTTCCACAGTATCAAATGATTCAACCTCAGTCATCACCTCTTGAAGAATCTTTCGAAGATGTATTACAAAAATTTCAAAATTTTGTGGATACACTTAATGATTCGGCTGTTAATAATGCCCAAGAAAATTCACATGAGAAATCCATGGCATAATTGTTAGCTGAAGAGCGGGCTGCTAAAATAAATTCCCAAGATGCATTTGAAAAATCTATTAAGGAATCAATTGCAAAAGAAAAAGCAGCCAGATCTAGCTCTCAATTTCGTTTCATTCCTGATGACAGTGATGATGAAGATATCTTTGATGATGATTCATCAAGTTCATCAGTTGAAACTCAGTCTGTTGTTATCACACCCGAGGTTCCCACTAACTCTCTAAGCATGGGAGATGAGCATCTTAACACTGTTCCTGAAAAGGAATCGGACGAATTCATAAAGTCTTGTGTTGAGAACCTTGTCTCAATCCCAAGTGAGTCACGGGGAACTTTTGATCAAATGTGTGATATCCCTCCTCCTTTTGATTTTTCAAGAGATCATATTGAGATGTTCTCCGATTCCACTAATGATGATACTTTATCATGTGGAGACATCATTTATATGGAGGAATTTCCTTCTGAGCCAGTCAGCTTAGAAGAAGAGAATGATGAAATTGACACTGAAATCAAAGATGAAGCTCTTCGAGCAACATTATTGAATGTCAATCTTCTCATTTCTAAAATCGAGGCTTTCAAAGAAAAACCCATTTCATCTCCTATCCCCATAAAGGATAGTGACATATTTTCCGATGATTCTATTCCGGAAATGGAAGCTTTCTGTTTTGATCAGATGGGAGAGAAAATTAGTGGCAATACCACTTCTCATTCTCATAATTCTCTCCCCGATATTGACTCATTCACCTTTGAGGAGTTCTCCTGTGAACTCACTCATATCATATCTCCGCCGGAGTATGATAACTTTTACCTTGATCTTGACAAAGAAAATCTTTATGTCTGGGAGGGAAATATTCTCAGCACTGAGAATTTGATTGATATCAAAATCCCATCCCTCCCACCCAGAATATGTCTTGATCAGCCGAGCTTAAATGATGAGAATCATGATGCTGAAATCATGAGTTCTCCTTCTACTGATGATGAGTTAGTCATGATTTTTATCATGACTTTCTTTCTTTTCTTCACCTACACGGTGACTTCTCCTGTTCTTCACTCCTTAGGGAATGAAGACACTATCTTTGATCCCGGCATTTTCATTTATCATTTGTGAGCCGGATCTGTGTATATCTCATCGGAGTGGAACTTTCAAGTACTTCAGTGTTTATCCAAACATCTTGAACGAAAGTCCGATGGAGAATTTTTGTTCCACTTGCTTCCCCATGAACCAATGAATTCGGGGTCGAGTCAAGCTAGCGACTCGGTAATCAAAAACAGTAGTATAACATGGGTTTTCACCCATGTCTCACCCAAGTGTGGGGGAGATGCCCCACATGCTGTATATATCTTCAAAAAAAAAAAAAAAAAAAAAAAAAAAAAAAAAAAAAAAAAAAAAAAAAAAAAAGTGTATATGAAATAAAAGGCTATTAGTATTTCCCTTTCACGTTCTAAGTGTTGGTTTAACAACTGGTTCTTTGAATATTGAGGGCAATATTCAGTTCTAAGTGTGGGGGGAAATTCTAGCGAATTTGATCAAATGTACCATCTAGTACCCCTATTTTAGCCAAAATTTTAAAATTTTTTCTCACTTAGAACGCAATAAATGGTTATCAGTCCGCCATGTCTAACCCACATAAGGATTGGCTAATCCGAGAGCAAACGGCTCTTGGTAAAGATAAATCAAATCCGTTTATGGCTTGCAATTTGCCCAAAATTGTATGGTATTCGACTCACCATATCTTTATAAGTGAAGAGTTGGTTAGCCCGCAAGGTTATGGCTTGTGGTAAAGGCAGTGAAAAACCATGATTGGTAATCAGCTCACCAAAGATAATATTGATAATTTATCTAAGAGTTGGCTAGTCCAGAAGCAAACGGCTTCTGGTAAAGACAAATCAAAACCGTTGACAGCTTGTGGTTTGCTCAAAATCACATGGTTATCAGTGTACCATGGTTCTTACTTGAACTAAAACATTTGGCTACTCCAGAAGTAATGGCTTTTGGTAAAGAGATAAAATCCATTAAATTTTCATAAAAGATTGCTAGGGACTAGCAATAGTTTAGTGTGGGGGATTTGATATGTGTCTAAATACACATATATTTACCTTGTTTAAACCCACATAAACAGCCAAAAACACTTTGAAAAGCCAAATAATACTGAAAATATCATAAAATGTGTTTTTATATGACTCAGGAACAAAAAGATTGAAAACAGATGAAAAACGAACAAAGTTTACACAAAATGGCAACTTTTACCCCTCAAGTTACAAAATTGGCAAAATTAGTCCCTGGGTATTTAAAAATGGAAATTTAACAAAATATACCCTTGTACTATTCATGAATGACAATTTGGAACCTTTTTGATAACTTTTGGGAAATTACAATTTCACCCCTCAAACTTTGGAAAATTACATAAATGGTCCTCGGGTGTTTTAAATTGTAATAAATGAAAAATAGGACCTATGGTTTAACTAACTTGACAATAATGGTCCTTGTGATAACTTATGAAATGTTACAGGTCAGGTCCCTCATGTTTCAGAATATTACAAATATGGTCCTTGTGATTTAACTAAAACCAAAATCCAAAAGTCCAAATCCTAAATAACCCAGCTGCTAAACTAAAAACCCCAACCCAAAAATTATAAAACCCAATACCCATATACCCCAGCCCACACAACAACCCAAACCCAATCCTTTATATAAAAAACCCGGCCCACTCACTTTTTTGCTAAATATCAGGGTCAAACGTTTGTTTGACCCGTCTCCTTCCTTCCCACCCCGCCAAAACCACTCAGCCCACCATTTTCACCATTATACCACCATCAATCCAAAACCCTGACAATCCACCTCAACCCCCCTCCTTATCTCTTTACTAAACCCACTTGCCCACATGACTCAGTAAAAAGTTAAAACGCCACATGTCCTGTTTTCCCGCCAAAAATACCAATGAACGATTGAGATCACTTTAAAGCAATTAAATGGTGGGGATGTGTTCGGAATTCATCAAGGAAGCTAGTGGGGTGATTATATAAGGAAGAGAAGGCCACAAGAATAAATTGTCAGTAGATTAGGACCAAAAATTAGTGTAGAAATTAGATAAATGTTATTTCAGTTTCCTTTTATGTTTTCAGTTGTAATTTATGTTTATCTCAAGTAATTTGTTACTCTTGTATTGTAACAATTCTAAGTAGTAATAAAATTCCAAGTTTTCATAATTCCTGTTTAAATCAAATTAAGTTATTTGTTAATCAAGTAGCTTATTTTCTGTTTAGATAAGCTTATGCAAGCTTTCTATAGCTTGTTGTGAGTTTATTTTAAGTTAATTCTGTTCTAATTCAAGAAATCAAGAAATAGTCAACAAAAGTCAACTGAGGTGCCAATAAGCAGTTCTTGGGGTTATAAGCTAAACTGGATGGCTTTTCTGGTTCCTAGCTTGTTGACAACAAGCTAGGAGTAGTTTTTGATCATTGGTTCTTGTTCTAAAAGCCTCTGCAGTTGTAAGAAATTTTTAAGCTTTTTCTTAATTTTCAAGTTTACTGTTCAAACTACTTAAATTTAGCTTATTCCTGTATTTTATTGCTTATTACTAGTTCATGGTTGTATTTCATTAGTATTCTCAGTTTTATATAGCACTTGTCTTAATTTTCCTTGTAAACTCAAAAAAACCAAAAAAAATAGACATAGATTAAAAACTGCTTAATGCAGCTTATTTGTAGTTAATATTCACTTAATAGTTCATAAATAAGTTAAACAAACTTAGTTTGAATTAATTCTTAGCTTAAATAACCTGTTTCCTGTTTTAAAATCCAAACAGACCCTATTAAAGGGGTGTTTGGTTTAAGCTTCTATTAGGTCCAAGCAGGCCTTTACTGTTCATTTACAACAATCCCAACTTTGGATCAGCTTTATTCAGCCATTATAAGCTGTTTTCTAGTTCTAATAAGTTGTTTAGGTTTAAAATCAAGGTTTTGGTTCTTTGTGTTAATTTTGGGCTGTGAAAAGCTCAAATAAGCCATAAGCTAGCACAAGCTCATTTTGGCCTTGGTTTTGGCTTTTCTGAGTCACAAGTAGACCATATAGTACAAGCATAATAGTTGGTTTAGTGTTCATTGCCTTGTGCACATCTGCACAGACAAGCAGACACCACAGCAGACTCAGTTGTTCTGAGTTGCTGATCTAGGCTTCAATTGAACTTCAATTGGTAAGTTTTTCATAGGGCTTTTATGTTTTTTAGATAGCCCATAGTATAGGCTAAGTTTTGCCCCCATTAGTTGGAATCTCAGTAGCTTATTTAAGTGCTTAAATTGCCCTTCAACTTGGCCACTTTTCTGAGTTTCTGTCTTAAAATCCACAACAGCCAACTGTTCATCTTGCTTATTTCTTATGCTTATTGTGCATTTTAAGTTGTTTCATGCTTCTTATAGTTTTTTAAGCTTGTCCTGATCATTTGGTCAATTTTCCTGCTTTTTAGCTTATTTTGGGCTTATTAGCAAACTGCTTATTAGCCCAAAAGTACTTATCAGGCTTATTAAACTTCAAATTTTATTTTTCTTATCTTTCTAATAATATTTTAGAATTATCTGTAATTTTTCATAATTTTCCTAAGTCTTTTAATATTTTTAATCATTTTTATTAGTTTTTAATAGTAATTAAATCATAATAAATAGAATAATAATCAAAAAAATATAATTCCAATTTTCATAATTTTCTTTTGTTAATTTTAATCCAGGAAAAATATAATTATATTTTTAGACCTTAATAAAATCAAAAATAGAAATAAAGTGATAGCTTCTATTTAATAGAATTTATCTTTTTAAATTTTAATTAAGTAATTTTCATTTTTATAATTTTCTTAGCTTTTTCTCATCTTATAATATTTTTAGAAAAAGTTTTAGAATTTTCTTTGTTCATTTAGTATTTTTTATAAATTTAAATAGTTTAATAAGTAATTAAATAATAAATAATTAATAATAATTAAATAAAAAGTATAAAAAAATATAATTTAAGTTTTTAAATAAGTTTTAAGTTATTTTACATTTTTAGGTTTTAAATTTTATAAATTTTATTTTTTGTCCCATTTTAGATTTTTCGTTGCGCGTTTTCAGATTATTTAATTCGCGTTTTATTTTCCTGTGTATATCTGTTTTTTGTTTTTTATTTAGAATTGTTAAATAAAGCAAAATCAAAAGCAATCTAAATCATCAATCACTCTAATCCTAGCTTTTCACAGTTTTCCATTCACACCTCGTTGGGAAACGATCCGGGTGATCACTTGCCTGGTTTCACACTACACACGAGCATTCGTCCTGAGGCTGTTTATATTTTATCATTTATTATGGTTGACCATTCATAAGTGGTTGACTTGTGTGATAGAGAAATAAAAGATAACTAGTTTGGGACGGATCACAACCTATCAAATAAATTACTCAACTCGTTTCTCTATAATCCTAACTAACAAGCTGTAACAATAAGCTAACATGATAAGCTCATTGAATACCTTTTCTAACTTACAAGTATATTGCACTCGAACCAGTTTTTAAAACATAATATACATCGAGTGGGCCTTAAAGCCCATTAAGCTCATAATAAGCACTTGTCAATAAGCAGTTTGATTATGTTAATAAGACTATAAAATAAGCCCAAGACCAAGCCCAAATCATTTTAAAACCCATTGGATCATAACTTGTTAACCGGCCTGTTTTAAATTCGTTAAGGCCCAATAAGCTATAAATAAGCACTTTTCAAGTAATAAGCAGTTTTATAAACTTAAATAAGCTATTTGAGGCTTATGAAACTCTCGAAAAACTTAATCCATAAGTTTTGTGATTTTTGGACTTAGAATGCAAATTATTATGCATATCGGGTTAAAATTGTAACTTTCACATAAATATGTATCAAACTGCCATTTTTATAAGTTAGGGTAGAAAGTGAACATACAGTAACCAGAAGTGATAAAATGTCATGTTTTATATATACATTTATCTAACTAAGGACTAACGGTGTAAAAGTTTCACCATTAGGGTTAAAATTGTAAATTCCATATAACTTTAAGGAACATTCAGTAACTTATTTATATATACATTTATATAAAATGTTTTATACATTTTCAACCCTAAAGGGTATTTTTACATTTCGTACGATTCATTTAACAAACGATACATTTATATATATTTATATGACGAGATTTCTAACGAATAACATAACGTATCGTTCACCAACTTTCGAGGAAACGATATTTACGGATTCAATAACATAAAAATAATACAATATTATAGTGAATAGATCTATTGGAGGTTGACTGCCTATTTGAACTAGTGCCGGATGGATAGCCTTAGTTGCTAGCCGGATTAGTCAAATGCACTTTATTTGAAGGAAATAGGAAGATGGCAATCTCCTACACGAGGGCCATAACTCACACCATTAATTTGGTGTGTTCATGTCGTTTGTGCGGTACTTGTTAACGTTTGCGTGTCATGAGACTTAGGGCAATGTATCGAACTGCAATATTACTATTTCTAATATGATTGTATTTCTATGCAATTATACAACTTGAGACTTGTGTTCAAACTGATTACAATTATAAACACTATGAATTCACTCAACAATTTTGTTGACTTTTAGCATGTTTATTTCAGGTAATTAACGGAGCATTCAAGGCACGGAGTGGGCAAATAAACTAATGGTTTTTGGTGTCAAATAAATCTTATCATTCATTTCAAACTATCATATATTTTGTGGAATATTTAACATTTGAATCCTTTTGAACTTGAATTATTTAAATGAATGATAATAACTTTCTAAACGCCTCTTTTGAGTCATTTTCTATGATTATAACTATGATCCTTCCAGTAATACCCCGATTAGTCTTCCGCTGTTAACTTGAAATTTAGGGGGTGTTACACTTGGTCACGTAGAGAGAATTGGAAGAGTCGCAAGCGCATCGTCTCCTGAGTGGCAACATCAAGGTCAATGAAATCAAGGATTTTAAGAAAATCCTTGAGATGTTGATTTGGATCTTCGGAACGAATTCCATGGAATGCACATCCGTTTTACACCAACCGGATGGTGTCGGATCGCAAAGGAGACACATTGGCTCTTTGTGGGAGCTCAATGGTGTTTTGATAGCCTTGGTGGCTTCGTTTGGAGTACTCACCTAGAGTACGGGCTCGAGGTGGTTCAGTTAGGTCTTGGTTATTTGGTGGGTCTCGGTGTGGTTGTGCTTGGTGTTGTTGTGCATGGTTTATGGGTTGGGCATGGTTGAGAGGTTCAAAGATATTATCACCCACCATGATGGCAAATGATATGAGTTACAAAACAAAGGGAACAAAGTAAAAGATAGACTACAAGAAAGCTAATAAGAGAAAAGAAAAATCTCACTTGATATGAATATAGTGAGTAGACCTAAATCAGGTAGAAATCGAAACCTAAACTATTCCCCGGCAGCAGCGCCAAAAACTTGATGCGGAATTTTGCAAAGCCTCAATAAGTTTTACAATCCTCCTAGGAAGTGTACCTAACCGTTGTAGTGTAGTAAATGCAAGACACGGGGGATTGATCGTTCTATACGGGAATAGTGTTGTGAAGGCCGAAGTGTATGACGAAATAGGTTTAGAGATGCAGGAAGATTCGTTTTGTATTTTTATATTTTTTATAAAGCAAATTAAAATATCTCGGGGTTTGAAGAGTGGGTGTTTAAACTACTAATTAAACTAATTAAAACTAAATTAAACTAATAAACGGAAAATAAAAAGTGGTAACTCTTATGATAGGTAAAGGTGTTCACTTAGATTATCTTTACTCTCTGGTTATCTTTTATTGATTAGTCGAATTGTCACGTCCTTTTTTAATTGGCGCGTTATATTCCTTTATTGTCATAGGGTGGTGCCAATGTCTCTATCTCTATGAATGTATAAGTCTCCTTTAGAAAACCCTAGATCTACAAGTGACAATTAAGTCATATCCTTAGGATCTCTTAAGATTTACAAACCGCAATTCACGCAATAAATACAATGAAAATAAACCACCAGTGCACTCTAGGGTATAAAGGCGTTTAGTCAGATTTACAAGCTAACACATATAAGATTTAAGCCAGTTTTCCTACTCCTAACGCAAGACAACCAATTAAACAAGACACGACAATCAATAATCAATAACTAGGTTTCATTCAAATCTAAGCAAACACTAATTAATTTAGCCTAGCATGTTAAAGCGAAGAAAAGAAAATCATATAATCAAATAACACATAGTCATATTGAATGATTAAAGAGGGGTCGCTTAACTTCAATAGAACATGAGTATGGTGGATGAAAAAGCCTTACAAATAAGCTGGAAATCGTCTAAGGTTACACCTCTCCAAAGTGTTACACGAATAATGGAAAGCATAAGAAAATATATAGTATTACACTTGTGACGGCGTCACTTTATGGGTTATGACGCCGTCAGCACGCCGTCATTAGAGTTTCATCTATAGCTGTGTCGCCGTTGTGACATCGTCGCTTGTTGATTAGTGACGCCGTCATGGACTGTTTTAATGGTGGTGACGCCGTTAGCTTCTAAACTTTCTCAAATTATCTGAGCCATCACTTGTAAAATTTCATCAAATCTTCTCGTCCAAATGCAAGTGACGACGTCACATTGTGATTGTGACGCCGTCTGAAGCCTTTTTCCATACTTTTTCGTGACTTGTGTTGGATCGATATACTCTGACCAAACTAACTTGTAGCTTGTCTACGGTTTAATAACTTTGAATGAATTCAAAACTATTAATAATGAAACACTGATATACTTTGCTAAGTATGCGGAATCTACTTCAACAAAGCTAAGAAGAATTAATAAACGACTTTGAATATTATTAAAACCTTGAACCTGCTTTCTTACACAGATTCACTAACAAACTTTAAACTCTAATACTTCTAATAATCGTATATCTCTAATCGCATCTCTAATGCCAACCTAGGGATCCTTTTATAGGCACAAGGAAAACCCTAGTCGGTTTACAAACTTGAATAACAAGTAATTCTAATTATAACTCTAATCTAATACGAACATTCTAGAATTACACATTAGTCCTTAAACTATTTGCATAGCAGTCCTTTAACGAGCAGCAGTACTTTGACTAATTAGCAGTGCTTTGACTTGAGTAGCAGTACTTTAATATTTCATAGCCCAACAATCCTCCCCTAACTTGAATTCTACTTGCTTGATTTCAAGTTCCTTTGTATGTCTTTAACTTCAACACTTTATCTTCAAGGAAAGGTTGTTTCTTTGAAATCTGACTCGTTGTTGTTTTGTCATCATCAATGCAATCAGTATCTTCAATCTTCATCAGCAACAATTCTTTTCAGCATCATATCTTTTCAGCAACTCAGCATCATATTGGCAATATGTACATCAGATCTTAAAAGTTTCATACTATTCTCATCACTTCCAGGTGTGTTAACTCCTGTGAGAGGTGAATCATTGAAAACTTAATGGATTTTGATGTCTCTTTACCAAAGCCATTAACTCTGGAGTAGCCAATGTTTAGATTTAGGAAAAACCATGGTACATTGATAACCATTATGATTTTTAGCAAATCATCAGCTATCAACGGATTTGAGTAGTCTTTACCAAATAGCCGTTTGCTTTTGGACTAGCTAGTTCTTTTAGTACAATCACTACCATGGTGAACTAATTACCATATAATGGTTTTCCACAGCCTTTACCACAAAGCCATTATCTTGTGGGCTAGCCAACTCTTCACTAATATAGATATGGTGAGTTGAAAACCATACAATTTTTAGTAAATTGCCAACTAAAAACGGATTTGATAATCACATCAGAGCCGTACCCTCATGATGAGTCAAACTCTTTCTTGTTTATTAAACATGGTGAGTTGATTACCATTTGTTGTGTAGTACAAGTACTAACACCATGCTGTTGCTTTCAAAACCATTTGTTGCTGTTTAATCTTTGTGCTTCAAAATGTTTTTGCACTTATCAAAAATTACTGATTTTATCAAAAGACTTTACTGGTTTTATGCTGCAAGCAGTACTTTGAGAAAGTACTGTCTGACCAGCAGTATATAATAATTAAACCATACCAGTAGTTATGCATTAATCTTCAGATTCAGTTGTCCACTTGATGAATAATTTTATGACCATCAATGCTACTTCATCCTCTTGTTCCACTTCCATTCCATGCTCTAGCATCCTGATCATCAGATCTCTTGTGAGTGGATATCTCTGTTCTGCTAGCATATGAATCATAGTGCCATCTTCTAACTCCAAAACATGTATCCCAACTGATTCAAAGAATCTCCATCTGTTAATCTCCCAGTTGTCTTGATCTTCCCACAAAGTACTGTCCTTTGTTTCCTCTGTCTCCCAGATTGTTGTGAGATCTCCTAACAATATCAAACCTACTCCTTGTGGTGGAATATGCTCAAAATAAGTTTGCACTTGGAGATATAACTGAAGCATATCATCTCTATCAATCAGATGTAGTATATCCCATAATGAATTGAACACTCTAAAACTTCCATCTTGTCTATGAAAGATCAGATAATCTCCTTCTTTAGATTCTACAACTGAAAAAGTAGATATCTTTGACTTCTTATCAGTATCTTCTTTCAATTTTGGATTCTCAAAGTCAACAACTCTAAGATAATTTCTGAGCTCATCAACTGTGTCTGTTCTTAATTCAACAGCTTCCTTGAACTTCTTTGATGGCTGTTCATCAGTGATTCTTTTCCTCTTTGAGCTTCTTGTAACAGCTCTTTCCTTTCTTTTATCTTCAACCTCCTTATCTTCAAAAGAAATAATGCTTACAAGATCTTTTTGAATAGCTTCTCTAACAGCATCATACAGATCCTTCATCTCTGTATATGTCAATCTAACTAAACCTGTATATCCTTGACCTTTCAGATAAGCCATCATATCATTCCTTTCTCTAGCTTTACTAATTGGCCTTTTTGATTGAACACTCTTCCTTGATTCTTCAGCATCTATCTCTGCTTGCAATATTCTAGCTGCTTCCTCATTTTTGGCAATCTGAATTTGTCTTAACTGTGCCAATGTCATCTTCTTCTTCTTCTTTTCTACCAAGATCCCTTTGCCTTTATCTTTTGGATCTATCTCTTGTGCAGGTTGAGAAGAAGTATGATGTTGTTGTTCAACCTCATGAATACTGATGCCTCTTTGACTTGACATATTAAGCATGATGTCAGCAATTGTTTCATCATCACTGTTAGTATGAGCTATAACATCTTCTTCTTGAGCTGGTTTAGAAGGGCCAACTTCCTCTTGAACTTGAATTGAAGGACCAATATCTTCTTCAAAATCTAAGGTTCTAGGTGTAATAGTGAATTGCCTCTCAGTACCTTGTTGAGCAGTACTTTCAGCTTCAGCTCCTTCCAAGTTTATTTCCTCAGTATCACCACTTCTTACTTCAACAGCAGCTTCTTCCAAATTTATTTGCTCTGTTTCATCACTCTTCCTCTCAACAGTATCTTGAGGAATATTTTCAGGTGGTGTCCTCTGAGTATCATCCATAAATCCAGCATCTTGTTCAAAACCATGTTTAAAACCAGCATCTTCATTCAAATTTTCTAAATTCCTCCCCAATTGGAATGAAGAGTGCTTCTTAGACTTTTTCTTCTTTGACTTAGAAATCTTCGTAGGTATCCTACCACTCTGCTTCTGAGACTTTACCCATAATCTATGGTGTTGAACTAGTGGCCAAACATACCTCTTCAAGCTTTGAAACTTAGTCTTTAATTTGACTATCTTAGCAGCTTGAGCCTCACTCTCCTTCTTCAGCCTCTTTAACTCCCTTGTTAAAGCATAATTGTCCAATTCTGCCTCTTCTTCTTCAAATTGCTTAGACATATTTGTGGAAGAATAATCATTAGGAGATGGTGGTTGATTCATACCTTGGTCTGACTCCTCATGAGTAGGAATGTCCATAGGAGCAGTATCTTCTCTAGTAGCAGAATGTGGAGAAGCAGTATGTTGAGAAGCAGTAGGTTGAGGAATACTAACTTCTCTAGAAACTGGAGACTCTTGGCTTGCTGATTCAGAATTTGGTTCTTGCTCTTGCTCTTGCTCTGCATCTCTAACAACTTGTGCAACTCCCAATATATGAGCAGTCAAAGGTGTATTGGTTCCAGAAAACTTAACACTTTGTTTAGATAGAAAAGTAAACACCTTTGATGGAAGTTTGACAGTGGGTAAAAAACTTTGAGGTTTAGGGAGATCCTCAAGTTGATTGTTCAAGAATAACTGAACAAACCTTGGATACGTCAAGAATGGTGATCCATTAGCAATATGTGTAAGCATACCATCAAGAATTAGTCTTGAAAAATTGAATCTTCGATCGGTAGCCAAACCCACTAATGCAGATGCAATATTTTGACCAAATTGATCAAAAGAAGTACTCTTGGGACTCAAATAATGAAGTAGAACGTGAATGAGGTACTTCCAATGAGAACAAAACAAAGGCTTTTGAAAAGTAAGTTTCGTCAGATCGCCTTCATAACCTATATCACTTAAAGTGTCCCAAAGCACTTGTTTTTCAAAACGAACAACCCCCCCTTCATCATTAAACATCAAAACATCCCTAATCGTGGCCTCAGAAATCCGAATAGTTCGTCCAGCAACCGTAGCCCTAATCAACGAATCATCTTCAATCGTTGCAGTATCCCAAAATTCTTGCATCCAAGGACCAATAACATCAGGGTCAACTAAAATAGAATAGTTGATGGAAGACCCAGTTAAGAAATCAATGACCGCATGAAAATCAACATTATCCCTTGTCTTGTCCAAATTAGCGATCATATTGTGTTTGCTAACAGTGAGTCGATTAGCCATGATGAGTGGTAGAGAAGAATTCGCTTTGAGTGTGTGTTTCGATAAAAAGATTGTGGTGTAAAAGCGAATGAGGGATCTCAAATACGGTAAAAGGCGGGGAAATAGGTGTGAGTTTCTTTAAATAGGATGGAAATAAATCAAACTCATAATAATAAAGTTACCGTTTGGATTAACTTATTATCTCCGCCGTAAGGAATTAATTAACCGTAGCCCCACAATTTTTGACCGTTGGAACAGTACGTCCACGTAAGCAGTACGTTGCTGAGGCAGTACTTTAAGCAACAAAGCAGTACGTTCCATCTTCTTATCCATAATCAATACTCCAAACTAAAACCAAGAACTTGTAAATGGTTCATGCTTAAGTTCTAACTAATAGCTTATGTTGCCTCCCCTCAAATACAACATATAGGCTAAACTAAACTACTAAAAACCAATACTTTCATTAAGAACTAAAAGAAAGTATACTAACTAATACTAAAGCCTCCCCTCAAATGTAGCCTAATAGTTAATCATCCCAATGCTCACAACTAAGTGGTTGAATCTTGAAACATCAAATCCCTTAGTGAGTAGATCAGCTACATTATCATCTGTGTGAACCTTGACCACATTTATAAGCCTGTGCTCATAACAATCCCGAATGAAGTGATGCCTAATCTGAATATGCTTGGTCTTGGAGTGATAAACTGGATTCTTCACAATGCAGATGGTACTCTCATTATCAATATTGATAGGAGTATTTTTGAAGTTGAATCCATAATCCAAGAGTTGATTTTGCATCCACAAAACTTGTCCACAACAGCTTGCAGCAGCAACATATTCTGCTTCAGTAGAGGAGGTTGCAGCAATGGTTTGCTTCTTACATTGCCAGGAGACTAATCTTCTACCAAGATATTGACATCCTCCTGAGGTTGATCTTCTATCATAGTTATCCCCTGCATAGTCACTATCTGAAAAGGCTTCCAAGTGAAAAGGTGACTCCTTAGGATACCATAAACCTAACTTTGGTTGATGCTTGAGATATCTAAAAATCCTCTTGACTGCATACATATGGGAAACCTTGGGTGAAACCTGAAATCTTGCACACAAGCAAACAGCAAACATGATGTCAGGTCTTGATGCAGTTAAGTACATAAGACAACCAATCATAGATCTGTAAAGCTTGACATCCACAGCTTGTCCATCTTCATCCTTGCCTAAGGGTTTATTTTTATCAATGGGTGTGGTGGCAGGCCTGAGATTTGGAAGGTCAAATCTTTTAAGTATGTCTGCAACATACTTTTCTTGGTTAATGAAGATTCCATCTCTTGTTTGTCTAACTTGAAGACCCAAAAAGAAAGTTAATTCTCCCATAGAACTCATTTGAAACTCCTTCTGCATAAGATCTTCAAATTCTTTCACCATAGACTTCTTTGTAGCTCCAAATATAATATCATCCACATATACTTGGACTAACATAATGTCTTTCTTATCCCTCTTGATGAACAAAGTCTTATCAATTGCTCCTCTCCTATAACCATGTTGTAATAGAAAATTTGAGAGTCTCTCATACCAAGCCCTGGGAGCTTGATGAAGGCCATACAGTGCCTTGATTACTTTGTAGACTTTGTTTGGATGTGCAGGATCTTCAAAACCAGGAGGTTGTTTAACATAAACTTCCTCAGAAATTGTGCCATAAAGGAAAGCACTTTTCACATCCATTTGGTAGACAGGAAATCCCATGTATGATGCAAAGGCAAGAAATAACCTTATTGCCTCTATCCTTGCAACAGGAGCAAACACTTCATCATAATCCACTCCTTCTTCTTGGCGATATCCTTGTGCAACCAATCTAGCTTTATTTTTGATAACATTCCCTCTTTCATCTCTTTTGATTCTGAAAACCCATCTTGTACCAATGACTCTTTTGCCATCTGGTAAATCACATAATACCCAGACTTCTTGAAGCTTGAAGTGTAGAAGCTCCTCTTGCATGGCTTCAACCCAACTTTCATCTGCTAAAGCTTGAGCTACCTTCTTGGGTTCTTCTTGAGATAAAAAGCAAGCAAACAGGCATGTTTGTTGATCCTTGTGATTCATCCTGTTTTGTTTGTAAACAAAGCTAAGTAAAGCAGTATGTTGCTTAGAAAGTCCTTTAACTTTGTTTCTTGTAACCACTCCTGAAGAGGGTGATCCAATAATGTTACTTTGAGGATGAGCTTTATGAACTCTCAATGTAGGAGTTGGTGAAACTGGAAGATCAGACTCTAAGTTAGTAAAATCAATGCCTTCATTGGAGAAAATACCTTCTGGATTAAGCTCATCATCAAATTCCTCTAATCCAGGAATGTTAGCATTAACTAAATCATCATCATCAACATTGGAATCATCAGCATTGTTCCAATTTGATTGCTCTAATACACTAGAAGTACTGTCAAAAAGATCATCAGTACTTTGACCAAAAGTACTGTGAACAGTATCTTGAAATTTAATCTTTTTCTTTGCAGCTTCATAAGCCTTCCTTTGTTCATCTTCATAGGATTGTGCTATAGTTTCTTGAAAAAGCATCCTATTAAGTTCATCTTGTATGGCTTGATCTTCATCAGATACTGTATTAGTTGGCTGAGCAGTACTTTGTTCCTCATCAGGAACTTCAGGTTCTTTGTCAGGAACATCTTCTGGTGTAACATTGACTCCATGAACAATATACTGTGAATCATCTTCTTTGTAATTAGCCTGATTCTCTTCTCTAACAGGAACATAATTCATAGATGGTGTGAACTTGTGATCAAGATCAAACATCCAATCAGGACCTTTACCTTTCTGAGTTTCCTTATCTTCCAAAAATTCAACATGAAGACAATCTTGTACCTTTTTGGTATTCCTGTTATAAACTCTAAATCCTTTGCTATTTGTACAATAACCCAATAAATATCCTTCATCTGACTTACCATCAAATTTTCCCAGAGAGTCAATGGTATTTAGAATAGTCAGAGAGCAGCCAAAAGGTTTTAGAAAACGAATGTTTGGTTTCTTTCCCATGAGTAACTCATAAGGTGTCTTCATCTGAGGTTTAGTTACTGAAACTCTATTCAACACATAGCAAGCAGTACTTATGGCTTCAGCCCAAAAGAAAATAGGTAATTGGGAATCTGCAAGCATTGTTCTAGCTGCTTCTATCAAAGTCCTGTTCTTTCTTTCTGCAACACCATTCTGCTGTGGTGTTCTAGCAATGCTAAACTCTCTCTTGATCCCTTTCTTGGCACAGAATTCATCCATATGTTTGTTCTTGAATTATGTTCCATTGTCACATCTAATACCTCTTACTTTGAGTCTTAATTGATTTTCAAGGGCTACTATCAGGTCATGGATAGCATCAAAGGTTTCATCTTTGAATCCCAAGAAAAAGACCCAACTAAATCTGCTACAATCATCTGTCACTACCAAGCAGTACTTTTTCTTGTTTAAACTTTCTACTAAAACTGGTCCAAACAGATCCATGTGTAGCAACTTCAAAGGTTCTCTAATATCTCTTTCCCCAAGCTTCTTACATGAAGCTTTATGTTGTTTACCCTTCTTGCAGGCCAAACATGAATGATCAGTCTTGAATGTTTTGGAAGGTAAACCTCTAACTAAATTTCCTTTGACCAGCTTGTTGATGTTCTTAAAATTAACATGACCTAGTCTTCTGTGCCACAGATGTGCTTCTTCCAATAATGCCTTTGCTACTAAACATGTTGCTCTTCCAGCAGAATTGAGACTCTTTAAGTCTAAACTGTATACATCATTGGTTCTTGGTATTCTCAATGTTACCAAGTGATCATCAACAAATTTGAACTCAGGGGAGAGAATGAGACATTCTGTATCAGTAAACAGAATTGGGTACTTCTTGTCACAAATTTGAGATACTGACAAAAGATTGAACTTGAGCTCCTTCACATATCTAACATTCTCAAAATCAATACATCCAGCCTTGATTGTTCCTTTGCCAGTGATTCTTCCTCCATCAGGATCATTACCAAATGCAACTCTTCCTCCATAATATGCCTTAAAGTCTGACAGGATCTCCTTGTCCCCTGTCATGCTGCCAGAGCAACCACTATCAACAATAATATGATCTTTAAGCTCCTCCTCTGGGTTGCCCTGCACATTAAAGAAAAGGGTTAGTTTCTTTTAGGAACCCAAGCCATTACTGACTTGTGTTCCCCTTGTGGAGTGACATACTTGAATTCCTTCAGTATGTAATCTCCACTGGTTTTAAAGGCATGGTCAATGATTATTTGAGTTGGTCCCATGTCCTGTGTTGTAATATCAACAACACTCCCTGTTTCACCCTTATCTGATGAAAGTACTTCTTGTTCCCCATCAGTACTTTCTTTCTTAACCCAATTTCGTTTGACCTTAGGTTTCTCTGATCTAGGTACTCTGCTTGAGGTGTAAGACCTTTTATATGAATTGAATCTCTTAGGTTCTCTATGTGAAAAAGTGTTAGCAGTACCATGAGTAGGTGAAAACTTATCAGTCCTTTGAGAAGGTACCTCTTGAGACTTATCAGAGTGTGAAGGTACTGGTGATTTGGAAAACATTCTTTTCTGGTGAGGGTACCTATAGTCTTTTGAGAAGTTACTATGGTTGACCCTATTTGAGTGATTCCAAACTGGTCTAGTCTCTCTTGGCTTATGGGTGGTAGATCTATTCTTTGGAAACTGACTTAAGTATTCTGAGTGTAAGTCACAGTGCTTAATCAAGTGATCAGGACTATAGCATACATAACATAACTTTCTCTCCATATTCCCAAATCCTCTTCTATGATTAAAAGATTTCCTATAGTAAGCAGTATTTTGAAAAGTTTCTCTTGGAGGTACTTCTGAATGTCCAGCAGTACTTTGAAAAGTTTTTGGAGGTACTGCTTGTTTTTGAAAAACTGTAGGAAACTTTTGATCATTACCCCTTTGAAAATCATTCTTAGGTTTCTCAGAACTAAATTGACCCATTAAGCTTCTTCCTAAACTCTAGGTTGTCTACACCATAACGAGAAACATCTGTCCTAAGAGGTTGAAACTGACCAGTGGGTGGAGGAACTGAGTGGTACTCCTTATCTTTCTTAAACTCAGGAGGTGATTCACTAAGTGGTTCCTCATTCCTAGATGTGTTTTCTTCTGAGCTTGTAAGGTCATCATCACTAGGTGGAATCTCTTCCTTAGCACTAGGTGGGGTCTCTTCCTTATCACTAGGTGTGGTCTCATCTGAACTACTATCTTCACCATAACCTAGTCCAGCTCTACTGTTTATGACTCTTTGTTTTTCAACAAATTGAACATGTGATAGACCAGCCTGTTTAATACTACCAAGTTTTTCTAACAAAGTATCTCTTTCCTTAGTAATCTTTTCTAATTCAGATACCTTACATCCTAACTTCCATTCACTTAATTTCAATTGGTAATCTTGTTGCTCATATTTTTCTGCCCAAGCCATTTCATTATTTTCATGTGTTAATATTTTGGCTTCCATTGACTCTAAAGTTAATTGATAACCAGCTACCTCAGACCTAGCTGTTCTACAATTATCTCTTTCAGTCACATATTCTTTAAGCAACTTTTGATAAACATCATTACACTTAGAGCATACCTCAAAGACATTGGATGAACTTGGTGAAGTGGCTACCATAGCAATTTGAACAGGTTCATCTTCATCCTCCATGCTCCAGTCAAATCTTCCAAGACCATCTCTTGATTCCAAAGCAGCATATCCAGGTTCCTCATCAAAAGCTGTGCCCCAATCAAACTCTTCCATTGCAACCATAGAATAGGTTACAGGTTCATCATCAAATTCAGCACTCCAGTCAATTTCTGCTAAATTTTCTTGAGCCACCAAAGCTTTTGGTTGCGATTCAGTAATAGGAACCTCCTTTCTTTCAACCTTGGGTTGTTCAATCATCCTGTTTGCCTGATATTTTGCAAACTTGCATTCCCTTGCAAAGTGTCCAAGCTTTTGACAATTGAAACATTCAATCTTGGATTTGTCAAAAGTTATACCTTGTTTGGCTTTGAAATCAATTCCCCTTCCTGTCTTGTTCATGAACTTCTTGATCCTAGCAGTGATCATAGCTACTTGCCATCTTATGTCAATCTCTTCTAAAGCATCTTCTTCAATCTGCAACAGGTCTTCTTGATAGGTAACAGGTAAAGTGGCTTGTTGTGCAAAGAAGGAACATACAACTTCATCAGAATTGGTTTTGTTTGTTGGTGATGGGTTGGGAGTAGTTGTGGTTGTGCAAACATGCTGTGAATCACCAACAGTACTTTGAGAAGGATAAGCAGTACTTTTAGTGGAAGTACTGCTTCTGTTTTCAGAAGACACAAAAGCTATGTTGTGAGTTTTCTGAGAACTGTGACCATTCATCTCTTGCTCGTACACTTTCAAATTGTTATAGAGATCATCAAAGTCCATAGACTCCAATCCAGGTTGTCCTCTAATCATAGTAGCAACCACATGCCAGACAGATGGCAAACTCCTTAAGAACTTCAAATTTGCATCTTCAACAGATACCTCTGCTCCATACAGTTCTAGCATACTAAGTAGATTTTGGAATCTGTCATAGGCAGCATCAAGACTTTCTCTTTCACCAACAGTGAAGGTTTCAAACTGCTGCTTCAATAAGTTTCTATGCATCTTCTTTGAAGCATCATTACCTCCAAATCTTGTCTTGATCGCAGCCCATAATTGTTTTGCATCCTTAGCATCATGGAACTTCAGTAGGTGACCATCAGGAATAGCAGACAGCAGTATGTTGAGAGCCTTATCTTGATTTCTCTTTGTAGCTGCTGGTAAGGTTGGTTGAGGTGGTTTGGGTTGTCCTTCAACTTGTAGAGGTTCATCAAGAACAACATTACCATTGACAATTACATCCCATAGAGCATGGTCAGTAATAGCAAGGTACTGCCTCATCTTCATGCTCCAGAGATCATATTCTCCCTTCTTGATGATAGGAATTCTGAGTGAGGTGATGGATGGGATAGGTGCAGCTTTAGTCGACATTGTTGAGGGTTTGTTGATAAATCGGTTTTAAGGGTTTCTTCTTAATCAGAGTCTCCACACAAGCTCTGATACCACTTGTTGGATCGATATACTCTGACCAAACTAACTTGTAGCTTGTCTACGGTTTAATAACTTTGAATGAATTCAAAACTATTAATAATGAAACACTGATATACTTTGCTAAGTATGCGGAATCTACTTCAACAAAGCTAAGAAGAATTAATAAACGACTTTGAATATTATTAAAACCTTGAACCTGCTTTCTTACACAGATTCACTAACAAACTTTAAACTCTAATACTTCTAATAATCGTATATCTCTAATCGCATCTCTAATGCCAACCTAGGGATCCTTTTATAGGCACAAGGAAAACCCTAGTCGGTTTACAAACTTGAATAACAAGTAATTCTAATTATAACTCTAATCTAATACGAACATTCTAGAATTACACATTAGTCCTTAAACTATTTGCATAGCAGTCCTTTAACGAGCAGCAGTACTTTGACTAATTAGCAGTGCTTTGACTTGAGTAGCAGTACTTTAATATTTCATAGCCCAACAACTTGGTAGTTTTCTTCACCTTCTCGTCCAAATTAGCCCAAAACATGCCGGTTTTCATTTTTTACGTCCCAAATACCTAAAATGTGAAAAGAAATGATTTAGGGCAATAATTGATCAAATATATACGAGTTTAAGGCTTTAAATGACCCCTTAAAAAGGTATGTTTTAAATCCTTATCAACACTCAATCCTCTTACATCATACAACTCATCTTATAACAACTAATTTTTTAATTTGAATTTTTAAATTCAAATTTTAGAGGCAAGGTAATAACTAACCCTTGGGGTGCACACAAAGTTATTATCCACCACACAATGTACAATGGTTATTCTCATTCTCTTTGAAATTGGACAAAACCCCTAACTATCTGGTTTTTACTTCACAAATGTTTTTAAATACCAAAACCTTGGCTAAGTGAGTTGGTTAACCTTATCCCACTTTGAGTGTTGAATGTTATTGGAAAGGTCAAAGGTGAAGTGTTGGGAATGCTCCTAACATGTAAATGGAACGATATTCATGGGATTACATTAGTTATCATGTAAGCCTAATACACAAGTACTGAAATTGTCATTATTGTAAAGTGGTGTATATGTTAGGCTATATAAGCCCTCCTAGTATTCACTAGGAGGGTGAGACTTAATGTGTAATTTACTCTTTCATCTTTATTAATAAAACACAAGTTTTACTTTCTCTCTCTCTAACTATGGATATGATTTATTACCATCATCCCAGACCTCCCGAATCACATAATCAACCTTAAACATGTTCCTACAATTGGCATCAGAGCCTCGTTGTCTTTTATGGTTGATTTTTGTGGTGTCATCTTGTCAAAATCGTATCATTTTTCCATGGTTCGAATATGTTTTGAAGCTGTTTTATCACAACTTTTAACTGGTTAAAATCCTTTTATATCTTATGTGTTATGTGTGGTAAACAGTGTCTTTTACATGTTTAGTTGTATAAAATGGTCAACATCAGCCTAAGCTTTATTTCTAGTACTAAATACATGGTGGTCTTATGTCTTTTTTTAGTCAAATTTACCAGCTTTTTTGTATGACGTTTATTAGACTGTATTGTACCAAACCGTGAATATTTGTGGTCATAGTAACTATTCGGAAACATGGTCAGAAGTGTGGTCAGAAAAAGCTGGTTGGAAACTGGATGGAAATCGCTTCAACGACTACTCAGTATTGACTTGCTTGTATAAGCACGAGAAATACTTCGACTAACAGATACTATCGCAATTGAAGGGTTTATCGAAATTACCCAAGGGTTTATCGAAATTTCCCGGTGGCTTATCAAAATTAGGGTCTATCAAAATTCCCAAGGGTCTATCGCAATTGGACAAGTCATGTTGGGAATTATATTTGAGTTGATAAGACAAAACATATGAAAGATGAAGGACTAAAGATGACAAAGGAAGAATTCTGCAACAAGATAAAGATCTTTTATATTTATAGAATATATCCTTTGTAAACCCTAATCCTCTAGTATATAAAGAGGATTAGAGGCATAGGTTTTGTGTGTGTGTGTGTGTCAAAGATGTAAACACCAAAGGGGTGTGTGTGTGGGAACCTAGGCGTAGGGATTGGGAAAACGCCTAGGGTTTAGTGGTTTAATTAGTGTTTTAGTTTAGAGAACATGTTCTACTTGATCAAGGTAGAACATGTTAATTAATTAGTGTGTTCTAGGCATCAAGTTCCCACAATGGATGCCTAGGTTTGTAAGTTTGTTAGAGTAGAGATGATGATGAAGAAAAACCTTGTTTATGATATTGTTCTTATTCCGCTAAGTTATTGATCTTATGAACATTATCATTCCTAGATATAAATTATGTTAGACATAGTCTAAGAGCTACAACGATCTTATCAATTGGTATCAGAGCCTGGGGCTCGTGATATCTAGGGGATGTTACAAGGTTACTGTTGGAGATGGAGCAGATTCAAAGCATAAGGAGCAGATCTGGTTATGGTACGATCTGTTTTTATTTTTAAAGGGATCGATCTTTCAATTAAAAGCTCGTACTGATATGATTAATTGGTCGGATAATAAGTATTTAATATTGATCTTGGAGCTGTGACGTTATTTTGTGTCTGATAGCCACCAATTAAATATTACGTGGGTCCTTGGTATGATTGGTCAATCAGTTATGGTTAAGCAGACATTGGCGTCTAGTGTATATGGAAGACTGATATGTCATTGGTCAGTTGTTATTGTTCGCATTAATGGGTCGTGGTTGATTATAAAATTCTTCACCTCGTACTCAAGAATTAAATTGGCCGAATATAATACAATTTATTCTAATCGGTGAGTGGAGGTGTGAAGTTGTCGATAGCATTGATCTGATTGGCTGGACGTTGGCTTATTTATTGTGGGGTGAGAATTAACTTGGTTGATCAACGTGTTGTGTCAGTGGAATACTGATCTGTTTGTCGCTTACTGTCTTGGATAGATGTCAGTTAATGCGCAATATTGGAGATGTGTTTGTCGCTTGTGGTTTATCATTAAAGTCGATTGTGTTAATTACATATCGCGTGGGATGATTATATTTAAAGTACTGCTCAAGTATTCTTTTCAACGTACTGCTCTTCATATTCAAAGTACTGCTCCACTTATATCAAAGTACTTCTCCATTGAATTAAGGTACTGTTGCTCGACTAAAGTACTGCTCGTATACTTTGAAAGTACTGATTGTTTTTAAAGTACTGCTACTTCTGAGTTGATGTCGAGCTGATTGATAGAAGACTGTTTTCAAGGCTGTTAAGGTTTTTACGAGTACATGTAATGAGCAGCTTACTTGGATGAGATTGACACACATAAGAAGAGGTTTAATATGATTATTGGATCTACACACATACAGAATTGAAGGATTTTTAGTTCTTGGTTAGAAGAAAGATGTTAGACACACACAATAAGACACACAAGATGATTGTTTGAGATTTATTGGAGTTGCTTATTTAAGGGGAAGCTACTATCAATAATCCTTATGTGCTGCTTGTTGAAGCTATTGGTTAAGGTCCAAAACAGGTTATTGTGATGGTTGGACAGAATACACACGTTTGGAATTTGGATTGTGACCAGAGGTTTATTATTCTTGAATATTTTTGTGAATCATGTTCAAAATAAAGAACTTATCTTCTTGTTACTATGGTGGACAGTTATTCGACAAGTTCTTTTGGTCACTACATGCATCATTCGAGGGGAAGATTTTAACACCTGTGAGTCGTTATTACTACTGAAGGTTTAGGTTTCTACTGTCTTGGATTCATTTTTAGTAAGCATTTTGGTGTACTTCATGGAGGGTAATACAAGACTTTGGAAGACTGGATTGGAAGTGTAATATTGGTTTGTGGTTGTAAAGATCAAAGTTGCATTTATTTTGAGTCCCCTAGTGGATAAGACAAAAAGGGGAAGAATATCTATATTGAAGCTGCAACTTGAAGATCCTTGGTGATAAGCATGGATTAAGGGGAAGTTATTATCTTTCATATATTTTAACTTCAGGGGAAGTTCGTGATTATGTGGTTTTGTCATTATCAACTAGGGGAAGATTGTTGGGAATTATATTTGAGTTGATAAGACAAAACATATGAAAGATGAAGGACTAAAGATGACAAAGGAAGAATTCTGCAACAAGATAAAGATCTTTTATATTTATAGAATATATCCTTTGTAAACCCTAATCCTCTAGTATATAAAGAGGATTAGAGGCGTAGGTTTTGTGTGTGTGTGTCAAAGATGTAAACACCAAAGGTGTGTGTGTGTGGGAACCTAGGCGTAGGGATTGGGAAAACGCCTAGGGTTTAGTGGTTTAATTAGTGTTTTAGTTTAGAGAACATGTTCTACTTGATCAAGGTAGAACATGTTAATTAATTAGTGTGTTCTAGGCATCAAGTTCCCACAATGGATGCCTAGGTTTGTAAGTTTGTTAGAGTAGAGATGATGATGAAGAAAAACCTTGTTTATGATATTGTTCTTATTCCGCTAAGTTATTGATCTTATGAACATTATCATTCCTAGATATAAATTATGTTAGACATAGTCTAAGAGCTACAACGATCTTATCAAGTCAAACTACCAGTTATCGCAATTGCTTCAACAACCTGTTATCGCAATTGATCTTAAACAGTTATCGAAAAGTGACCATAAAGTAAAAGATAATAAGAGATGAAGACTGCGTTGACCAACCAAAATACCAACTACTTGAAACGACCTCAGATATTTTGTAGATCTTCCTTTGTTCAAAATAGTCGAACAAAAAGAAAAGAAGGAAAGATCGAAACAACAACAACATCTATCCTAAACCAATCTCATCCAACAAACAACTATGACAAATCCTTCTCCAATCCACAGACTCGAACCAAATATAAACATGAACTGAAAAGTAAACATTTCAAAGACCTCAAGATCTAAATCTAAACATGAATGAAAAAATCATCATTGATCTATCTTGAAGATTAACTTCTTTTATTTTTCGAACTCAAGTAAAAGGAAAAGTCTATAACAAATATGTTATTATTTTCCTTCGTTTGTTAAATCAACGCACAATCAAGACTCGTAAGTAAAATGTTAAAACAATTAAAGATCTCAGTCTTTCTCTATCGTGTGGCACAATCAATCCATTGACCTTCACAGATCATAACACGATAAGAACAATTAACCATCATCGATCATTTTTTGTTGAAGCTAAGCCTCATTCGTTCAATATCTGACACAAAAAGAGAAGTAAGATAACAATTATGTTATCTGCTTCTCTTCGTTCGTTCATAAACACAACAACAAACGAAAACAAAACGAACCTACCTTGTTTCTTTGATGGATCTTGAAGCCGAAAAGTTAAAAAGAATATTTGAAGGGCTCGTCTTTGTTGGTGTCCGTATTCCAACTGAATGAAACCAACACATGAGTGTGGTTTAGCTTATGAGATTCGTTTAAATGGTGATAAGAATAAGTTAGATGTGTAGATGAGCTGAGATGTGGGTGTGTTCGTGTGGTTTAACTGCAAAATAAGAGAAAAGTGGTGATGGGGGCGGATATTAGAGATGCTAGGTTTAACAACTGAATGTTAATTTAGGGTTAACTAGTATCTTATATCCTTAATATTTAGGTAGCTTGTTGGACTAGTCTGGGCTTTTGTGTTGGGCCGGGTGTTATAATTTCTTTGGGATGAAATGGATTGGACTGTCTCAATCATTGGACTATATGTGAAACGTTTGATATAGATTGGGTTTGTTTATTTTTGGGCTCTCAATGTTACCAAAATTTCACTCAATCGTGTATATGAGTTGAAATTTGATATGACGAAAAAGAATGGTATTTTGGTGTTAAAATTTTTTCACGGGGATACATTTTTGACAAGATCGGGAAAACCATTATCAAAGTTCATTTTAATCATGTAACAAATGCTAGTTTTAGGTATTTAACCGCAAGATGTGACTACGGTGTTAATTCATTATTATTTATTTGAGGTTGAAGTGACATTTCACGGGTGTGTGTACTTAGTATCTGATGATATCAGGGTTGGTTGGATGCATGATTCTTCGAGATCCTTGTTCGAGCTTTTAACCGTAAGAATGATTAAGACTTGAGTTGTCTAGTTATACCTGATGTAAGGAGTTACGTTGTTGTACTTACAACGTATAGCTATCACTTTAAAAGAGTTACGTTGTAGTGCTCAAGTGCCACAAAAAGCTGTGGATAATTCAATAGAAGTTCATATACAATTAAGGATGGTTGGATGGGTATATGATTCTACCTTTATTGAAATTCTCAGTATTGGTTCTTAGTCAGACAACAGTGCAAGTTTAAGTCACAAGTTCGGGCTATTTTACTTCAGTCTCAAGTTCATCATATTGGGTTTTCTCCATCAGTAGTCACTACAAAGAGCCGTCAGAATGATAATGGGTTGGTAAAGAGTTAGCTGAGAGGAGTATAAAAGAGTAGAGATGTTATCCGCAGTTGATTCTCACGGGATATTTTTAAGCTTAACAGAGACTTATGGTACTTCACACTTGTTCGATTAATTGGACATACGGGGTTACGCTGCCTCCGTTTCCATCGTAAACATAGTGTGCATGCTTCCGATTCTGCGAAGACATCATGGGGGAAGAGAGTGGATGTTCTTTGTACCTTTTTTGACTTTTTTGCGAAAACACTCTTTCTCCACGAGTATCTGCAATCAGGGGGAAGAAATGTGCACATCAGGGACGCATAACAGGTTCACGTGATCGAGCTTACAATTTTATGACTACCGGAGAGACGTTCGCAGAGATGATCAGTGGTTCAGTCTTGTGTTTTTGGTGTTATCATTTCAACTTTTGTAGGTTGTGAAGTGTGAAGTAGCCTACATATGTGAGAAGATCTTGCTGATTTTTTGCATGTTACCCCCGAACAGAGTTTCCGCATTGAGCATAATTGTGATTAAGTGACTAGTCAGATTTGCTTGGTGCGGTTTACTATGTTGTCTACAAATTCTGCTGCGTACTTAAAACTTCAAAAGTTAGAAGACATGTTAACTACATCAAAGCTTCGAATCTGCTGAAGACGGTTGTCAGTTTGGGGCGAAACTGATTCAGAAACTTCGCCAAAAAGAAATGTACAGAGAAGCTGCTAAAGACATGCGGCATGAATTGGGGGGAAGTTAATCCAGTTCATGCATATTACATCATTTGCCTACAAGTGAAGAAAAGTTCTCAAGCCGAGGTACAAGATGAAGACAAAAAGCGTATACTGTAGTCATCCTCAGTATTTGAAGAGCTTATGAAGAGTTTATTTTACTTATATTTGTACTTGTAGGAAATGTTGTAAGTAATCCCTTATAATGATATTTACGGGATTACATTAGTTATCATGTAAGCCTAATACACAGGTACTAAAATTGTCATTATTGTAAAGTGGTGTGTATGTTAGGCTATATAAGCCCTCCTAGTCTTCACTAGGAGGGTGAGACTTAGTGTGTAATTTACCCTTTCATCTTTATCAATAAAACACAAGTTTTAATTTCTCTCTCTAGACTCTCTCTCTAACTATGGATATGATTTATTACCATCATTCCCGACCTCCCGAATCACATAATCAACCTTAAACATGTTCCTACATGAAGTGCAATTGAGGGTATAACAAGAGTCGGGCATAAATAAATAAAACCGAAAATATTCCCGCGATTGTTCCCGACGTGCTGGGTGGCGTGCTAGCATGCCAGGGGTGTCTGGGATTTTGTGGGTTTTGGTTATAAATACCCAACTCTTGTCATTTACATCTCACCTTTTGTCAATCATTCTTTCGCTCTAATTTCTTTTCTCCCTACCCTCTAAGTCTACTATCTTATTATGTTCTAACTTCTCATCTAATCATCAATTGAAAGAACACTTCTTCCGTAAGAGAGATTCACAAGAACTTAATCCACTATTGTGAATTGTGTCGATGGTCTTTTTCTTTATACCCTTTCTATTAGAATCGAGTCTCTATGCTAGGTTAGGTTCTATCAAACAAACAAACACTTGTAAGGTTGTAAAGTCTTGTATCTTGGTGATCAAGCCTAAACTAGGGAAGGTCTAGTTGGGGTTTGACACTTACTGTGGGGAAGTCTTTGTGGTCTTAGTGGAAAGTTGAATCACGAGATTCTTGTGGGTGGTTTTCGAGGGCAAAATACCGTTGGAGTAGCTCTTCTTAGTGAGCGCCGATCTTAGTGCATATCGGTGGAGTGAAGTTGTAACAGTTTGTAATCCACCATAAGGATTATACTTAGTAAATAATATCGGTGTCGTGGATTCACAACTGGACGTACGAATGGTTTAAACCCCCCATCCCGAACCAGTATATATAGTGGTGTCTATCTCTCTACTATCTTCATATTGTGGTTGTGGTTATGTTGTGCGTATATACTTACTTGTTCTCGGAGACTTAAAGTTATTAAACTTCTAATAAGTCAAAGAGACAGTATTCACCCCTACTCTACGGTTCTACAATTGGTATCAGAGCGGGATACTCAAGTTTTTGAGCGTTAAAACCTTCCCGAGAAGGCGTTTCGAAGCAAAAACTTCTTTTTTTCAAAAATTCGAAAATCCTACGGTAATTTTTGGAAAAGTTGAGTATAGATCCATAGCTGTAGAGAAACTGAGTATATTGGGGAATGATACAAATGTTTATGGGAACTCCTACGAACAAGATCTCAAGGAAACTTACATCCATGTGAATGTTGAGCATCCTAAGCTACAAAGGTCAAGATAGTGACCCGCCTTAGGTGCTAGCGTATGTTGGTTGCTTCTGCCTCTATCCTGTTATTGTCTTTCAGGGATGTCTACTTCTCGATAGAAGACGTACGATGAGTGGAGATAAGCTTTTCAGTCGTTATTTAGTGCTTTCCCAGGGCTTGTGTGCTTGTGTCGCAGTTTGTTTGAGTCTATTGTATTTTTTGTTGTATGTTTGCATAATTTATTAATGAGAAGTTTTGTCGTTTGTTGAATGACTTTACTTTTTTTTAGCCTTATAGGCGTTGTAGAATACGTTATGTGTTTCATGTGTAAGCCTCTTAGGCGGTACTTTAATATTTATTGAATTGTTTTTCGGTTTTTCCTAAGCTTTGAGGTATGTTGGAAAATGTATATGCCATGTTTAGCCCTTTGGGCATTGTGACTTGTGTTTTTTAGACTCTTAGGTGCTAGGAAGCACTTTATTCAGGGTGTTGTGCACATGTTTTATTGTTCTTCCTTATGTGTGGGGGGGGGGGGGTCCTAGGATAAGTTTTCTCATATTTGCTTCTAGATGTTCTTTAGAATGACTTAGGGGGTGTGATAACGCTCAAATTGTACATGTTTTTAAGAGCGTTATCATGGATTTTATGCATATATTGTTGATACAAAAGTTGGGCGTTCCTTGTTCCCGTATCAATCAGATCCTAATGCTTGAGACCTGCGCACTAAGAAAATAAAAAGACACTGTTAGGCTTATCGTGGGATGGTCTCCCACGATTATCCTCCGGCGTGAGAGTAAGTAATCGGTTTTAGGGTTTAGTTGAAGAGTTAGGGTTATTGATCGTACCTTTTAATGAGAGCCGAGATGTTCTATATATACACACGAAATCCTTGTTGGTTTCGTGTTCCTTACCATTTGGCGTATCCGCCTAAGTCGGTCCTTTGATACATATCCCATAAATAAGAGATATCTTATATCAAGACCATAAATAACTTTGGGTTTGGGCCATCGTGAGCCCAAACCGTTATCGTGATAGCCCATTCGTGATGGGCTTGAGTGTTAGTAGTGTCCATGGGTCGGGTTCATGACCCGAATGCGGACTATACGTCATCATGTCCCCCCAGTCTAGTATGCGTAGTGTAACGACTACGGATGCTAGACTAGGAAATGTAGCAAAAAGGTATCCCGGAATGCGTAGCGGAGAAGTCTCAAGTGTTTCCTGCCAAAATTAGCAAATTAATCTAGTCCAAGTACATCCGTATCTCCTTCGTAAATCGTGAGGGGTGGGTGAAAAAGTGCTTCACCTTTTGTCTTCCCAGCCACACGATTAGAGCAAGTGGGTGACACATGTCAATCATCCATGCGATCGTGTAACCCTATATAAAGTTGAGTCGTCCTTTCACTGTGGCTATCACAGTAAAAACCGTCATTTTCCACCATTGTTAAACCTTCAAACAGCAATCAAAAAATCAACAAAAGCTAAGGTAATAGCGCGTGCGCTTGTAAGACTTATTGAAGTTTAACCATGGTTCTTCAATTGTCCGATTTTACTTCCGATATATCTGAGGACGAACTTCGTTAGTTCACCTCGGATTATTACATCCGTATCGCATTGCACCCGGTAGTCCCGGTGGCGACTGCGTCAATAGCGAACTTCCCGCAAGGGAAAGTGGGGGTTTACACACGCTTTTTCGAATTTGCGAACCAACGTGTGCCCATTTCCCTATTTTTATGCGATATTTTAAACCATTATCGTCTACATATTTCACAACTGCACTGTATAGGTGCAGCAAAAATAACTATTTTTGAAGTGAATTGTCGCTTGTTAGCGATAGAACCCACAATCCATCTATTCCGCGCGTTTTACCACACGTCGTGGTCAAACGGGTGGGTGTCCTTTTCCAAGCGCGCAGGGCCACTGCAGTGCTATACGGAGAAGTTAGACGCACTGAGGGTTTGGAGGGAAAAGTTCTTTTGGGTTGATAGTGCATTTTTTCCATGGATTTTTTAGTTCTATACTCAAGAATCATTACCGAGAGATGAGCGCCCCATCCCCGGAACGTATAGCGCAGAGGATGCGGAGACGATTAATGTCAATCGCATACCGATCAAGGCGTATCCAGAGGAGTTTTTGGTGCACATGGGCATCAGTCGCAATTACTTCAGTAGTCCGGAGGAGGTGCCAACTTTTTTGGACGAGAATAGCCGGGGTGGGTGCTTGTCTCTTCCTTCCTCTTCGCTTATTAGTTGTAAGCGTTCTTCCCTTTGTAGCATATCTAACTTATTTTGTGTTTGTTTATTGTTTGTTTCGCAGAGATGGATCTATTCAGTGTTGTTCGCTTGGAGAGGCCGAAACAGGTGACTGTGGGTGTGCGCCCTTTGAGAGATGGCGAGGACCCAGTTCTACAGGCTACCGCAGGGCGCACGATGGAGATCGTGCAGGAAGAACCTGAGGATACACCCCCCGTTGTTTTAGAGGCGACTCCTCTTCGCAGTTTTCCCACTCCTGAGGTACAAATGCATATAGAAGAGTTATCGCAGACTGATTCATCAGACAGCGTGGGAGTTTCTGTGAGTGAGTCTGAGGGCGCTGCCCAAAGGGTGAAGCGCAAGGCAGTTTCTGGGGATGATGGCGCTGGTACGTCCAAAAGAAGGCGCCATCTTATCACTGGTGAGCAATCATCATCAGAGGAGAGTGAATCGCAGAAGGATACAACTGAAACTCCTCTCTTCAAGTAAGTAATTATGCTCGTTTCGTCAACATTTTTGTTTATGTTTTGCGTTGAGATTACAATAATAACCTCGGGCTCTCGTCATTTACATGCAGTGTTGAGGTTGTTGGGGATGCTGCTCGCGCTGGGAAATCGCCACCCAAGGCGAGTCCTTCGCCTACTGCTCATCTTGCGCAGGGGGGACAAGAATCTGGGGCAAAGGCTTCCGAAGATGTTCCTACGGACCAGTTGATTGAGGAGCTATGCTTGGCTGCTACACATCAAGCCTCATTGATTGCACAGCTAAAGGATAGGTATGCGGGTGAGGGTAACAGCAATGCGCTGAAGGATAGGGAAATTGCGCTACTGAAGGCGCAGTTAGCTGATGCTCAGGCTGAAGTAGAGTCCACCACTGTGTATGCTCAGAAGCTCGCTGATGAGAGGCTATCCTTGTTTGCTCAAGTGAACCAAGAGCCCGCTGCCGCAAAAGAGTACAAGGTTACTTGCCTTTGGGCCTTGAAGTACATGGAGCAGAACAAGAGCGCGCACTTCGCCAGATTAGATGATTTCCGCAAGGCTGTGGAGGCGTCGCTGGAGAAGCAAGAAATCAAGCTGCGCAAGCTCAGCATCGAGTATGACGAAGAGCTGTACCCCCATCTGGTGTCTTCTATCGCTGAGCGTAGGTGGCTTATCAGCCATGGGTTACGCCTGGCTGCTTTGGGTACTTTGGAATCCCAAGAGGTGCGGGGGACGTTTGGGGAAGTTGTGGAGCGTGCGCTTGCTCGTGGCAAGGCGCAAGCTATAGAGGAGCTCTCTGAGAGCGGATTGTTGAAGGTGCCTGCTACACAAGTGCCCAATTATAATGCTGATTCTTTCGATGAGCTTGTCGCAGCTATGGAAAAGATGAAGCTGCTAGACCTTCCTCATATTGCTCAACTGGAGCGCGACCAAGATTACCCCATAAGTGTTATTATGGAGGGGTTAACCTTGGCTAGGCATGCAGCGGAGGGCGCAGAGGCACAAGCTGACTATTTTCTCAAGCCAGATGAATCGCAGCTGTAGGTACCTATCTTCGCTCGCCCTCGCAACATCCTGGGTCCTTTTGCCCTTGAAAAGGAAATTTCTTTGAAGGAGTCCTTGGAAGCCCATGTTATGAGGCTTGCGAAGAAGCAGGGTGTGAAGGGGAAGGCCATCCTTTGCGGTGTTGGTGCTGCGCATATTCCTAGGTCTGATGGAGTGTGATGAGGCGAAAAGTGTACCGCTTTTAAGGGGTCATTTAAGCCCGAAATCGTATTTATTTGATCAAATATTGCCCTAAATCGTTCCTTTTGTCATTTTAGGTACTTTTGAGGAGAAATCTGGAAAAGGAGGCATTTTGGACGTTTTTGGAGCATTAAAGTGAAGAAAACGGCAAAGTCTCAAGAATCGGCTAAAAGTTACTCTTGACGGCGTCAGACTTTACTCTGGACGGCGTCATGCCTTGGCAAGAAAAGTGGGATGTGAAATTTACTCATGACGGGCCAGTGAGTTAGCATGTGAATTCTGACGGCGTCACGCTTTAACTAAATTAAGGGCGTCACGGCTTAAATCATAAGGGGACGGCGTCACGTTCATGGTTAGACGGCGTCAAGCCTTGATAAGCCAGAATGGATTTTTGAAGAGCTAAAGAGGGACGGCGTCAAGAAGGTCATCCGGGAACCCTAGAAGCGGCGAGGTGACGGCGTCACACTCCATAAGGTGACGCCGTCAGATCCAAAAATCTATATATAGTTTTCTAATCTTTTGTCATAAAGGAGAGCTTAGTGTGTGGAATTTTGGGATAAAACCCTAAGACGATTTTAGCTACTTTTTCAGGGCTTTTTGCCCTGAGATCTTCCATGTTTCATTGAAAGATAAGTTATCAATTAATCATTCAATATGTCTATGTGTTGTTTGATTCTATCTTATTCTTGTCTTTTGTTTAACATGTTAGGCTAATTTTATCTTGTGTTTGCTTAGATCTAATGAAACTTAGCTATTGATTATTGGTTGTTAGTGTGTTGTTAGTTGTATTGGATGATTGTTTATCTATGTTAGGCTTAAGAAAACTGGCTAACTTCCTATTCGGTAACTTGCTTGAACGTCTTAAGAAACATGAACCAAATGCGTACTAAAGGTTTTTATGGTTGTATTTAATGCACAAGCGAATTCTAGTGATCCCATGTTAGGAGCTTCCTAGCCGGCTCGACATAGGAGTGAAGTAGGAGCTTGTAGAGTTGGGGAAGTAAGTACGCCACCCCACGAATGGTATTAAGGAATACACCCGTCATCCACGCGACTAATACACACTAATTAACCGGTAAAAGATAGTTAGGGAGTAAGGAAATCTAAGTAAACACATTTCTCTACACATAAGTTTCTCACCACATTTCATTTTTGTTATTTTATTTTATTTGCATTCGTAGTAATTTGGGTTAGTTGACTAGCAACTAATTCCGCCCACTCTTTCAAAACCTAGATTTTATTTGCTTTCATAAAATTATAAAAACATAAAAAAGAATCTTCCTCAACCCTTAGACCTAATTAGAGTAGCTTTTCATACCTAACGAACACTATTCCCTGTGGAGAACGATCAATCCCCCGTACTTACCACTACACTATACTACATCGGTCAGGTACACTGCCTGGTGGGGTTGTAAGCCTCTTGAGATCCCTCGAGAGGTAAAACCTGTTGTAAGGTTACAAAACCACGCAATCAAGTTTTTGGCGCCGCTGCCGGGGAGTAGTTATTGCTTAGGTTGAAATTTTATTTTTATTAGGTCTACTCACAAGATTCCTATCAAGTGAGATATTTTCTTTTTATTTTGTAGCTTTCTCGTAGTCTATCTTTTCTTTGTGATTTTGTTTGTAATTTGCTTCAAATGGACTTTTCACTTAGATTTCTAAGATTGCAAGATATGGTTGAGTGGCTAGAGCACCAAGAAGTTCAAAATACCTCATTTAGAGACACTTATGAATCATATGAGCCTTCACCTAGGATAGATTCTTATGAACAACCTCCATGTTTAGGATCTTGTTTTAGTGAGGCTAATCGGAAAAGCGACCTAGTTTGCCAAGGAATTATGGATAGAGCCGTATCAATAAATCATAAGTTGGATGAAGCACTAGGTTTGTTATTATCACTACCTAAGAAAACAATTGACGAGGATATAGGTGATCTTGACACGTGGAATAATGAGGTAAACATCATAAGCCCACAAAATACTCAACCATCATTTGAGGCACCCACACCGCCCGTGACTTACCCGGAAGAAGTAGAAGAAACTTTAGGAATCCCGATGGAGGTAGAACCCTTGGACCAAGCACAACTAGAGGATATAGGTTTGCACACTTTTAGTGATGACCTTACTCATAGTTCTGGGGAATTTCCTAGTATTGATGAATTGGAACCTCAACCTTTACACAACTTTTCATCCTTAGATTTACATCTAGGAGAAAAAAGAGGAACCGACCCACCCATCAACCAATATTATCCGGGTAGTTTTAGGATGAAGGAAGCCATTCACTCACCCCCTTCACCTCACGTGGCATATTCACACCCTAAGGGTGTGTATCGCTACTTTCACCCGCACTTAATCCTAAGTGTAGGGAAAACCTCCCCTATTTTTGTTAAATAAGGGTAGAGTCAGGCTCGTGACTCGAACAAAAACAAGCGCTTCTTGGGAGGCAACCCAAGCTTTATTTGCTTTGTGTGTTTATTTATTTATTTGTTTGATTTTATTTGCTTCCGTATGTATGTTTAATTTTTATTATTATTGATTCATGTTCAAAAGTAATTTGTGAAAATGCTTTATTTTGTTTTTAACTTCGTCTTAACTACATATAAAGGTATTTTGCAAAAGATAAGTGTAAGGGAAATCTAAATTGGTTTATTAGAACACATATGAACATGAATCGTAATAATAATAAATTAACATACATATTCGTATTTGTTTGAGTCAAATGCTTGTATCGAGTCATAATGATGTTTTGCAGGATTTCCAGGAAGTAAGGTAAAGGTTTTTCCAGAAATTTTCCGGAAACTTAAAATGAAAATTTTTGTCAGGTCATTTCTGACGGCGTCAGGGTTTATAACCTGACGGCGTCAGATTTAATTTTCAGAAATTTTTGAAAGTTTTGTTTTTAAAAAGTTTTTATTAAAATCTCCAACTTATAATCTCCAGGAATCTGCAAAGTTATCATTCCACAAGCATTATATCCTTATATATAGATTTTATCCCGCCGATGTTATGCAGGTTTTCGTGTTTGTTTTCTCAGGTTTAACAGGTTATTTTGGACAAGGAAATGTTTTTGAATCAAGCTTTTGGCGATGCATTAGTCATGGAGCTTCAACATTACTTTGGAAGAAGATTTAACCGTGTTACTTCATTATCCACCGAGCGAATCAGGGGAGTATTTGATTTCATTCTTTTACTTTATGCTTTTACATCTTGTTATTTGAACATTGGGGACAATGTTCATCTTAAGTGTAAGGGGAGGGTAAAAGTACGATTTTAGAGAATGCTATTACGCTTGATTTTTGTTTGTTTGATGGTAGATGTGTAATAAAACTGAGATAAATACCTGTTAGGGCAATTTTAGTGCCAAATTTAAATTTTTTTACAACATATAGGAGTGAAACTTTGATCTTAATGAGCGTCTCACGGATAGGAGTTATATGACTAGCACAAAAACCGTACCACTAAAAAATTTTCCACCCCAAATATGTGAGGTTCGCCCCTAGAATTGGTAGGAAAAGCATTTATGCTATGATGTGTGTACCGGTAGCACTTAGATTCTAGAACTTGCGTTAGGACCATTCCAAGGCCACAAGTGAGACTACATTCGTGTAGTTAGATTTACTACATGATAAGAGGCATTAGGATTAACCCATTGTTTTACACCTGTGTTTTTGTTATAATTACATTGGCTACATTGGTCAAGTAATTCTCCCACACCCTTTGCGTTGTACTCATTTTTAGTACACGATACCCCTAGTACACCCCTCAGAGCCTATCTTTTCGTTTCGACCTTTAAGCATTTTACTTAAAGGAAGAATTTGTTACACCCCACTAAAATGTACACCCAAATCGCCTTAGCCTACCTTGTATGCACTCATCTTTAGTGCATTATTGTTACAATATTTGTTTAAACCCAAGTTAATTATCTAGTTGATTACATGGTTGCTAAGTCGAGTCATATCCTTGTACATATTGTTTTGGGACGATTGGGACTCATGGGTAAAGTACTAGTATAATGGAGTAATGGGGAAGGACATCATTTATTACCCCCATATGTGCTAAATATTTTAAAAGTACTCCAAGTTTTTCAATTATCTTAATTCGAGTCATTAGATTAGTATTTGTAAAGTTATGTAAAAATTCAAGTGTAAGGGGAATGCAACGCCCCTATGATGTATTATTTTGGATGGTAGGGTAAAAGTGTATGCAAAAAAAAAAAAAAAAAAAAAAAAAAAAAAAAAAAAAAAAAATCAAGAAAAACACAAAAAAAATGAGAAAATGAAAAATAGAAAAAAACATACGGACTACCATCCCGTTTTATTTTATGTTTGTTTTATATTTTTGTTATTTTGTTATTTCGTTTCTAGCTTAAGATCGAGTCGAGTCTTGGCTTAGCAACATTGTATAGTACATGTAATTAATCAAGATCTTTAACTCGCCACCAGTAAAATATCCCGTATCCAACAAAACCGTGTTTTCCTTTTCCCTACACCTAACATTATAACCCATTTAAAAGCCCTCTTTGATAGTTTATCTTAGGTGCTTACGCCTAGTGGAGGAGGTTTTCGATCCTTTCCCAAGCCTATGGTAATCTATTTGCTATGACAAGTAGTGAGAGATATTATCCGTTTTCATTTATGAGATTCATTTTGATGACACTTGAGAGATGTGAGTATCTAAACACTACTTGTGAGGTGCTAGTATGTAATCTCCGTGCTTATTATGATTGAAGTGGAACGAATATTTGTTGTAATTACTTTTATGTTTGCATTAAATGACCCCTAACTTGTATTTTGATTAGAATAAAAGCGCATTTGCTTGAGGACAAGCAAATCTCAAGTGTAAGGGTATTTGATGAGGCGAAAAGTGTACCGCTTTTAAGGGGTCATTTAAGCCCGAAATCGTATTTATTTGATCAAATATTGCCCTAAATCGTTCCTTTTGTCATTTTAGGTACTTTTGAGGAGAAATCTGGAAAAGGAGGCATTTTGGACGTTTTTGGAGCATTAAAGTGAAGAAAACGGCAAAGTCTCAAGAATCGGCTAAAAGTTACTCTTGACGGCGTCAGACTTTACTCTGGACGGCGTCATGCCTTGGCAAGAAAAGTGGGATGTGAAATTTACTCATGACGGGCCAGTGAGTTAGCATGTGAATTCTGACGGCGTCACGCTTTAACTAAATTAAGGGCGTCACGGCTTAAATCATAAGGGGACGGCGTCACGTTCATGGTTAGACGGCGTCAAGCCTTGATAAGCCAGAATGGATTTTTGAAGAGCTAAAGAGGGACGGCGTCAAGAAGGTCATCCGGGAACCCTAGAAGCGGCGAGGTGACGGCGTCACACTCCATAAGGTGACGCCGTCAGATCCAAAAATCTATATATAGTTTTCTAATCTTTTGTCATAAAGGAGAGCTTAGTGTGTGGAATTTTGGGATAAAACCCTAAGACGATTTTAGCTACTTTTTCAGGGCTTTTTGCCCTGAGATCTTCCATGTTTCATTGAAAGATAAGTTATCAATTAATCATTCAATATGTCTATGTGTTGTTTGATTCTATCTTATTCTTGTCTTTTGTTTAACATGTTAGGCTAATTTTATCTTGTGTTTGCTTAGATCTAATGAAACTTAGCTATTGATTATTGGTTGTTAGTATGTTGTTAGTTGTATTGGATGATTGTTTATCTATGTTAGGCTTAAGAAAACTGGCTAACTTCCTATTCGGTAACTTGCTTGAACGTCTTAAGAAACATGAACCAAATGCGTACTAAAGGTTTTTATGGTTGTATTTAATGCACAAGCGAATTCTAGTGATCCCATGTTAGGAGCTTCCTAGCCGGCTCGACATAGGAGTGAAGTAGGAGCTTGTAGAGTTGGGGAAGTAAGTACGCCACCCCACGAATGGTATTAAGGAATACACCCGTCATCCACGCGACTAATACACACTAATTAACCGGTAAAAGATAGTTAGGGAGTAAGAAAATCTAAGTAAACACATTTCTCTACACATAAGTTTCTCACCACATTTCATTTTTGTTATTTTATTTTATTTGCATTCGTAGTAATTTGGGTTAGTTGACTAGCAACTAATTCCGCCCACTCCTTCAAAACCGAGATTTTATTTGCTTTCATAAAATTATAAAAACATAAAAAAGAATCTTCCTCAACCCTTAGACCTAATTAGAGTAGCTTTTCATACCTAACGAACACTATTCCCTGTGGAGAACGATCAATCCCCCGTACTTACCACTACACTATACTACATCGGTCAGGTACACTGCCTGGTGGGGTTGTAAGCCTCTTGAGATCCCTCGAGAGGTAAAACCTGTTGTAAGGTTACAAAACCACGCAATCAGAGTGCCCGTTAGCGTACCGACAGTATCGCCCCAAGATAGTGGTCTTCTGAAGGAGCTTGAGGGAACTGGTCGTGCTGCGTACCATGTTGGCGGTTCAGGGCTTAGACGCACCCGTAGCTTGTCTTGGTAATTTTTGTAATAGATTAACATTTTGTTGCACATGTGCATGTTAAGTCTATATCTTGTATGAACTCGTAGTCCGTAATAAAATGTTGATTAGAAAAAATACGATTATACGCATATTGTATCAAATGTTATTGTGGTTGTAATGTTTGTACTTAGTTATTTTGTCTTTGCGTAAAAGACGTCTATGTTGTGTCTAACATAGCAACTTGTTGTGTACATACTTAGGAAAATTTATAAAAAATCCATAATCGTGTATGAAGTTCATAAAATTTACAAGTTTATTGATTTATATGCAGCGTACTGCAAATATCATATCAAGGAGTTAAGTGTCTTAGCTCCTGAGTTGTTAAACGCGCACAGTGTGCATTGTTGTGTATCCGTCGTGAGATACACATTGAACTTACTCCAACGTCTTGAGAGTAAGGTGTTTAACAAGGATGCGTGATCCGATGTTGATGGGTTTGCAACCCTCTTACTCAACGAGTTATTTAGTAGGTTTACTCATCCTTTTACCATCGTGGGTTTTAATAAGTGCATGCACGCCATGTAGGCAGAAAGTAAAGTAACAAAAATATTGAGACATAAATAACATGTAAACAATAAAGTGAAATGTGTCGCGGAATTAGCTAGAAACCGCGACCTTGAATTAATACTTGCAAGTTTTTGTAAAAAGAAAAAACATTTGCCTAAATGAAACAAAATGTAAATACACGGATATTTATTAAGCACTTACTAAAGTGCGGGGGTGTCCGTGTGTTGGGTCGTAACCTTACCTAAAGATACCATCTCTTGAGATTGCAAACATTCCATGTGCGTTGTAGCTCACGGCCATCCATGTCACGCAACTTGTACGCGCCTTTACCTAGTGCTTCAACGACCTCATAGGGTCCTTCCCACTTTGGTCCTAGTTTACCTGTATCTTCTGCGTGGCTTGCATCATTAGCGCGATATACAAAGTCGCCTGGTCTGAATGAGGTGCTTCGAACTTTAGCGTCGTAATATCCTTTCATTTTTGACTTGGCTTTTGCTTCGCGTATAGCTGCGCGTTCACGCCTTTCTTCCAATAGGTCCAAGTCGATACGTCGTTCGTCGTCATTGGCTGCAACATTAACTTCCGCGGTACGAATAGTTGGCATCCCAATTTCAGCTGGTATGACAGCTTCTGTCCCATAGACAAGAGAAAAGGGAGTGTCTCCATTACTAACTTTGATTGTCGTGCGGTGCGCCCATAAGACATGCGACAATTCGTCCACCCATCTTCCTTTGTGCTTGTCCAGACGCGCTTTAATTCCTTCGCCTAGACTACGATTTGCGCGCTCAACCAAACCATTGGTTTGTGGGTGTTTAACTGACGCGAAGTGTTGTGTAATATTTAGCTCTGCGCACCAGTCTTTGAACGGGTTATCACGGAATTGTTTTCCGTTGTCCGAAACGATCTCCCCAGGTAATCTAAAGCGGCATACAATATTTTCCCAAACGAATCGTTTTACTTGATTACCTGTGATTGTCGCCACTGCTTTCGCTTCAATCCACTTAGTGAAGTAGTCTATTGCCACAATAAGAAATTTCAGTCCTCCCGCTGCAACGGGGAAGGGACCCGCAATGTCGATACCCCACTTATAGAATGGCCATGGAGAAGTGATAGGCGTTAGCTCCTGTTGTGGTCTGCGCGGGATGGGTCTATGAACCTGGCAGTCGCTACATTTCTTTATCACATCGTGCGCATCACGATGCATAGTGGGCCAGTAGTATCCTGAGCGCAAGGCTCGTGCTACGACGGACCGTGGTCCTGAATGCATACTGCATGAACCGGCGTGGATTTCTCGGAGTACATAATCTGCCTGAAGAGGTCCAACGCATCTAAGCCATGGTTGTAGAAATGAGCGCCGATATAGGATACCATCTCGAAGTTCGAACCTCTGCGCTGTGCGCCGTATCCGTCGAGCGTCTTTCTGCTCCTCGGGCAGTTTGCCCTTACTTATGAATTCGATGATAGGGGTCATCCATGTAGGATCCTGCTCTTCTATCACCGTAGATATCTCCATCTCCGAGATGGATTTGTTCTTTAGGATCTCCACCAATACTTGTTTTGACAGGTGTGCGAAGCTTGTAGATGCGATTTTGCTTAGTGCGTCCGCCTTTTTGTTCTCCCCTCTAGGAACTTGTTTAATGGTAAACCTGTCAAAACCTAGGATTAGTGACTTGGTCTTGTCGAGGTATTGAACCATGTTATCCTCTTTAGCCACATATTCGCCCGACACATGGTTGGCTACTAATCGAGAATCTATGTTTGCTTCTAGGTTGCGTACACCCATTCGAGTTGCAATGCGTAATCCAGCGATTAGGGCTTCATATTCTGCCTCGTTGTTCGTGGCTGTGAATTCAAAGCGCAGTGCGTAAGTGAATTCCATTCCTTCTGGATTAGTGAGGATAAGGCCTGCGCCCGATCCGTCTACGCATGAAGATCCGTCTGTGAACAGGACCCATGGCTCTTGTAGTTCTACCTTGCTCAGTGGAGGTGCAGCATCGGTGTCTGGTTTTTCGATGATGAAGTCTGCTAGGATTTGCCCCTTAACCGCAGTGCGTGGTCTATAAGAGATATTATACTCGCCTAGCAGCACACTCCATTTTTGTAATCGCCCCGATGCATTAGGTTTAGAGATAACTTGCTTGATAGGTTGGTCTGTGATCACCGCTATTGGGTGTGCTTGAAAGTATCTACGCAGTCTTTTGGCGGCAAATACTAATGCCAAGACCAACTTCTCCATTGGGCTATAGTTAATCTCTGTCTTCTTGAGTGCTTTGCTTACAAAATATACCGGTGTTTGTACGGAATTTCTGTCCGTCAGTAGCACTGCGCTGACCGCTCCATGAGTCGCAGATAAGTAGACGATTAACTCCTCCCCTGGTCAGGGTGCGACTAGCTTAGGAAGCGCTGCTATATGTTGCTAAAGCTGTGTGAAAGCTTCCTCCGCTTCCGTAGTCCAACGAAAGTCTCCCTTTTTTGTACACTTCTTGAGTGTTTTAAAGAGAGGAAGTGACTTATCCGCTGATTTGGACAGGAATCTGTTCAAACCGGCTAGCTTTCCATTCAGAGACTGAACTTCTTTCAACGTGCGTGGTGAAGGGAGTTGGATGACAGCCTCTGTTTTTTCTGGGCATGGCTTAATGCCATCTGGTTCTATCAAGTATCCCAGGAACTTGCCTTATGTAGCGCAAAAAGTGCATTTCTTAGGATTTAACTTCATGTTGATCTTTCGTAGTGTTCTAAATGTTTCTTCAATGTCACGCACCACTTCGTATTCAGTATGGCTTTTTATGACAAGGTCGTCCACATAGACCTCTAGGTTGCGGCCTACTTGCTTTTCAAATGCATTATCTACCAATCGCTGGTAGGTGGCTCCCGTATTCTTCAGGCCAAAAGGCATCTTTGTATAACAAAAGACACCTTGGCTTGTGTGGAAGGCTGTTTTTTCCTCGTCTTCCTTAGCCATTTGGATTTGGTGGTACCCTTTGTATGCATCCAAGAAACATTTAAAGGGATATTCGCACAAAGATTCTACCTTCCAGTCTATCTCTGGCAGTGGGTAGCAGTCCTGTGGACATGCTTTGTTGAGGTCAGTGAAATCCACACACATCCGCCAACTACCATCACTCTTCTTGACCATTACTGGATTGGAGAGCCAGTCATGGTAATAGACTTCTCGCATGATGCCTGCGTCCACAAGTTTGTGTACTTCTTCCAGAATGGCTTTTGCGCGCTCTGGAGCCTGGCCGCGCTTTTTCTGCCGCACTGGGGAATATCCTTGTCGGATTTTCAGCTTGTGTTCTGAAATCGAGCGTGGCACACCAGTCATGTGCTTTGGTTCCCATGCAAAGATATCCAGATTCCTTTGCAAGAGCGCGCACACGGCCGCTCTTCCTTGGTCAGACAACGATCCTCCAATCGATACTTCTTGCTCCAGGTATTCAGGGTGAATTGCAACCTTTAGGTTTGATACTTTAGCTGCGCTCTGTTCTGGGGTGTGCGTTGTTTCGCATGTAATCGTGTTACACTCTCTAGGTGGCGCGGTGCTATTGTAGATGGTGACAATGCCGCCTTCTACCGGGAATTTGAGCGTCCCATGTGCTGTGGACGGTACTGCGCGTATTGCCGAAATTCCTGGTCTTCCAATAATGCCATTGTATGGTGAAGGAGATCTAATCACCATAAAATTCATCCAGGCTGTCGTGGAGTGTTCCTTATTACCAACAGCGACTAGTAGTCGTAGTTGCCCCATGGGCCATATCTTTTCTCCTGTGAAGCCAGTCAACGCAGTCGTGGCTGGGCTTAACTGTCTTTGTATCTCAGGGCGCAATCTCTTGAAACAATGCTTATACATTATATCCGCTGATGCCCCTCCATCAACATACATGCGGTAGATATCGTGACCCCCCGCATTTATCTCAATGGTGAGTGGTTCTGCCACTGCGTTGTCCGCAGCCAAGGTGGGGAAAGAGATTTCGCTTCCATGGGAAAATTTCTGGCTGACCTTTTGTCTAGTCTTTCGCTGCCATGATTGTATCATGTAGATTGTGTCAGCCTTGTCCTTAGGTGCTTCTTTCTTGCCCACGGTCTTTTGTTTGTCTTTTCCATCCTTGATGTTCTTAACTAGATGGTCCAATCTGCCTTCTTTTACTAGCTTATCTATTAGTTGGCGCAATTGGACACACTCATTAGTGGTGTGGCCCTTCTGTCCATGATACTCACAGTATCCGTTCCCTACGCGCCGATCTTCTGGGGTGCGCATCGGTGGGGGTCTCGGAAAGTTCGCGCCTTCCGTCGCGAATATCTCCTTTGGAGTCTTCGTTAGTGGGGTGTACTTGTCGTTTCCTCGTCCGCCTCCTTGGCCGCGATAGCTTTTGTTACGATTGCTACTTTGGTCATTGGATTGTCTCCTTGGCTCTTCTTGTGACCTATAGTTTGAGTAGCCTTTCTTGCTATCCGCGGCGGCGGCTTCTCCTTGGATGAAGGACCTCGTGCGCTTCATCAGTTCGTCAAAGGTTTGGAGAACCCTATCATTTAACTTTTTGATAAGCTCCGGGTTATTGATCCCGTTCATAAACCCTGAGATCTTTAGTATTTCGGGACATGCCTTGACATGTATGCATTCATCTTTAAAGCGCTCCATAAAAGCGCTTGTGGATTCCCCTTGGCGCTGTTTTACCCTAGCGAGCTCGACAGGGTTCTTGGCGCACTTCTTCCTCTGAGTAAAGTTCAAACGAAACGCCTTCCGCAACTCTTCAAACCCATCGATGCTTCTACGTGGAAGCTTACTGAACCAGTTTCGCGCATTCCCCACTAATGTAGAGTTAAACATATGGCACCACACAGGTTGTGGCCAATTTTCGATGGTCGCTGCTGATTCGAAAATTTTTAGGTGGTCATCAGGATCACCTGTCCCATCATAAGTTTTAACATTAGCGGGCATGCGCCTCCTCTTATCTTCTGAAAAATCACTGATGCGCGGAGTGAATGCGTCAACCTTTTGGCGGCGCCAGGGACGAGCCATATCTTCGTCCTCCTGGTCGCGGTATCTTCTCCTGGACTTCCAGTGTCCTGTTTCTTTGTCCGAGGAGTCACTTGAGGATGAGCTTACCCTTTTGCGGCGCTTGCGCCGACTATCCTCGGAATCCGAGCTTGAAGGGCTTTCGCTTGGGGAGCATCGTCGCCCAAGTCTATCGTGGATCCTGCGACTGCCAAGCCTAGCGTGGACATTGGTGCGCCGTCCATCATCTTCATGCTCCTCCAGAGACTGTAAGTCGGCTGCTTCATCGTCCACAACTTTTCTTCCGATCCTAGTAAACACAGGGTGTCGGCGGCCATCCTTCTCGCGCCTTTCCTTTCGGTAACGCGGTGGGGATGCCTCATGCTCAGGATCAAAGTTGAGCCTGGCTTGCAGGCTCTGACTTGACCTCTTTTTTGCTTCCTATCGCATCAGCGCAGCCAAGATTTCGTAGTTTTGGGACACGAAATCACTTGGCGCTAGTTCAGGCGCAACTCCTTCTAGCGCGAGGATGTCTGTTTCCAAATCAGGACCTTTGTTTCGGGTGGGCGCATTTGGCGGCTCAGTGAAGTTTAATTCTGGCATGGTGAGAGGAGTGCGCAGTAGATCTACCGCGCTAGCGGTTGTTGTAGTAGCATGGGTAGTCCTTGTGATCGGTTCTACTGGAGTAAAAGCCATATCTGAGTATGATCCTAGGCTTTTGGGCGCACTAGTTGTTCCAGAGGCTTGCTTAGCAGCTGAATCAGTTTGCTGCTTCTTCCCCAGTAGGTCGTCATGCGTTTTCTTTGTCTGCGGAGTCCGCTGATTTGGGTTTCCATGCTTCGTCATTCTAGTTCTTCGTAAAGTTCTTAGTGTATGGTCCCACGGATGGCGCCACTTGTTGATACAAAAGTTGGGCGTTCCTTGTTTCCGTATCAATCAGATCCTAATGCTTGAGACCTGCGCACTAAGAAAACAAAAAGACACCGTTAGGCTTATCGTGGGATTGTCTCCCACGATTATCCTCCGGCGTGAGAGTAAGTAATCGGTTTTAGGGTTTAGTTGAAGAGTTAGGGTTATTGATCGTACCTTTTAATGAGAGCCGAGATGTTCTATATATACACACGAAATCCTTGTTGGTTTCGTGTTCCTTACCCTTCGGCGTATCCGCCTAAGTCGGTCCTTTGATACATATCCCATAAATAAGAGATATCTTATATCAAGACCATAAATAACTTTGGGTTTGGGCCATCGTGAGCCCAAACCGTTATCGTGATAGCCCATTCGTGATGGGCTTGAGTGTTAGTAGCGTCCATGGGTCGGGTTCGTGACCCGAATGCGGACTATACGTCATCATATATATTGATCACTTTTATGAACTTATGGTACTTAATGAAGTATAATTTCTATTTTAGGTTCATGGAAGCTCACAACAAAGAAAACCAAGAAAAAGACGAAGAAACGATCAATAAACGAAGATTTATGCATATACGAAGAATTCCCGACAAAAGCGAGTCTCTTGGAGTATATTCGAGAAGATAAAGTCATGAAGTTGTCACTCCAAAGACTCAAAAATAAAGCGCACAAGAGGGAAAACGAGAAAAGAAATGAAGGAAATAAGCTAAAACGAAGAAATAATGAAAGACTCGTTGTTCCCGACACACCTCCACCATTTTGGCCATAATTTGAGTATACGAACTCGGATTTAGATGATTCAAGCGGTCACGGAACCGGGAGAGAAGGATCTACAACTTTCGTGTTTATCATTTCTGGCAAAAATGCTCCATCCGATCGCTATTAGCCCCTAACCGATTCGGATGGAGCTAACTTTTTCATCCATCCGATCGGTATGGTCCCGTATCCGATCGGATGGACCAATCTGACCTTCCCAACTTATTTTTAATGCATTATTAAGTATCATTAAGACCCAAGCCCAATCACTTACCTCCATTTACTCCATTTCCTGGTATTTTATGACACTTAGTGCCCAAGTTTCATACTTGAGGCTAAGGGTTGATTTCTACTATATATATGAGTGCTTAGGCTTGATTTTTATTGTGAAATTCTACCCTCCACCCTTAAGGATGAATTTTCACCAACTTATCTCTCCCAAAAGACCACCAACCTCTGCCATTTTCAGAAGAAGGCTCAAACACATGGAAGAAGGTGTTGGGTATTATTTTCCGGCTTGGTAGAAAGCGTATAGTTGATTGGAGGCTTGAAGGTTGCTATGAATCCTTTACCTTTGCCTATTGTAATTCATACTTTGGGTAAACCTTGTTACTTTTATATTTCATGATGTTTATGATTACCATGATTGTTGAATCTTTGTGTTTGATTGAAATAACCATGGAATAGTTTTGTATACTTGTTTGGATATTATGATAACTTGTGATAAAGGGATGTTTGGATATTTGTAGTGTTTGTTTGGAATATGATGATAACATCATATTTGGTTAAATTGGAACTTGTCTTGTTTATTGTCTTGATTAATCATTGTTGAGTCTAAATGTCGAAAGGGTTCTCAATAGTGGTTGATTTCAATTCATTAGTCGATGAATTTTTTGGTATTGTACTTTGTGACGATTGTATGAGAAACTTAATAAACATAACAAGTGAAAGTTTAATTTAGATTAAGGGTCGAAAGGCATCTTTTGAATATGTGTTCTAATCATTTTTCAAGTAAATGGAACTTCACGAATTAATAACATCAAAGTCTAAAGTTCGAAAGGATTATTTCTTGTTATAGGCATAAGGCTTATGACATGACCATTTGATTGAGGCTTATACATATTTGATTTATAAAACACTAAATTATTATTGGTTCTAAAGGTCGTAAGGATTACTTTTGATAATATGTTTTCCAAACTAACCATCCTAATATCCATGTGATCATTTGTCCAAACATGTATGTTCTTTGTGTGATTGTTCTTATATTGCTTTTCTTGTTGGTTTGATCCGTGACAATCATAACCATCAACTTGTTACTTGCTTAAACAAACAAACGACACTTGAGTGCAACCAAGTCTCTTGGGACGACCTTGACTTACCAACCCCAATACTACATATGACTAGGGTATACTTGCCTAAATGTGTTCCTAGTTAATCGGTAATTCTTGTTTATAAATTTAAGGCTTCGATGGAGCGCATCAGGGTGTTTCTTTTCTTCTTAATGGGGAAGAAATGTGGGCCGAAACCCTTAATGCCTCTTAATTAGGGGAAGCATTAAAGCTTATCTCTCCCAAATAAGATGCTAATTAAGAGGTTTATATGGAACCACTTACTTTGGTAAACACCCCCTTAGCCTGATTTTATCGTACAAGGAATTTTCAAGGCTAGGGCCTTACTAAATTCTCAGATGTGTATGAGTTTTTAATGTTGTTCCCAGGCGAGGATGCCTAGTTGTTTATTATCCCTCAAGTGTTTACGAGATTTGTGTGATTCTTAGTGAAAGGATTCCGGATTTTGTGTTTTTGTGTTTTTCGCATTTATAAGCTATTGAAGTGTTACAGAGTGTTTGTGTTTTGTATAGGTCTAATGGTTTTCATTCATGAGGGGTTGCCAGGATAGATAAGCCTGAAGGTCCGTGTTTTTGGCCTCTAAGACGCAAATGACCTGTTTGTCTTTCCATTTAATTTTTCTTCTAATGTTTTGCCAAGGTTTTTCAGCTGGTTAGATTAGCTTGATAGTTTTTATTTTTTGGCCATTCTGGCGTAGGTGGTATGTTAGCCCAAGTGTTATGAATTTTATGAGTTTTTGTTTCCAGGGTTATCATGCCTGTTCGGCGGATTGTTTTTGTGATGGGAAAAGGTCTTCCTAGGATTTTTTTTGTCCTGCAGGCATGTTTGGTTTTTATGAATTTTTTCCTTTGTGTGTGAGCCTTGTAGAAGGCGTGTTTTTCTATTATTCGATTTTCAGTAATTTGGGGAAATGTATGTCTGGCCTTCGTAAGGTTTTCTTAGTTGTCATGAAGTGTATGTTATTTTCGAGGCACGTGTACATGATGAGCGTTGTTGTTCTCTATAGGTTTTCTAAATGTTATAGGATATTTTGTTTCTAAGTCCCCCAAGTGTTTTGCGAGGGTTAGTCAAGGTGAGTGGTTTGGACACGGTTTTGCCTGAATTAGGCTTCGTATGTGTGTTTGTGAGGGTTTTGATAAGTTTTTGTGTTTCTGGTGAATCAAAAAAATTTCCGATGAGTTTTTTGAGTGAAAGTGGTGGTTGTTTTTTATTTTTTTGTGAGGTGATGTTTTTCGTGTTTTCCTGACGAAAAACAGGGTTTCAGTTTGTTGCCTGGAAGCGAGGATTTCGTCGCGAAATCCTCTTTTTCTGGATGAGGATGACTTTTCTTGTGACAAAAGCCGGATTGTTGGTTTTTTGGTTTTACGACGCCAGGAAGCAGAAAAGATTATCGTTTCGATTGGTTTCTGACGGCGGATTTAACGAAAACAAAGATTTCACGGTGGGTGGTTTTTGGTTTTCTGCTGGAAATAACTTTTTCTAGTTAACCGGAAAAAGGAGAAAATTGCGGCCATTCGTATCGTATAGCAAGGATGGCACCATGTTTACGTGAGGTATTTATTGAGGGTTTGGGGTAGTCGATCGTTTGGTTTCTCTCATTCGGTAAGGACCCCAAAAGGTGACCGGAGTCACGAGTTGGGGTAACGCTCACGAGTCGACAATTGGTTGATTGTGTCAATTACCCGATAGAGTAATCGACTTGGATGAGAAGTTCCCAGGGAAGACCTGGGAAATGTGGCTAGTCCTTAGCTTGGGCCAAATCGAGGAAATGACCTAGTATTTATAGGGAATCCTTTAGGGTTGTAAGAACCCGTAAAGACAATCTAGTAGTCCACGTGCTGACCATTGAGAGAGGAAGCGAGGAGATCATGTGGTGCTCGTCCTAATGGTCCTGACGAGTTTGTCAGCCATACCGTCTGCCTGGACAGGCTTGTCAAGCATGTTTAGCGCTACATGGTGAAGTATTTCCCCGGTCTAATATCGAGCTTGTGCCTTGTCGGGCTTGTGCTTGGGCTGAGTTTAAAGTGTTTGAGCCTTAGCCAATTGGGCTGAGGGTCCGATACGCTATCAAACACCAAACCTTTTAACAAGAAGACTGTTTGTACTTTTGAAACCTTTGAGACTGCGAGTGCAATTTGACAAAACCATAAAAACAATTTTTTCCAATTTACTCTCGGTTTAGACTTTTCAAAAAGAATACAAAAACCGCCTTCTCCATCAAAATCCCTTACATCGAATTTCAAATACAGTTGGTCTCATGATTTTCCACACATGAATAATCACATCCTTCATTGTTATAATTGAGTTAAAGAATATCAATGACCAGTGTACTCTAAGAGTACGAGCAAAAACAACCTATACATTTAGGTACTCATGGGCCAACAAGCTTCATAGGTGATGTGATAATATGAAAATCATCACCGGGTGATGGTTATGTGACGTACAAGTGCCAAATAACTTTAAATAGTGCTTACTCGAGAGGCGGCCTCGGGACTATAAGTCATCAGGTGCACAAATTTTGTATTACGAGTATAAAAGAAATAAAAATGAATTATATGGTATGATTTTATTAAAACCAGGAAACAAATTAAGATGTCATGTATTTTTTTTTTTTTTGACATATTAGTGGACTAAACATATGTATTTATGCGACATAAAAATTTAAGGGCCATGTTCATTTCGGAAAAATCGAATTTTTTTAATAAAAATTTACACTAGGCGGCAAATATCCATTGGGTTCCAATGACCCCCGGGAACCACCCTAGGTCTGCCCCTGTTAACACGACACTTATTTGGCGTCAATATATCGAAAACAACATCTATTTAATTTTGAGAAAACAAAATTTTTTTTGTCAAAATTTTTTTGAACCGCTCACATTTGAGGAAATAATAGTCAATAAGTAGTTCTTTTGTTGTTGATTATCAATACAAACTTTGTATGCTCAAAAGCACAAAAGATTTCAGTTTCATTTCAACCAAAAACACTATTTGTAGTTGGTAATTTGTAAGATAAATTTTTTGAGAATCTAACTATATATAAAGAATGAGTTGCAAGTTGAACATTTAATGAATGTGAGCATTAATGTCACAACCTAAGAAACTCAAATATGTAGTTTAAGCTAATGAATTAAGTACATGCGGAGCTTATTTCGAAGCTTTTAAGAATTCGGTTTAGCAACCCATAGTTACAAACTGGACACACAACTCATTAATAGGTGAGGACCCTTACCATTCCATACATTTTAATTACCCTCATAAAAAAAAGAGGCTAAGCATATGTACAGCCTCATTCATTAAAAAACCACCGTCATTCCATCTTCTCCGCATTAAATGAGCCCAGGTTTCTTAACCTTGTTGTGGTTGTATAAATAGAACAAAGTCATTATCGAACAAACCCACAACATCACCAACAATACCACAACCAACACCAACTCCAACTATCCTATGTCGCATACCCATCACAATCTCATGAACTACAACATCAACTAAATTCTATCCTAAACCGTCTCCGAAAATCCACAAATACTCGAAACCGACTTAAAAACTTAAATGTACGATCAAAGATCTCAGTTCGGTGTTTATTTCGTGTCTCATATGAGATTCAAAAGAACATTAAAGATCTTATCAAGAAAAAACAACTCTTTATCGATATATTTTTGAAGCAAAGCCTTAATTAATATCCGAAAAATTCAAAGAAAGAACAAAAACAATGTGTTTTCATCAATTCTTTCTTTCGGGTTAGACATGAACACAAAATACAATAAAAGTAGAGCCTACCTGAGACCCTCAAAAGGATCTTGAAGCCATTAACAAGCTATCTTGATTCGGATTAAGCATCAACTGAATAAACGGTTTAGGGTACGGATGTGTTTTTTGTTGTTCGATTGAAGTAGGTTGGAAATGATGAAGGGTTTGAGATAAATCTTGATGTATGAGTTTGGTAAGTGGGATGAGAGGTATTATCTGTGAGAAGATGAGATGGGGGCGGGTGAAATAAGACTAGGGTTGGAGGTGTGTGATCTATATTCCTAATTTTTGGGTGATTTGTGATAGATTGGATCGGGTATAACACTTTTTGGGCTATATCGTGTAAGGGGCTGGAAAAATTATGGACTGTACTGGGCTTGTGAAAAACTAGAAGGGGGGTTGAATAGTTTTACCGTTTTAAAATTAATTCACTTTGTTACTTTATGTTATTTCAAAGGAAGCAAGCACAAACAAATATTCACACAATATATATATATATATATATATATTATATATATATATATAATATTATATATATATATATATATATATATATATATATATATATATATATATATATATGAAAAGTAAAGAGAGGAAAGATCAAACCACACAACACGGATATTTATAGTGGTTCGGCTACAAGGACTCTCTTCCTTGCCCTACTCCACTCCTCGAGCCTCTAACTCGAGAGTTATCCTTCACTAAGAAACAAACTCTCTTCTAGGTGGAGAAAACCTTTACACGTCGCTTACTTCCTTTTCCGGTACTAAGCTAAACACCGGGTTCTATTTCAAGGTAGAACCAACCTAACGTCGCCTATACAATTACCGACACTAAGCTAGATGTCAAGTTCTTTACAAGGGTACAACCACTCCTGTTTGGTTCTTTCACAAGGGTACAACCACTCCCTACACTCTTTGTGTTTTGAGGACTAAAACACTAACCACACTTACTGAGATAAATGATACAAGTAATGATGTGTGAACTACAACTATATCACACAGTAACTATGCTAAAGGTTTACACGTCTGTGTTGAACCTTGATGCTTAATCTCCCTTGCTACAAAAGGAAAGATCAATGAAATGAATGAATGATAAATGTTAGATGATATGTAAATGAATGAGTATGAATGTTAGGCTCTATGAGTGATAGTGTGTCCAAATGATCAGCTTGCTATTTATAGGCAAGCTGATGAACAGCCGGTGGATCCGGCGGATCCCATAAAAGGGATCCGTCCTTTATGTTGATTGGATCCGCCAACTTGACAGCAACATGACAGCTAATAGTTTTGGAAATCTTTCCAAATCCAGCTGTATCCTCCACACCTTTGTCATGTCATATCAAAATCATCCAAAGTCAACTATCTTGCTTGAAGATCTAGCCAATATATTATGTATGATGCATGCCATGATGTCATTGTATCATTTTAAAAATAAAGTTTCCTTTTAAGGAAATAAACTAGTAGATGTGTAAAATGTAATTCTAAGTAAACTTGTGAAATGTAAAATGTATTTTAAAGAGACTTTAGCTAGCATTTATAATTTGCTAAAGGATATACTTTGTAATTGTCATTAACAAAACTAAGTAAAGATCGTAAAATATAAATAACGTTTTTAGGACGATATTTGTATTAACAGGGCTCATGGTTGGGATGTTTATTAAGATCCCCTTATACACATCCTTTATTAATTGGTTGTATAGAGTATAAAAATATGGTCTTGAAATGCGGTGCATCTGCAACGTAGTCTACCTGTATACATACTATATTACATGTAATGTGAATATAAGTGCTTAGATTAGTCTTACGGTAATCTGATCGTATAAACACTTATTGGATAGATGAGTGTTCTCTTGAATATTTGCTATTTTGTACTTATATATTTGCTATTTATTGACAATAATTGTATTTATTTATTTATATCACATATTTGCTATTTAGTAATCACTTACAATAAAATAACACCATTTGCACTTCTATAATACTTATTTTCAGCATTTTCACTCTAGATCAAAGTTATACCAAACATGTAGTACACTATATATATCAAAATAAGTATTGAAACATTTAAGTGAGTATTTACTTGCATAGGTTTTCATTCGTAGTTACAATTAATAAATTCATATAGTATACTCATTTGATATGTACAATGAAATTACCATGATTACAAGTATCACAATCATAAGAGTTAATACTTATTGTGGTATATTGACCATAAGAAAAATGGACTGAATCCGTAATAACCGGCAAACCACAAGGACCATTTATGTACTTTACTCTATTAATTTTAAAGGATAGTAAATTAAAGTATGTCAATTCAAAATGGCTAGAAAATGCAAAGATAATACACATTAAAAGGAATAACGATAGTTTGAACTAATTTTGGAAATTTACAAATTTACAAATTTGAGGTTATGCAGTTTTGAGAACACGCATACCACGAATTACACGTGCACATGACACAAAATAACATTATTTACATAAAAATACTCTATGAACAACTAAAAGTGAAAATTATTGACATCTAAAAAATATAAACAACTAAGGAGTAAGAGTGAAATATGTAATAAAAATCATCATAGTTGTCTTAAGGATTTTTAAGTATAAAAATGTGTGAGAAAAATTGATTCAAATACGTAGCATCGTCTTCGTAATATGTGTTTGATTAAATGGCAACAAATCATGTGTTTGTCTTTCATTCTAGATGATCGTACATGTTTGGTAACTCACTATGTAGATATCAATTTGATATCTCAATATATTAGATACGAACCCATTGTTTGAAATCAACCTCATATAGTCCCACCTATTGACCCTAGGATGCATCACCGAATAAGCTATATATGATAGTTCTATGCTACTAATTAATAAGTAGTTCGTATTGATTTCTATAAACACGAACAAATGTTTTACTTCAGTGAGATATCATTCATCTTATGAAATGAACATGTAATTTTTTGATGATGTAGTATCATGGATAAATATGTTGCATTTTTTGAGTACAAGTCATTTTAACATGTCAGTAACCCAACCTAGGCCATACTTGATATTAAATACGTAATCTAAAACTATGACAGATTTAGCTTAGAATAATTTCACTAAAAAAACAAAAACTGTGAATCGCTCAGGTCTTGAAACAATATGCAATATAAATATGATATACGATATTATCGAAAATAAAGTATCTGAGCATGTGCATTCATGGTTTGAGGTTGGCAACTCTATTATGATGAATAAGCTAACCATGTAAGCTTCTTTCAAAGCTTCTAAGAGCTCTTAATATACATTAAACACGACAAATTTACAAACGATGTGCATGCCTAAAGGCTCAATTATGATGGATGTCTTTAATACAATTCTTTTCAAGTCTCCATTATTTAATGTTTTGGTCTTTTCACTTGCTTGCAGTATAACCCTTTCAACTTTATATCAATTCATAACTCCCTTTTAATTCTATACTAAATATATGTGAAGACCCAACCCTTGCAGTTCCATGGTGGAAGCCTATAAATAACATCCTCCCCCTGTTTAGCTTACCACACCTTCTCCAACCCAAGACTCCGCAATCCAGATATCTACTCCATCGAAAGTTTCTGAGGAGAAGAAAAATAAAAGGTTACGTAAAAATTTAATCGATCGCGTCCAATTATTACTTCTGGAACCACTCACATGTCTATTATGGCTGAATCATTTTAGATACATTGACGAAGATTCGGACTCAAAGGCGGTTAGAGTCGAAGAAGCAGGAGTGGACAAGCTAGCTGGAACTTGGAACTTCTGGACAAAAGAAAAAGAAAAGGTAAGACTGCAAAGGAAGCAGAAGTGGACAAGCAGAAGTAAGACCGTTAGCTGTTATTGTGGGTGCTGGAACTTGAAACTTCTGGACAAAAGAAAAAGAAAATGTAACACCACCATATAAAATTCAGAGGGGCAATTTGTTTATTCCATGTACATGTGGTCAACTCTTTTCTTTTTCAGATTTTCTATCGTTTTGTTTCGCCTAATTGAGGTAGAGGCGTGTGACTGTCGTTCGCACCTGATCCAGGATAATCATTTGTTGATATAACCATCCTTCTCGATAACATGCTTTCGTCCCATCTCTCTTCTATATTTTCCTGTACCCAACAGAACAAAAAATGTAAATAAATGGACACTTTTTGAACCCTCAAAATGAATATAATTAAGTTAATTTTCTTATTTCATGAATATAATCTTATGAATTAATTATGAGCTATGATTATGGGTGGCAATCGAGTCGTGTTCGTGTTTACCTATTCGGGTTCACGGGTTGGCGGGTTGAAATAACCTCAACCCAAACACGACCCATTTATTAATCGTGTCAAGAAGCTCAACCCTAACCCAGACCTGCATAACACGCGCAACCCGTTTGTGACCCGTTTAACCTGTTTAAGTATATAGGCCTAGCACTGAATAAGGGTGGTGGTTTTGTCGATTTAACTAGTTTAAATGCAAAAATGATATAAGGATCTAAAATATGATAAAATTAACATACAAATAACTATATAACAATTTCAATGATATCTAAGTTATAAGCGTCAGTTTCAATAATATATGAGTTATAATCGTAATTCACTCATATTAAGTAGATAACAAAATACATTTAATCCATATCCAACATTAAAACCAATTTATATATTTTATTTTTAGAGGCTTACATACTTAAACGGGTTCACGTGTTGACCTGTTTAACACTTACTCAACCCAAACACGACCCGTTTACTAAACGGGTTAGACGGGTTGACCTGTTTTTTACCCAAACATGTTTATCCTCAACCAAAACCTGTTTAACTTCGTGTCGGGTTCGTGTCGTTTATCGTTTCGTGTCGAGAATTGCCACCCAAATATTGAAGGCCTCGATGCACTAAAATAAGGTCATTACAGAGTGGGCATTTCTTGAAACTTCGAGTGATCCTTGGTCATTCAGATTTATAGTTCCTGAAAGCAAATAATAGGTAAAATAATAGCATTGATTCTAATAGCATGTTGTCACAACATTCCAACTATTATAACTGATGTAGGTCGATTCACTGCACCATGCGAAGCAACACATCCCATTGTTTCATTGAAAATATCCAAAAAGGTGTTGTTCTTTCCATGAGGTTTTTTACTGTGTAGAGAAGAGATGAATACCGAATCATCAGAAAGAATGATCACTTTATTGAGCTTAATGGTTCGACGTTGGTTCGCAAAGCTGGTATGCAAGTTGGTAGTTTTGTTACGCGTCCCTTTCACCTAATGGACTTTGAGAACATTCAACCTACAGGATAATAATAATAATAATTAAAAAAAAAAAAAAAAAACTCATCAGTACAAAATTTGTTTCTTAGGCCATAAATTTCCCATTACGGTTATGTTGGTTTGGGTGCGATTATATGCATGGTGTTTGTGTTGCAGATGTTATTGGGCCCATTACAACTGTGGGGAAGTATTCACATCCAAGAACTGGGTCAAAGAACCATGATTTTCCCCTTATAAATGAAAGGTCATCTATTTTTTTGTATAATCACAATTACAAGCTAGGCAGCCATGGTTCCAGGTTAAAAATAAACGCATGAATAGTGTAAAAAAGAAAAGGAGGTTAGTCGCTGCATTGTAGTATAAAATTCCAACTAGATAATGACTGTTGCACGCAGTAACATTTTTTTTAAATGATGCAAGGTATGTGGAAGAGAATTCAGATGCAGAAGACGAGACTATTGCATCAACCCAGGTGGATAAGCATGCTAAAGAAAGTGTCGCATAGGAAATAAGGGGTTTAATAGGTGGTGTTGGTTATAATTTTATTGAGTTTATTTTTAGTGTCGTGATCTAGCAACTGCTTAGTGTTGGCATGTTCCTGAATAAACTTTGAATGTTTAGGTTTGAGTGATGTTTTGTGCTCAACTTTTTTTGGATCAATAAATCCACCTACTATTTTCCATATACCCTTCCTGTTTGCATAGTATCTAAGTAGGCTTTATATAAGCGTGTTTGAAAACACTCTCTTTGTTCCCAGATTCCATGTGTTGACCCGTTTGTCATTCAAATAACCCATATTCACCCATGAATAGGTACTAGGTAGAAAAAGACTGATGTAAATTCTATTTAATTTTTAACAGCAAACATGAGAAGAATAATTAAAGCCGCATACCTGAATAGCTCTAGGTTGGCTCCATGACCTCTGCAACCTGAATCCATCGCCTCTGCAAAGTAAGAATTTAGATGCCTGGATTATCGATATTTTTATAAAACCGTTAAGTCTATTTAATTTCTAATGGAACGGATGAAAAGAATAATTTAAACCGCATGCCTGAATAGCTCTAGGATGACTTCATGGCCTCTGAAAACTGACTCCATGGCCTTTGCAAAGTAAGAATTTAGAATCAGAGAAAACTAGCGTAATGATATGGGTAAGAAATTCACAACTTACACAACTTTAAAATATGTCAAAGCTTATAAACAAAAAAAATAAACAAACACATATAGGAACTTTTTCCTGTACGGAATAATTTTAGTCATTTAAAATGTTGGGAAATTTCACACCCTGGAGATCAATTGCGATTTCGCACTTACCAACTTCAATTTCCAAAGATGCCAACTCATATCCAAACTCTGAATGTTTTCGCACTTAACCATCGACTCGGGCAAGCTCCCAGAAAACCCATTGCTAAATATGTTCAGTACTTTTAATGACCGAATATTACCAATCACGCTAGGTACCGCACCAGAGAACATATTCTTGGACAAATCAACAGTCTGCAGGCTTCCCATTTCCCCTATCAACTCGCTAAGCTCACCGATTAACAAATTTCCATGAAAATCTAGCTCATTACACAAAGAAAGCTTCTGTAACGTGCTAGGCAAACTCCGTGAAAACGAATTTTCACTAAAATCAATCGACCTCAATAACGCACAAGCACCAATCTCATCCGGTACCACACCAGTTTCTGATTCTTCCTCAACTTAATCTCCCTCAAGTTGTACAACCCCCCAATCTCGAAAAGCCACTAGGCACACTCCCACTCAAACTATTCTCACTCAAATCAATAACCCTCAAATCACTCTCAACTGACCAAGATTAACCCCAATATCCCGAGTAAGATTATTTTTCGCTAACAACAACTTATTCAAAAACTTTAACTGCATTAAAACTCTACCCATTTTACTCGATAACCCAAAACCATCAAGAACAAGATCAGACACTCTATTAGATCTAGGGTTACATCTAACACCATCCCATTTACATGGACTATCATCATCTTCATTCCATGAAGGAAAACAAACCATGTTCCCAACTATATTTAGATAACTCATTCCAACTAACAAATCCAACCAAATAAATACACAATAAGTTGCATTTCTATCATTCAACATAAAGAAATGGATTTCAACAGATTTGAGTGAATAATGGAAGTGGGTGTTACCTCATGTTTGCAAAAGGACATGTTTCCTAAACACCCTAATTAGACTGCATCTAAAGTTTGTATTGATTTATGTGCTATGAAAGTGGAAGCCCTACTTTTATTGAATCGGGAATAAAAAAGGGGATTATGTGTGTGTAATTATTTTTGAATCATCGATTTCATCTGATTTCATTTCTTTGTGGTTTTTTCCCGGTTGTGTGTGAAAAGAAAGGTGATTGAAAATATTTTGAAAGAAGCATAGCAAGAGCAAAGGTCTAGGGAAATGAAGCTTGAAAAATAGGATGGGATATCCTATGCTTTTATGTTTCGTGTTTCCAAAAAATAAGAATTTATGAATATTGTGTCCGATATTAGCATTTTTTTAATACAATAAATGTTAAAGTATAAATTCAAAACGGAAGTCAAAAGTCATATACTCACATATTTTTTCATACTAAACTAAAAGTCTAAAAAAAAGTAGTTAACTACTTGAGAACCGAAGCAAGTGTATTTAGAGCCCACGTTGATTCAATAGCATACTTGCAAACATATCACTGTAATCAACAAAGTATATACTATACTAATCTTCATCTATAAACAACTATCAAAATTTCATAAAAAAAGGAGTAAAGTAATTATGTTGGACAGTGATTCCTGAGTATTCATCTCCATTGTTTATTTGGGATTGTGTTTCTAATGGCGGCAGCCGCGATGGTGGCTATTTTTCCAGCAAATCTCCTTGAAGCTTAAATGGAATATATGTATACGTTAACAAAATACGCTTAACCGTTGCAAAATGGAAAACCATAAAAGATACGTACATCGCACGGACATATTTGCAACTGATACCGGCCACTAGGAGATATGACGACACAATCGTTACAGAAGGAACACACGACTCGAAGCTGGTACATCAGTTTGGTGTAAGAGACAAAAGAAAAAAACCTAAGTTGTGTGTAGTATAAATTATGTGTTTGAAATAACATGTTATTCGTTACGATGATGAAAGTCACTAACGTATTTGATACCCTATTCTTGAAACAATTCTATTTACAAAAAGTAACTTAAGCAAACTTCGTTTATTCAGTCGAGTATTTCGGATTGAAATTAAGCATAAAACTAAATATATTGAATTTAAATATATCACCTTCCTACATTTGTATTTAAAATTCTTTGTGCAAAGTATCAGCATGGAAGGATGATCAAAGCGAGGAATTTCAAAGATGAGAACCCCTAAGCAAGCAAATCAAACGTGCACTTATTACTTACAACCACGTGTACTAATGGGCAAACGCATATTTGAGTATCTTTTATATGAAACATTTCTATTTGTAAAAGCTTACTAAGCGATTTTTTTAGTTTAACACTTTAAGTTTCGCGACTAATGTTGACACATTTAATTAACCGTTGCCAGACTAATGCTATTTCATGGTAATCGAAGCCCGTGCATCGCACGGGCCATACTGTCTCATATATTTAAAGACGAGGAAAGATTTCCTAGTTGTCATTAATGCACAAACCAAACGAAAGCTCTTTATCTACTTGATTTTGCATATAGTTTCCACCTACCAATGTAGATCTCGAGCTTTGAAGAGCTTTCCAACCATTTTTTGAAAATATTTAAGTCTTAATGCATTTCATCATCAACCCAAGAGTAACTGTAAAAAACATCACGTGCTTCGCCAATTTTCATAGTTTACATCCTTGTCAAAAAAGTTGCGACATGTACAATCTTCCGTCAATAAACATTAGACAATATACATCCTTAGAACAAATGATGCAACTTTTTTTCCATTATCTGCTAAGGTGGTTCTAACATGAAGGGTATTTTAATCTTTTTTGCTTGTACCATGGATGTATTTTACAGTTTACTCTTATCCATTTACAGACCTAGAGTGTTTCCCGAGCCTTCACGAAAACTCGATTGTGCCCTAATAACCCATGAACAAGAAATTACTCGTAAAAAACTCGCTAATCATATTAGTAGAACAATGTCATTAGAAAAATTATTATATGGTCAAATTGGGATCTTCATTAGGTCACCATAAGTATAAAAGGTAATTTTAACCCATGAACAAAACCGTCAAAAAAAGAAATAAAAAATCCCCCCACCCAAATCATCATCAGTATATAAACACCAACACTTGGATCCAACCTCACTCTCAATTCCTTCATTCCTTCATTCCTTCAAACCCACCAAATTCTCTACAACAAACATATCGGGTTTTTTAGGGTTTCGCAAAACACACACACAAACACATTCCCACTGCGTGTTTTAGGGTTTCATCTTCAAGAATCGCAAAATGGGCGGAAACACCATATTATCAGACGACGAAGGTATTAATTCTTCAATTAAATACCATTTGATTCGATTCATAAAGTTAATTTCTGTTTTAATTTGCTAATTTTGTCGATTTTGAATGTTTAGATGAGATTGAGGTTGAGGAGGAAGATAGGGAAGAGCCTCAAGGCGAAGCGATTGAGCCCGAAGATCGCGATGATGACGATGAAGACGACGAAGATGATGGTATTATTTGATTTTGTTTAATTGTTTGTGTTAATTAGGGTTTTGGTTTTGTTTCTATGGTTTTTTCCCCGATTTTGTGACTTTTGATTGATTATATGATATATAGGTGAAAATCTGTGTTTTTTGTGATAGTTGGCGAATTTGTTTAATAGCTTTTTAGGGTTTCGTTAGCAAATGGTTTCTCTGCTTCTGCTTATCTGCTTATTTTCGAGTAGATTAAAGATATTCTGATAAGCGGTGCTTATGTCAAACTGTCTTTTTTCGCTGAAATATATAACTTAATAACCATTTATATATGAATTTAACTGATAAGCAAATCCAAATGCTGCTTTCTCATGTACTTAATCTTAAGCAGCTTATAAGTAAGTACTTTGAAGCAAAATAATAAGCAACTCCAAACACCCCCTTTACAGCAGTTAAAGAATTATGTTGGTTATGGATTGTTTTGGTAATAGTTTTGGATATGTTATAAGCGTTTTCCCCAATTTACGATTTTCGGTAAAATTTGAGTTTTTGTGATGCTATATTAGTTAAAGGTATTATGTCATAGTTGAGCTTGAAGGTCATACATTATAAGTTATAAAACATCCCTGTTATCAGTAAAGTCTTAACATTTTTTTAATAAAGTTTGGTGGGTGAATTTTAGTTGTTTTAGTTATTGGGTTGCTGGGTATTTTTTAAGGTCATTTCGGTTTGATGTTATGTTATAGCTAGGTATGGTGTTAGGATTACAAGAACCAGTGATATAGTTTTGGCTGGTAATTATGTGATTTTGTGCTATAATTGTTTGGTTTCTTCGTCTTTTGTTTTTCTGAGTCTTGGTTTTTGACTTGCTTTTGTTTATGGTGTTGATCAGAAGATGGAGATAATGAGTATGAGAAAGATGGTTTTATAGTGGATGATGTTGATGAAGAAGAACAGGACGAGGATGAGGCAGATAGTGATCGGGAGAAACAAAAGAAGAAGAAAAGGAAGAAAAGGTGATTTTTTTTTTTTTTTTTTTTAATTGTCGTTGTTCACATCATCACATGTGAATGTCATATCTTTCTAACTCGTGGTTTACCAATCTTAAGAGAATCGGAGAAGAACTATGCTCTGGACGAAGATGACTACGAGCTCCTTGAAGATAATGTGGGCTACCGACGCTCGAAAGTTGTGAGTCTCAGAACTACACGAGTCATAATTTATATGCTCAAGATTTCTTGGTTTAATTGTTGTCTATGTTGTGATGTTTTATAGGAGAGTAAAAAGTTTAAGAGACTAAAGAAAGCAAGGGCTGATGCTGACGGAGGCCATTCTGGATTTTCTGACGAGGAGGAATTTGATGGAGCTGGAAAGGGTGGGCGAAGTGCTGAAAATACGATCGGCCGTAGCTTATTTGATGATGATGGTATGTTTTTTTGAATTTTTGATCTGAGATTCTATTTATCATTATTGTCCAATGTTCTAGTTGATAAAATTACAATTATCAGGTCCACCAATGGATGATATTGTTGAAGATGAGCAACATGAAGAGGACGAGGATGGTGAGATTGGTGAATATGAGGATGAAATGGCTGACTTCATTGTTGATGAAGATGAAATGGACGAAAATGGACAACCAATAAGGTATGTCTTGCTGCTTAAATTACACATTGATGGTTTCTTGTTAATACTTTACACATAATGCAGGCGTAGGAAAGTCAAAAAGAAAACTTTTAGGCAGACTGGAGGAGTATCCTCGATGCAATTGCAAGAGGCTCATGACATATTTGGTGATGTCGATGAATTCTTGAGGCAACGCAAATTCCAATTGGGAGAAAGGAGCCCGTATGAGGAAGCTGGTGAATGGAAGGAAAGAAAGCTTGAAGACGAATTTGAACCAATCATTCTTTCTGAGAAGTACATGACTGAGAAAGATGACAAAATTCGGGAGATAGATATTCCAGAAAGAATGCAGGTCATGATTTGAACATACTAAATCTCCGTTATTTTCTATCTGTACATGTTTTGTGTATTGATTATGCAGCTTGTGTTTTTAGATCTCTGAGAAAAGCACTGGTCCTCCACCAACAGATGGGATGAGTATAGCTGAGGAGAGTAACTGGATTGTTAATCAACTTGGATCGGGCATGGTACCTTTGTTCAGCAAAGAAGGGCGTCGGCTGGAAATAGTTAAAGGAGATATTGTTCGGTTTTTGGAATTTATGCATGTTCAGAAATTAGATGTAAGCTCATAGACCGCAAATTTTTCCATCTTGTTGAAATTTGTACAATTTCTAACGTCGTTGGTATCAGGTACCATTTATTGCTATGTATAGGAAGGAGGAGTGCCGTAGCCTTTTTAAGGACCCAGATGACAAGGATAAGAAAAATAACCCTGACAAACCCCCGATGAAGTGGCACAAGGTATATTGCTCAATTTAGTTTACTTTATTTCATATAGTATTTTATATAAACTTATGGGATTTGGGATACACTTTGCAGGTACTTTGGGCTATATTGGAGCTTGATCGAAAGTGGTTACTGCTTCAAAAACGGAGAAGTGCTCTGCAGTTGTACTATAATAAGCGATTTGAAGAGGAACGAAGCATATACGATGAAACACGTCTTCATTTAAATCAGAAACTGTTTGATTCAATCACTGAGTCGCTTAAAGGTGCTGATTCTGAAAGGGAAATTGATGATGTTGACTCAAAATTTAACCTACACTTTCCCCCTGGTGATGTTGGTGTGGATGAAGGACGGTTCAAGAGACCGAAGAGGAAGTCACAGTACAGCATTTGTAGCAAATCTGGACTATGGGAGGTTGCTAGCAAGTTTGGCTATAACTCTGAAGAATTCGGATTGCTGCTTTCTCTTGAAAAAATGGTTAGCACTTTTTAGTTTTACATTTTGAAGTTCTATTTGCACAAAATGACAAACCACCTATGCTGATACTTTCTTTATGCAGAGAACCGAGGAATTGGAGGATGCAAAGGAAACACCAGAAGAAGTAGCATCCAGATTTACATGTGCAATGTTTGAGAACCCCAAGGCTGTCCTCAGTGGCGCTAGACACATGGTATTTTTTTTTCCGACGTAATTGTATCCAATCATAGGCCATAATTTAATCGTATCATTATTAGTTTATTACTGTATTCCAAATCCATTTTTTCTAAATTATGAATACAAATTTCACACAATTTTTTCTTCACATCATGGTATTTAAAATGACAATAGATATTTTATTTTTTCGCATAATAAAAAAAATCATTATTCTTGGTTCTGGTAACTTGGCTGGCCATAAATTTATAATAATAATTATTATTGTTACAGGCAGCAGTGGAGATTAGTTGTGAGCCATGTGTCAGGAGGCACGTTCGTAGCTTCTTCATGGATCATGCGGTGGTGTCAACGAGGCCCACTGCTGATGGCAGGGTGTCCATAGATGCAAATCATGAGTTTGCAGGTATCAAGTGGTTGAAAGACAAACCGTTGATAAGATTTGATGATGCACAATGGCTTGTTATTCAAAAAGCCGAGGAGGAAAAGCTTATCGAAGTCTTTGTAAAGCTTCCAGCAGATGACCATGATCAATTAATAAGTGATGCTCATGAATATTATCTTAGTGATGGCGTGAGTAAATCTGCTCAATTGTGGAATGAACAAAGAAAACAGATAATAAAAGACGCCTTTGATGGTTTACTTTTACCTTCTATGGCTAAAGAGGCAAGAGCATTGCTGACAAGTAGAGCCAAAAATTGGTTACTTATGGAATATGGGAAGTTATTATGGGACAAAGTTTCTGTTGCTCCTTATCAGAATCAGAAAAAGGAAAATGATAACTCATTGGATGATTATGAAGCTGCATCAAGAGTTATGGCGTGCTGTTGGGGCTCTGGTAATCCCGCAACAACATTTGTGATGCTGGACTCATATGGAGAAGTGGTTGATGTGCTATATGCTGGCGCTATAAGCATCAATGGTCAAAGTGCTAACGACCAGCAGAGGAAAAAGAATGATCAACAACGTCTCAAGAAGTTCATTACGGATCATCAACCTAACGTTGTTGTTCTTGGAGCTGTGAATCTGAATTGTGATCGGCTGAAGGATGATATATACGAGGTAAACGCGTTTTTTTTGCTTATTTAGTGGGTGTTTGGCTAAGCATATAGGGAGTATGAAAGTATTAGAATACAATAAGCTTATTCAAACACTTGAAAAGTGTTTAATTGCATATTTGAGAGTAAAAAAAGGCATTTATTGGAAAACCACTTAGAAAATGGCTTTTTGCAGAAGCCATAAGCTTTGTTGATAAGCTGAGCCAAACACCCCCTGACTGGACATCTTTTGCTTGTTCGGTTCTATGGTAGATGTTGAGGATTGATTGTTTGCATTAATTTACCAATTCTGTACCATTTTGTCGCGCAGCTTCTTTTTTGGAACTGCGGATTTTATTACAAATTGTTTCATTTTCAGTGGTCGTGTTTTAACATCATTATATTGTTTATCAGATACTTTTCAAGATGGTAGAAGAAAATCCTAGAGATGTTGGCCAGGATATGGAGGATATAGGGGTTGTATATGGTGATGAGACTCTCCCACGCTTGTATGAAAATTCTCGTATATCGTCGGACCAGCTTCAGCCACAATCTGGTAATCAACTTATTCATTAGTGTTTAATGACATGCATTAAATATTATAACTAAATTTATCATCTTTTCAGGCACTGTGAAGCGTGCTGTGGCCCTTGGACGTTATCTTCAAAATCCATTAGCAATGGCTGCTACCCTTTGTGGACCATCAAGAGAAATATTATCTTGGAAACTTAGTCCTTTAGAAAGCTTTCTCACACCTGATGAAAAATATGGTATGGTTGAACAAATTATGGTAGATGCAACTAACCAAGTTGGCCTGGATATAAATTTAGCTATAAGCCATGAGTGGTTATTTGCTCCACTACAGTTCATTTCTGGGCTTGGGCCCAGAAAAGCTGCTTCATTGCAGAGGTCCTTAGTGAGAGCTAGTTCAATATATACCAGAAAAGACTTATTAAGCCACAGTCTTGGTAAAAAGGTGTTTGTGAATGCTGTCGGGTTCTTACGTGTTCGTCGAAGTGGAAATGCTGCTAGCAGTAGCCAGTTTATCGATTTATTGGATGATACCAGAATCCACCCGGAATCATATGGTCTTGCACAAGAATTGGCTAAAGATATGTACACTGCAGATGCTCAAGATGAAGTAAACGATGATGAAGACATGCTAGAAATGGCAATAGAGCATGTGAGAGAAAACCCCACTTTATTAAGACGTCTTGAAGTCGATGCATATGCCAAATCCAAGAAACGTGAGAATAAGAAAGACACTTTAAATCATATAAGATTGGAGTTGATACATGGTTTTCAAGACTGGCGAAGACCGTATGCAAAACCAAGTGAGGATGAGGCGTTTTATATGCTTTGTGGGGAGACTGAGGAGACGCTTGCAGAGGGTAAAATCGTCCAAGCAACTGTCCGTAGGGTTCAACCCCAGAGAGCAGTATGTTTTCTTGAGTCGGGGTTGACTGGTTTACTTAGTAAAGACGACTATAGCGATGACCGTAGAGATAATGATTTAACTGAGAGGTTGAATGAAGGTGATATATTGACTTGTAAGATTAAATCAATTGTGAAAAATGAAAGGATCAAAGTGTTTTTAAGCTGTAGAGAAAGTGATTTAAGGAGTGACAGCTCTAAAGAATACAAAAAGATTCCATACTATCATGAAGACCTTGACAGTATAGAGACCGTCAAAGAAAAAGCCCGTAAAGCCAAAGAGTTAGCAAAGAAGCATTTTAAGTCTAGAATGATTGTTCACCCTCGCTTCCAGAATATTACAGCTGATGAAGCAATGGAGGTGCGTGTTTGGATAATCAGTTTTATACTATACTTACATAAAAACAGATAGTAAATGGTGAAATAAATTCATCAAACGATTTTTGAGACATCTACTCCCTACCTTTTTCTCATTAAGAAATGCCAAATTATGCATAAGTTTTGTTAATAAATAAAATCTCAAAACATCATCTCTGAGAGATTATCATGACTATCCAAATCACTTAAATCACTTTTAAGAAGCACATCGAAACACCACATACTAAAAATCTTACTGAATTTTATATAGTTGCTTTTAGATTTATAGCAAACTTAATTTACTGTTACTTATGTTTTATTCATGATGATCTGTCTTCGTATACAGATGTTGTCTGATAAGGAACCTGGTGAGAGCATCATTCGTCCTAGCTCTCGTGGGACATCATACTTAACTTTGACTCTCAAAATCTACAAGGATGTTTATGCTCACAAAGACATTATCGAAGAGGGAAAGGAGAACAAGGGTCCAGGTGTGCTGCGCCTCGGAAAAACACTAAAGATAGGAGAGGATGTTTTTGAAGATCTGGACGAGGTCAGCTTTGTACTAGTTGAAACTAGTTCATTTTTTTTAAAGTCCTGTGATCAAATAAAACATATTTAGACCTCTTTAACAAATGATTAAACTGGTCATAAGTTTTGTTTGCAAACTATCTATTGCAGGTGATGGATCGTTACGTTGACCCATTAGTAACTCACTTAAAGAAAATGCTGGAATACCGCAAGTTTAAAGAAGGGAGTAAAGCAGAAGTTGACGAGAGTTTAAGGAAAGAAAAAATGGAAAATCCATCAATAATCGTTTACTCCTTTGGTATATCTCATGAACATCCAGGCACGTTTATCTTAACGTATGTAAGGAGTTCAAATCCACATCATGAGTATATTGGATTGTATCCAAAGGGATTCAAATTCCGCAAGAAGATGTTTGAGGAAATTGACAGACTTGTGGCATATTTTCAACGACACATAGGTGATCCGCAAGATGCAGGACCGTCAATTCGTTCAGTTGCTGCCATGGTGCCAATGCGTAGCCCTGCAACTGGCGGTTGGGGTGGTTCTAGTAGCCATGATTATAGAGGTCATTCGGGAGATCGAGATAGATCATCCACTCCAAGTTCTAGAACCGGTGAGTCTGAACAACCTTATTTTACAATAACTTAAATTCTTACAAACACGCATAGATACGCTGGATAAGGTGTGTAAGTGCGTTGACTTGATATAGTTTGAGTGCCACATAGTGGAGTCATCAAAGTATAAAGCGACTCAAAAGGCTTTTTTGTTTCTAAACTGACTGGAATTGGCATAAATGCTGTTTTGAAAGTTTGGCGGGTTTGGTCTATATGTATTATTTTAAAAATATGGATGTAATAATGGATAATTTTTTTATTGAATTACGTTGTCAAATACCTTTGCAGGTAGAAGTGATTACAGAAATGGTGGTAGGCATGATGCACATCCGAGTGGTGTGCCAAGGCCTTACGGTGGTGGAAGCGGGCAGGGCAGAGGACGGGGATCATACAACAGACGATATGACGTTGGAAATGGAAGGTCTAAGGATGGGGAAGATGGATATGGTGGTTTCCCAGGTGCAAAAGCTCAGAACTCGCCAGGAAGAGAAGCTTTTCCTGGCGGTAGTAAGAGAGTGCAGTCACAAGCAGGAGGAAGTAGTGCTGGGTGGGCCAGTGGGTGGTAGTCTGGTTGTGCATTCTATAGTTTTTTTAACATGAAATGGAAACTTAAAACACACTGATAAATATTGTTCCCTGTACTCTGTGTTATGTCCCTTTGATAGAATTAGAATTTTGTTCCGGCTTTGACTCTCATTGTTGGTGTTCGTTTATGATAGAAATATATAAAATTCTAAGTACAAAGGTGCTTTGTTTCAAGCCAATAGAATTGGTTTCGATTTTCGGACAACGTTGAGACTTGGGTACTTATTGCTGTACTTTATATAAAATCATGAATTGCTTACTTAATTGGAAGCCTATGTTCATATTATCATACTATTTTGCTTTCAACTAGAAGTGGCAAAACGGATGGGCCGGGCGGGCACGGACACGGACTAGAATGGGCACGGGCTTAAACGGGCATGGGCTAAACGGACATATGTTATACAAATCGCTTTATAGAAGACAAAATGACGAAATAAATTTTTTAAACGTAATACGCTATTTATATTTAAAATTATATATATAAGTTTTTCTTCAAAAATGATTGTGTTCGTTGTGCCCATTTAACTTTTCAATGGGCTAAATGTGCCCATTTCAAAAAAAAGAGAAGGCTAAATGTGCCCAAATCTTTTACAAAGTAGCCAAAATTAGCTTATTTTTTTCATTTTGGGCACAAATTACAACATCTACTTTCAACCTGGTGATAACTTTTATTAGGTTCTGCTTCTGCCAACAAAGCCACTGAATATATGGTTTTATCCTTCACAGCGAATTATTTATCCAAATTCATAGTTGTTACTTTATACGCTAAAGTTAACATCGTCACCCTAAATGATGGTTTTATCCTTTCACTTCAAAAATAGTTCTTATGGAATCTAGACTCGAAATGTTCAATCATATGGAAGTCGCATACATATGTGACTAGACAAGCATATCAGATTCCCAAGCCGCAACAAATAAAACAAACCATTTCCTTTTTCATTCCTTAAACTGTCACAAAGTAACTAAGACAAGTCTAGCAAAGCATAAAGTATACCACGAGTAAAACAATCTCATCAATCGCCAACATACACAAATAGCCCAAGAAAATGATTACTTTTAGTTTGTGAGTTCCATAATTGCAGACACAATGTCCCCTTCTGCAGCCTTTAGAGCCCTAACAGCCTTTGACCTTGAAACCCCTGCTTGTGTCATCACCAACTCGATGTCCTTAGGCTCCACTCCAGTCTCATCAACATCTTCATCATCCTGGGCAGTTGCAGATGCTGTCTCAGGCTTGTATCCAGCATTGCTAAAGTTTGGTGCTTTGAATTGCTCTGCTGCCTGACTCTGCATCTGTGAGTTTAGATCTTCAATCTTTGCTTCACCAAATATCACATATGTATCTGAAGCAGGAGACTTGAACACATCGGGCTTTGAGATCACAAACAAGATCTGCAACACGATAACACTAGTCAGCAGTCACTCACTAGTAACATTTGCTCTCTTAGACTAAACTATGTGTCGATTTAGACTGCTGTTATAAAGATGAAAAGAGTAAATGTTTTTAGGTTAGAAACTTACATTCTTGCTCTTTTTGACAGTAACATGACTGACTCCAGGAATAGGCTTCATCCCAAGCTTTAGCATAGCCTTTCGGCTCTTCTTCTCACTTCTGGTTTGCCTAGACCTACCAGTTACATCCAAGTGGCCTGCTTACAACACATAACAAGCATATAAGTTACAATTAAGATTCTACACTTGCTTAGTTGGTTTATACCAAGAATCATGATAACGAATGAAAACAAGATTCTACATGAAAAAACTAGATAAGGACAAATATTTGGTTTATAGCAAAGCATTATACTTTAGTATTCCGGTCAGGCACAATGAGACAAATATTATTGATCAATAGGCAACAGTTTAAAGTAACTAGTACAAATCACATACTCTTACCTTCACCATCATCTTCTTCAATGTCATCATCGTCATCTTCACCATTGTCATCATCTTCAACCAATGGTTCATCATGCTGCATAAAAATCCTTTAAACATCAGAGACATTACCGATATGGACATCATCCTTACTAATTGTGTTGGTTGCGTTTACAATCCAAACTAATCGAGCAAAACATGAATTTACACAATACCTAAGACTCATCCTAGTTCATAAAAGTACTAAGAGCTTCACAATTCCAGCAAACAAATAAAGATCGAGCAATAAAGTAATCATGTTAACCAAACTAATGTTCGGATAATCAGTTTTACGAAACCAACTAATTACGTTTGCAAAACTCTGTCCCAAAAAAGCAGGTCTCAACCTACTAAAAAAACGCAGATAATCAACTTTTTGCTGATGGTTTGCCAAAGACCATTTTCTGCTTACGGGGTCTTTGTTTTAGCTTATTTGTCCGGGGTATGGGCTTATCATCTTTTGAAAGCTAATAAACTCGATTTCTAGGGCGTATGAGCTTTTTAAGCCTATAACTTAGTTAAGCTCATAATCCCACAAAACCGAGCTCATTAGCTCTTGAAAAGTCCAATAAGCCGGAAATATAAGCTAAAACAAACACCCCTGATTTACATTTCGCAAACGCAATAACCAAATAATCACTCTCAAAACACGATCCCCAATACCCTCTTAGCAACCCAACAACAATACAATCACTTCAAAACAAACCCATAAACCTTTATAAACTTTGCAAGAATCACCAACTCTTCAACATATATATACAAAGTTCATATGGTCACAAAAATACATATACACAACATTTATAAATCTTAAGCTAAAAGCCTAAAACAGAACCATAAGCTAAAACAAACACCCCCTTATTCACATTTCGCAAACGCAATATAACCACTCTCTTAGCAATCTAACAACAATATAAACACCTCCAAAACACAAAACCAAACACACCCATAAATCTTTATAAACTTAGCAACTATTCAACATTTATATTCATACCAAGTTCACATGATCACAACAACATATATACAAAATAATAATAATAATAATAAATAATAAATAAATAAATAAATAAATAATAAAGAAAGAAAAAAGAAGAAAAAAAAGACATAGATAAATAATACAAGAATGTAACAAAAAGATTCAAAAGAATATACCAAGTTGACAACATTTTATATAGTTTCTTGGGTCAAAATGTAAAAAAATAAACATAGACAATAATACAAGAAAATAATAAAAGATGTTTTAAGGATGATGATGTTACATACATCGATCTTTTGTTGTTCGAGATGGGTGGCAAGAAGTTCTTCTTGTGTTTGAGCAGCCATTTTTACACACTTTCTTTTAGTACAAGAAAATTAATATTGCAAAACCCTAAAGACAACCTGTAAACCCCAAACTTGTATTTATATACCAATTTTTTTTTTTTTTTTTTTTTTTTTTTTTTTTTTATTATTATTATTATTTTTTACAGGTGTAATTTATCTTTTCCATACCTTGGGTTTACACTGTTTACCAAACAGGCCCAAAATTGAACATTGATTTACATACCGACATGCAAACTCTTTTTACCATTTCGGAAAGAAAAAAAAATGATTTGTACATTTAACTTTTTAATTGAGACATATCATATAACAACCTAAATTCCGTTATGACATTTGAACCCTTAATAGGTGTACGACTTAAAATATGAACGACATTCGAATATATATAATTCGAGATACCATTTGAACTTTTGAATACGAAATTAACCTAAGTGAACTATACGTTATGAATGAAAACTACAAGATATGAACCCATGACCGAAGTTTAATAAAAGAAAATCGACACAACTCTTATATATTTTGTATATCACACGTTTAATAGGTCTATTTGAGGTCCGATCCTTAATAAAAACTTGTACCCAACATCACTAAATAATATGTTCTCATAAAATTTGAAATTGTGAAAAGATTTAGTCCAGCCCACATCCCCTAATACTCGGCATCTTCCAGCCCCTATTTCCCCCTTTTCGTTACTCACTTCAACAAACCATATACACACCTTACTTTCACACACAAAACCCTAACACTAAAATTCAAACGGCAGCCTCATTCTCTTCAAGAAATTCAGCAAGGGGCGAAGCAAAAGAGCATGTGGTGACCAGATTCGTGAGTAAATGAGAGCACAAATGATCGGGGTTGAATCCAGTTCGAAGAGTTTGGTTTTGGTTCGAAGGGTGTTAAGCTTTTGGTTCTCTTGATCCATGTTCTTTGTTCTGTTCGTTTAAATCGACCAAAGGTATATCTATAACCGTTTTGTGTTTTGCTTAATTCGACTCATATGTATGTACATGTAACAGATTCGAGAAACCCAAACATCTATATGCTAATCTGAATCTGATATGTTTTACTATTCGATTAATATGTAAAAGAGGCCACATGAAATCATAAATTAATATGTTTAAAACTTGTGTAACTCGAGCTATTACTTTCTGTTCCATTCGGCCACGTTTTGATCTGATTCGAGCCACTTGTTTTCGACCTATATCTGATCTCTAAACCCTAATATGATATCTATAACATGCTTTCTAATCTGAGTAAAACCCTAGAATGTTTAAGACGTACACATTAATACGAATGGATTAGGGCTCGTTTTATGATTTTATGTGAATGTTTCTGTTTTGTTTTGGCTCGGGGTGTTGGCTGTGATGGTGTGATCTTGGTGTGAACATATGAATATGTTAAGGTAATGTTTAATACAGGTCTTGTGATATATAGAGGTCTCGTGTGCGTTTGTGTAAATAAACATGTTATGTGATGGCTTAAAACGGTTTTGATCGGGACTGTTTTGTAATCTGAATATATGCACTTTAGAACGTGAGTTTCTTAAGCTTCTAATACTGAATTCTTACATGTAAACCTAGTTTAGTGTCTTAGATAAGTTCTCCAATTGGTTTGGAGTGAATTGGAGTTGATTTGATTACATTTTTGAATTTTATATGATTAAGTGTCGAATTTGAGTTTTGAGAACCTAAAATCAGTCGATGTTTTTGATTTTTCATTTTCAAACCACAAGGAGTTAAGAGTTCTCCTTTTAGAAGGGTGATATTTAAGTAATGTGTGACTTCCTGGAATTTTTGTGTATTTTTCTGAAGTGTCTAAATGGGTAAATTAAATGTAAACTTTCGGGGTGTTTCTGCAGTTCACTTCTGGACATGTTTGGGTAAACGATTTTTGAAATGGTGTTTGAACTTGGAAATAAATTCTGGGAAAATTCATGTAAGCTAACAAGACATATAGGTACATGTGTAAATTATTATAGCCTATGAGTAAGAGTCAAAGTGTGGTTTTAAAATTCGTAAGTGAAGGCTAAAGTATGCTAAAATCAGAAAATTTGTTAAGAAGCTAAAGGTCTTGTGAATTCATGTGTTTGAACAATAAAATGTGCTTAAGTAATAAGTATGATACATTTGGTCATATGTTAACCTAATTTTGAAAATGAAACCCTAAGTTCATTAATTGTGAATTGTGACCCGAGGTTGGAAACTTACTAAATATGGAAACTTACTAATGATGGAAAGTTACTAATTATGGAAAGTTACTAAATATGGAAGGTTACTAAAAATGGAAAGTTTTTAAAAATAGAAGAAAACCTTAATATGTTAATCTGCACAACAACAAGTGATGAATCAGTAATAACTTGTTAAATGGTCTTTAAATAATAAGACGATCATTAATTCGTGTAGATTCGCTGAAGAAAGAGTAACTTCCGATCCTTGTGTTTTCTGATATGGTTTCATTGCAGTTTGAGGTACAGATATTTTACCCTTTCTCAGTAAGGGTGTTTTCTCTCATGACTTCTCGATCCTTGACTTTGATCATTTGCTCTGTTATGATTTCGTTTGATATGAGCCTTTGCTATGATTCATTTGATATGATCCTTTGGATTGATATTCGTTGATGTGATATTCGTTTGCTATCCATTTGCTATGATATGTTTTCGTTCAGTTTGATATGCTCTGATTGATATTCGTTTTACTATTCGTTGATGTGATATTCGTTTGCTATCCATTTGCTATGATATGTTTCCGTTCAGTTTGATATGCTATGATTAGATATGATATGATGACTTGATATGATATGATATGATTTGTTCTGTTTTGTTGCCCGAGCTATTTAACTAGCTATAGAGGTACCATGGTCATGTCATTGATGGCACCAATGGCATGACACTATCTGTGGCGATGTGATTAGTCAACGGCGTCCCCATTTGATATGATATGATATGTGATCACTTGGCCATTATGATATGTGTGTATACTTGTCTAGAACAAGTGTATATATATTATTTGTTTTGTAGGGGGCGTATGGATGCATCCTAGGTACTTTGTTTCGTTTTGTAGTGATTGGCTGTGTGTGCCTTACACCCCTCTCACATTTTGGGAGCTAGCTAATCCATTTGGTACTTGAGAGGTCTCCCCTCCTTGTACAACTTATGATTTGACGAATATATGGATATGATATGATTATGTGACTAAGCATGTGGCATGCTTTCTGAGCTCGATGGGCATTTCTGTTCTATTATATGATTATGATTCTCTGATTGATTCCTTATGATTATCTGATCCGTAGTGTCTCTTGATCTCTCACTTCATTTGACTTATGATATTTGTTCAGTTGATCTTTGATCTCTCATTCTTTTGACAGATGATATTCGTTTCAGCAGGAGCTTATGTTTCCTTTTCCATATACTTATATATGTTTTGATTATTCGTTTGTTATATATATATATATAATATATATATATATATATATATATATATATATATATATATATATATATATATATATATATATATATATATATCTGTTCACTAGGCTTTTTAAGTTCAGCCGCATTTCTTTTCCTGCGTCAGGTTTTAGTTTGAAAGCTAGAATTGAGTGAAGAGTGGATATGAGCTCTTAGTGGACTACCATGTTGATAGATGCCTTTTGCTTCTGGGTTAGACTTGGATTTAGATTCAGTTAGATTTAGTTTGGATTTGTATTTCAGTTTTGGAACGCATCATGTTTAGAGTTAGTATTTCATTGTTATCTTAGAATACCTTTGTAATCATTATGTTTATAAGTCTTCCGCTTGTGTTGTATGTTCTGATGGACACCATAATGTGGCATTTTGACCCTTGTCGGGTTGGGGTGTTACATATCAAATTATGCATTAAACAATTATATTGTATATATATTCTGCTTTAGCAGCTTGTATATTAAAATGTGTAAATCAATAACACGTCTTACAAGTCATCTCTTATTTTTAAATGATGGTAAATATCTAAAATTATTTTTCTTTTTTCTCAAAATAAATGTTAAACTTTTTTTTTTTTTTTTTTGGGATTTATTTTATAGTAAGTGTTAACTTTCAAATTAAAATTGTACAAGACATTTCAAAGGAATTAAGATATTATTTAATTAGTTGAAGAGACATCACTTCTAGTTTTTTTTAAAAATGTGTAGTTTTAATAGTTGACACTATTAAAAGTCATGTGTCTCAATGGTATCTCATTTTGTGTTAGAAACCCTCCAACAAAATAGTTGTGGGTTCATGTACTGCTTAAGACACGTGAAATAGATATATGATGTAAATGTTATGAGATAATTAAAATTGTCGTTCTAAAAAAATAGTTGACACTTTTTCTTTGTCAGAAAAAATAAATTTTTAACTTAGCAATTTATTTGGACTTCAAACTTTAACAAATTAAATTTTTAAAGAGTAAATTGCATTTTTGGTCCCTGTGGTTTGGCCAAATTGCAGATTTGGTCCCCAACTTTTTGAAAGTGCACCAATGGTCCCCATTTTCAAGTTTTCGTTGTATTTTTGGTCCCTGGCCTCAGTCAAAAGACAGAAATACCCCTGTCCTTTTCTTTTAATATATTCCTTTTCAGTTTTTAACACAAATGGTCCTTGTGTTGCGCAAGGCTTTACAAATTTAGTCATTTTTTTTCACAAATGGTCATTCTTACACAAAATCGTCCTTGTGTTGCGCAAGACTTACACAAATGGTCCTTGAGTCCGTTTTTCTTCCGTTTTCGTCCGTTTTTCTTACGTTTTTTTCCGTTTTGGTCCGTTTTTATCCGTTTTTCTTACGTTTTTGTCCGTTTTTCTTACGTTTTCGTCCGTTATTCTTACGTTTTTTCCGTTTTCATACGTTTTTGTCCGTTTTTCTTACGTTTTTTCCGTTTTTATCCGTTTTTGTCCGTTTTTCTTACGGTTTTTACGTTTTTGCCCGTTATTCTTACGTTTTTTTTTCCGTTTTCATACGTTTTTGTCTGTTTTTCTTACGTTTTTATCCGTTTTTGTCCGTTTTTCTTACGTTTTTTACGTTTTCGTCCGTTATTCTTACGTTTTTTCCGTTTTCATACGTTTTTGTCCGTTTTTCTTACGTTTTTTTCGTTTTTATCCGTTTTTGTCCGTTTTTCTTACGGTTTTTACGTTTTTGCCCGTTATTCTTACGTTTTTTCCGTTTTCATACGTTTTTGTCCGTTTTTCTTACGTTTTTATCCGTTTTTGTCCGTTTTTTTTTCGTTTTTGTTCATTTTCTTTACGTTTTTGTACCTTTTTTTCCATTTTCTTTTTTTTGTCCGAATTTTTTATATAGTCCAAAAGAAGAAAAAAAAATTTCGGACAAAAAAGAAAAAAAAAATCGGACAAAAATTTTGATTTTTTTTTTTAATTTTATTTATTTTTTTAAAAAAATTTGGTCCAAAAAAATCGGACAAAAAATTTTTTTATAAAAAAATAAATTTTTTTATAAAAAAATAAATTTTTTGTCCAAATTTTTTTTTTTTTTTTTTATATAGTCCAAATTTTTTTAAAAAAATAAATAAAATTAAAAAATTAAAAAAAAAAAATCAAAATTTTTGTCCGATTTTTTTTTTTTTCTTTTTTGTCCGAAATTTTTTTTTCTTCTTTTGGACTATATAAAAAATTCGGACAAAAAAAAGAAAATGGAAAAAAGGTACAAAAACGTAAAGAAAATGAACAAAAACGATAAAAACGGAAAAAAACGTAAGAAAAACGGACAAAAACGGATAAAAACGTAAGAAAAACGGACAAAAACGTATGAAAACGGAAAAAACGTAAGAATAACGGGCAAAAACGTAAAAACCGTAAGAAAAACGGACAAAAACGGATAAAAACGGAAAAAACGTAAGAAAAACGGACAAAAACGTATGAAAACGGAAAAAACGTAAGAATAACGGACGAAAACGTAAAAAACGTAAGAAAAACGGACAAAAACGGATAAAAACGTAAGAAAAACGGACAAAAACGTATGAAAAACGGAAAAAACGTAAGAATAACGGGCAAAAACGTAAAAACCGTAAGAAAAACGGACAAAAACGGAAAAAACGTAAGAAAAACGGACAAAAACGTATGAAAACGGAAAAAACGTAAGAATAACGGACGAAAACGTAAAAAACGTAAGAAAAACGGACAAAAACGTAAGAAAAACGGACAAAAACGGACCAAAACGGAAAAAACGTAAGAAAAACGGACGAAAACGGAAGAAAAACGGACTCAAGGACCATTTGTGTAAGTCTTGCGCAACACAAGGACGATTTTGTGTAAGAAGGACCATTTGTGAAAAAAAAGGACTAAATTTGTAAAGCCTTGCGCAACACAAGGACCATTTGTGTTAAAAACTGAAAAGGAATATATTAAAAGAAAAGGACAGGGGTATTTCTGTCTTTTGACTGAGGCCAGTGACCAAAAATGCAACGAAAACTTGAAAATGGGGACCATTGGTGCACTTTCAAAAAGTTGAGAACCAAATCTGCAATTTGGCCAGACCACAGGGACCAAAAATGCAATTTACTCTTAAATTTTTAAAGAGTAAAAACGATACGTTAGTGATCAAGGAAATAATAATTATATTATGGGTATGTTTGACAAAATTAGCTGTAAACTGTATGGTGTAAGCTGTTAACTGTGAGCTGTAAGCTGTAAACTGCAAAGCTGTAACATGAGCTACAAGCTGTATCTTTTTTTCAATAAAAGTGTTTGGTAAGTTATGTCACGGACTTGTCTCTACAAGGTCTTCCGTGCGCACTTAGTCTCGACTAAGCTCAGCCTTGCTCGAATACTCAACGATGTATGTAACTAAAGAAAGCTTCAAAGATGGAACAAGTGGAATAAGGAAAATGCTTTGTATTACTAGAGAACTTTGCTTGAGAGATTACAAGTGAAAATGTTTGGATGCCTTGAACAAATGAGGCCTCCCCTATTTATACTACTCCTACCAACACTATTTACAAGTTCTACATCCTTCCGGGAAGCTTCTAGGACTTTCATAAGCTTCTAGTAAGCTTCTATGTAGTTCTAGAGCTTCCTACATCTTCTATATTCTTCCAACACATTCCAAAGGCTTCCAAGGAGTTCCTAGCTTATTCATGATCTTCCAAGAGAAGTGTAGAATAATCCGGAATCCTGATATACCTCGGAAATAATCGTATTTAGTAGGCGGGTCGTGACATCCTCCCCCACCTAAGCTCGCGACGTCCTCGTCGTGCCTTCCTCACGATACTTCTTGATCTTGTCCGCAAATTGCCACAATAAGTCTTCAGCCTCCCAACTTGCTTCGCTATCGGGCAAATCGCGCCACTTGACCAAGTATTCCTTATAGCTCGGCACTCCTCGTCTTCGTATCGTACGATCCGACAAGATTTCCTCAACCTCTCGATCGTACGAAGTTACAACCGCTGTCGGTGCCCGCTTGGACACCCCTCGTTCCGGGTCTTCCTCGTCTCCATGATAAGGCTTGAGAAAACTAACATGGAAGACCGGGTGAATCTTCAACTTGGGCGGTAGTTGAAGTCGATAAGAAACTTTCCCGACACGTCCAATCACCGGGAAAGGGCCTTCATACCTCCGTATCAATCCCTTATGCACCTTCCTCAATGACTTGAATTGTTGAGGCAAGAGCTTCACCATTACTTGGTCTCCGACCTCGAACTCGACGTGTCTTCTTTTCCCATCCGCCCACTTCTTCATCTTCTTAGCCGCTTTGTCCAACGAAGCCCGAGCTAAATCCGCTTGCTCATGCCATTCCTTCATCGTCTTGTAAGCGGCCGGACTACTCCCCTCGTATGATGCGGCTAAGGCATTAGGAGTCAATGGTTGGCGCCCCGTGACCAACTCAAAAGGACTCTTCCCCGTGGCTTCACTCCGTTGCATGTTGTAAGAGAATTGAGCAACATCAAGGAGTTTAGCCCAATCATGTTGGTTGGCACTCACATAGTGCCGAAGATAGAGCTCCAATAATGCGTTTACCCTCTCCGTTTGCCCGTCCGTTTGGGGATGAAAACTCGTAGAGAAGTTCAATTCCGTTCCCATGATCTTGAACAGCTCCGACCAAAAGCGCCCAATGAATCTAGGATCTCGATCACTAACGATTACCTGTGGCACTCCCCAATACTTCACCACATTCTTAAAGAAAAGCTTAGCCGTAACGTCCGCTGTAACGTCGGGTGGTGCGGCAATGAAAGTTCCATACTTCGAGAATCGATCGACCACCACGATAATACTCCCACTTCCTTCCGACTTCGGCAAGCATGTGATAAAGTCCATGGAAACACTCTCCCATGGTCCCTTGGGCGTAGGTAAGGGCTCCAATAATCCTCCGGACTTCTTTTGCTCTATCTTATCTTGTTGGCAAATAAGGCACGTCCGCACGAATGTCTCGACATCGTCCTCCATCCTTGGCCAATAATAAGTGCCTTCGACCAATGCCAACGTCCTCTTAATCCCTGGATGACCGGCCCACTTCGAATCGTGACACTCCTTCAAGATTATCCGCCTAAGATCTCCCCACTTAGGTACGTAAAGCCGATCTCCTTTGGTGAACAACATGTCTCCTTTTAGCCAAAATCTCCGAGTCTTTCCATCTCTCGCTAGGGCCATGAGCTTCTTGGCAAAAGGATCATGTTCCAATCCTTCCTTGATTCGATCTTGGAGGAAGAATTGGGCTTGGGTGATTGCTGCAAACTCCGCCTTGCGACTCAATGCGTCGGCTACCACATTAGCCTTCCCCGGCTTGTACTCCAATTGGTAGTCGAACTCGGCTAGGAAGTCTTGCCACCGAGCTTGCTTGGGACTTAACTTCTTTTGGGTTTGAAAATAACTCGTGGCAATGTTATCCGTCTTGATCACGAATCTCGAACCCAACAAATAATGCCTCCAAATCCTCAAGCAATGGACGACCGCCGTCATCTCTTTCTCTTGCACCGTGTACTTCCTTTCCGTCTCATTTAACTTCCGACTCTCGAATGCGATCGGGTGTCCGTCTTGCATTAGAACTCCTCCAATAGCAAAGTCCGATGCATCCGTATGTAACTCGAAAGGCATGGTCACATCCGGTAGTCTCAACACCGGTTCCTCCATAACCGCCTTCTTCAATCTCTCGAACGCCGCTTGGCACTTCTCATCCCACATCCAAGCTTTGTTCTTCTTCAATAGGTCCGTCAATGGAGATGCTATCGCCGAGTAGCCCATGATGAACCTTCGATAATAGTTCACCAAGCCAAGGAAAGACCTCAACTCCGTCACCTTGGTTGGTGGTTCCCACTCTTGGATAGCCTTTACTTTTGCCCCGTCCATCATCAATACACCGCCTTTGATCTTGTGTCCCAAGAACTCGACTTCGTCTTGGGCGAAGGAGCATTTCTCCAACTTCACATAAAGCTCGTTGTCTCGCAACACTTGGAACACCTGTTTCAAATGCAAGACATGCTCCTCCAAGGTATGACTATAAACAACAATATCGTCCAAGTATACCACCACAAATTTATCAAGGAACGGGTGAAACAACTTATTCATGAGGGTGCAAAATGTAGCGGGAGCATTCGTTAAACCGAAAGGCATGACTAAGAACTCGTAAGAACCATACCTCGTAACACATGTTGTCTTAGCCTCGTCTCCCTCCGCTATCCGTACTTGGTAGTACCCCGATCTCAAGTCTAACTTGGAGAAGTATCTCGCCTTTCCAAGTTGATCAAATAAATCCGCAATAAGAGGAATAGGGTACTTGTTCTTGATCGTTACCTTGTTAAGTGCCCGGTAGTCTATACACATTCGCAATGATCCGTCCTTCTTCCTTTGAAATAGCACCGGCGCACCATACGGGGCTTTCGAGGGTCGAATATAGCCCGCATCCAATAGATCCTTGAGTTGTTTACGCAACTCCTCCAACTCCGGTGGTGGCATTCGGTAAGGGGCTTTGGCGGGTGGTTTGGAACCTGGTTCCAACTCGATGGTATGATCTACCTCCCTCCTAGGTGGTAGCTTCTTGGGCAACTCCTTGGGCATCACGTCCTTGAACTCATCAAGTACCCGCTCGATCTCCTTCGGTACCTCCACTTTTCCCGACTCCTCATCCATCTCCAACCTTGTCACTGCCAAGTAACAAGGCTCGCTCTTGTTGTACCCCTTCTTGAATTGCATGGCCGAAAGGGTCTTCATTCCACACTTAGGATCCCGCTCCGTGCTTACCATGCAAGTCTTTCCGCCATCTAGGATACATAAAGAGTTAGCAAAGGGCATAGGGAAAGCTCGTACCTTATCGAGAAATTCCAACCCAAGAACCAAATCGAAGTCATCCATCGGGACCACCGACAAATCAATCGTCCCTTCCCATTCTCCAATCTTTGCCCGAACATCTTTGGCCACTCCTTCCATTGGTTTGGCCTTCGAGTTTACTGGCTTGAACGTTCCACTCCCTTTCGTAGCGTTAATCCTTAACCGTTTGGCTTCATCAACCGACACGAAATTATGAGTGGCACCGGAATCAACTAGGGCACGTACCTTGATTCCATTGATGGTTGCTTCCACGTATTGTAGGCCCTTCCCTACAACTTTTGGCACCTCCGTCTTTGCCTTGATTGCATTCAAGATCCTCATCGAGCTCATGCATCCACCATCGCTCGTTCCTTCGTCTTCATGAGCTATCATTCCATTGAGGCTTGCTTTCTTAGGGCAATCTCGAGCTCTATGAGGTCCATCGCATATGAAGCATCCACCCGTCTTATAATTAGTCTTCAAGTCCTTGCCCTTTCCGGTTGGTGGTTTACGTGCATTATCATTCTTTGCTTGTGCGGCTTTCTCTCCCCCACCTTTCTCTTGGTTCACCTTTCGATCCTTCGGCTTAAACGATTCCTTCCTCGTACCAAAGTCGATCAAGGCCTCGGCATGGGCAATAGCCGTAGCAAGGTCTTGAACTCCACGTCTTTCTAACTCCGTCTTAGCCCATCCTTGCAAACCGTCAAGGAAATAGAAAAGGGAGTCTTGGTCGGAAAGATCCGGAATCTCCAAGACAAGTGTAGTGAATTCCTTGACATACTCCCGGATCGTTCCGGAATGCTTAAGTTTACGAAGTCGACTCTTTGCTTCGTTCTTAGCATTCTCCGGATAGAATTGCTTCTTAAGTTCCGTTACAAAATCAGCCCAAGTATTGATAGTACACGTACCTCGCTCGATATCTCCATATCGACGTCTCCACCATAACGCCGCGGTATCCTTCAAGTATCGGGTCGCCATCTTGATCTTGGAGTCGTCATCCGTGATTTTGACACCTTCCAAGTATTGCTCCATTTCCCACAAGAAATCATCAACCGCCCTAGCTTCTCGCTTTCCCACGAACGGTGATGGCTTAGGAACATCTATCTTTGGAGCATGATGACTAGCTTCGCCACCCCCATTAGCCATAGACCGCTTGCATAGCACCACATCGGCTTGCAAGTCTTCAATGGTCTTATGAAACTTGGAGATCTCTTCTCCAAACTCATCTCGCAACTTTGTGACTTCACCCATGAGCATCTCTTTGAGACCAAGGATCTCACGCTTGAAGTCGCCACTAAGAGTATTGAAAATGACCTTAAAGTCATCCTTCATGTCCGTAAACTCGGAGTTTAGACCTTCCAAGCCCTCGACTTTGTCCTTCAACTCCGTCACGGATGTCTCAACACCCGTCAATCTCTTATCCAAACTTGACACAACGTCCTTAGACGCACCTCTCTTCTTGTTGTCTTGACGCTTATCGTCTCGACCTTGCCTCTCGTCAAGAATCTCAATTCCACCAGCACCAATCTTCTCGATTTCGGTTGCCATCGCCTAGAATCAACCTGGCTCTGATACCACTTGTCACGGACTTGTCTCTACAAGGTCTTCCGTGCGGCACTTAGTCTCGACTAAGCTCAGCCTTGCTCGAATACTCAACGATGTATGTAACTAAAGAAAGCTTCAAAGATGGAACAAGTGGAATAAGGAAAATGCTTTGTATTACTAGAGAACTTTGCTTGAGAGATTACAAGTGAAAATGTTTGGATGCCTTGAACAAATGAGGCCTCCCCTATTTATACTACTCCTACCAACACTATTTACAAGTTCTACATCCTTCCGGGAAGCTTCTAGGACTTTCATAAGCTTCTAGTAAGCTTCTATGTAGTTCTAGAGCTTCCTACATCTTCTATATTCTTCCAACACATTCCAAAGGCTTCCAAGGAGTTCCTAGCTTATTCATGATCTTCCAAGAGAAGTGTAGAATAATCCGGAATCCTGATATACCTCGGAAATAATCGTATTTAGTAGGCGGTCGTGACAGTTAGCTGTTAAATGTAAATATAAGATGTAAAATGACATAAAAGGACATATTTATAATTGTAAATAAATGTTTGGAGGGTATATCAGTAATTTAAAGTTTTAACAGCTCCAAGATGTTTAAAAAGCTTCATGAATCAGCTTTTCATTTATGAGCTATTTGTTTGAAATAAAAGCTTGAAGTTAATGTATCCAAACGGAGCTATTTATTTTAGAGGAGATTATTTTTTAACAAAAAGCTAACATCTCCTTCAAAAAGCCCCTACCAAACAGGTATATAATAATTATATTATAACTGTGTGTCATATAATTAATAGACGACATTGAACTTGTTGGTCAAAAGATGTGGATTGGCAGGGACATCTCAACCCTGTGTACCTACAAGGTATCCACCACCCCTACCCGGCAAAGGTGTGATGCCTGTGAAATGCCTAACTATGATACCCAATACATGCTGCGAGCCGGAATCGAACCCGCGCCCCTCAGTTGGTCAAGACATACATGTATTGGGCCCAAGCTTTAACTGGCAGCCGGTGGCCATCTGCGCTAAGCAGATGGTTGACATTGAACTTGTTATGACATAAAGTTCTTAAAATAAGTTAATAAGTAGATTATTAACACTAAAGATATAAAAAAATAAGTAAAAAAGTATACTATTTCTCAAAAAATAATACTGTATATGTTAGCACAAATATACAAATGTGGTGTTTTGTTACATGTGATAGTGACATAAATGATACGTGTCTAAATCCTTTTTAGTGATTAAAATGTAGCAGGAATGTAAATGAAAACGCCAACCTGACCAATAGGCCGAGGCTTCTTTTGGACACATTAGGTAGTTTAAACATGAAAGAAGCACATATAATATTTGAGACTCGAAGTTCATTATTGTAGAGACCAAGATTCATGTATTTCGTGGTTCGGGCGGCTTAGGTTGGCTGTTAAAGATGAAGGTGTTCATCTTAGAGAAAGAGTAGTGAGAGGGTGGAGAGAATATGTCAAATGTTTATCTTTATTGAAAGTAAACAAAATGACTGGTACAATAATCCCTCACACCCACATGGAGAGTCATGTGGGTATAAATAGGCTCTTTTACAACACAACTTTGCCTACTAAACATAAGTAGTCCCTGTGTGGGCTACTTAATACAAACCTAGTCCAATTCACGTGAGTGACGACATCTTTATAAAAAGCGAGTCTAACAATCTCCCTCCAAGATGTCGTCACAAGTGAATGGTTACAATGAGACCTATAAACAATACAAAGTAAATTACAAGAATAAACTTTTGCTGAAGTGCAGATTCTCTGTAGTCTAGATCCTGATGCAGACTTGAAGTTCTCTAATCCGAAGATCGCGGCATCGATCTTTGTGCTGACGGCACTAATACTTGTAGCTCTGAACTTCAACTGTAATGTACTAGTTAGGTTATTACTCCCTCCTAACTAGTGAGCCCTTTATTCTTTTCTGCTCCCTCCTGAAACGACAACTCTCTTTAGCCTTTAAGCACGCAGCGGAGACTGCAGCACAATGGTTGTCGTTTGGGAGCATTAACATATCTCACAAAGTAATTGCATCAAAGTAGGTAATAAGCCGTACTTCTCTCTCCATTTCCTTTTCCCTCCAAAGGGCGTACTTCTCCCTCCTGATGATTGCGAGTCATCGTAATCATCATATAATAATGTACATGGCTTGGAGTACCTTGATCTTGAAGCAATACTAAATCCATGATAGCACGTCGACAACCCGTCGAGGCTTAATTATTGTGAGAATATGTTAAAAAATACTCTCAATACGTCTCTCAAACCAACCGTAAAATTCACCGGCTTCTAATAAATGACCACATGTGGAGATAACCCGATATGACCAACTTGAACAAGAAGTAAACACCTCCCCTCAAATGTGACTTAATCTTGTACGATAATGTGACTAAGAACCTATACTGAGCACTACAACGTAACTCCTTAAAGCATAGGTCGGTTCATATACCCATCCATCCTTCCTTAATAGTATATGAACATCTCTTGAACTATCCACATCTTTGTGTGTCACTGAGTACTCCATCTCAGTTTTGATAGTTAACTAGGTCTTCGTCCATCCTCCCCTTGACCTATGAAAACTAGATAATCCAAGACTTAATCACTACACCCATGAGAGCCCAAACAAGTATCTCAACAAGTCATGCATCCAACCAACCTCTAGACTTTGAGATAAATAAGTACACATGCACGAAAAATGTCACTTCAAAATCAAATCAATAATACCATTCTTCTCCCGTAGTCATTCTTCTTACCCATATTAGCCGTGAATGATGTATCCCCGTGATTGTTGCGATGGTAACCCTATATCCCTCTTTTTTTTTTTTTTTTTTTTTTTTTTTTTTTTTTTTTTTTTTTTGACATAATTTGAAATACACAAGGAAATGCCGTTACAAGAAGGCTAGAAAAATTTGAGTATAACAGATTTTGACGTCAATTTTCACCTAAAAAATTCGAATTTTGACAAAAAAATTTGAATTTTGGGCCAAAATTTTCACTATTATACCAAAATTTGAATCTCGCGTAAAAATTGAACGTTTAATCACCTGAAAAAATTAAATTTTACTCGCGTTTTCCCGCCAAAAAACTCTTTTTTTTTTTTTTTTTTGGGAAGGGATACTAAGTTGAAGGGTATGAAAATGGAAAGGTTATAATCGGACATATTTCTCAATTTCAAAAGAACTGAATCGCGATAACATCCCAAACGAGATAACACCCCAAATGCGATAACCCCAAATGCGATAACCCCAACTGCGATAACCCCAACTGCGATAAATCCCATTCGCGATAAATCTCAAGTGCGATAACAGCCCAAATGCGATAAGCTCAAGTGCGATAAACCTCAATTGCGATAAATCCCAACTGCGATAATTCCCAATCGAGATAACATCCAATCGCGATAAAATTCAAATGCGATAAAATGGCAAATGCGATAAAAGTCAACTCCTTTATCGAATTTGCAGCAATAATTGAGGTCCACTGTTCATTTTCCGACCATTTTCTGACCATCTTTTTCTGCCCAGATCTGACCATAAAACCCATTTTGAGCATAGAACTCAACCGTATATCCATCAGATCTATCACATATCATGGATTTAGAGGACAAAAACGAGCTCAATCAAACCTTAAAGCTAGAACAGTTACGTGATCTAACCTCGTATGACCATGGATTTGAGATGTTTTTGACCATCAAGGATACATAAGACCAGTAATAAGCCCGTTTTTATCATATGAAACGGAAATAAATTCCGATGACCGGAAAAACGAATTTTCCGATGACTAAAATGAAGATAAAAACAACCTAAAACTTTGAATCGAACCACAAAAATCAGTAAACTCACCAAGAATCTCCCAGGTTTGCTGCTGATACCAATTGTAGAGACCAAGATTCATGTATTTCGTGGTTCGGGCGGCCTAGGTTGGCTGTTAAAGATGAAGGTGTTCATCTTAGAGAGAGAGTAGTGAGAGGGTGGAGAGAATATGTCAAATGTTTATCTTTATTGAAAGTAAACAAAATGACTGGTACAATAATCCCACACACCCACATGGAGAGTCATGTGGGTATAAATAGGCTCTTTTACAACACAACTTTGCCTACTAAACATAAGTAGTCCCTGTGTGGGCTACTTAATACAAACCTAGTCCAATTCACGTGAGTGACGACATCTTTATAAAAAAGCGAGTCTAACAATTATTCTTAATAATATTTAGCACTTTTGGAATCCAACATCTTTGCATACTTTAATTCCACATGCAACAATTAAAGTTAACAAATCTTGCAAGTTACATTACATCTCTTTAATTGTAACACAATCATGTTCTTTTTTTTTCTTTTTTTTTTTTTTTTTTTTTTTCTTTGCTTTTGTCTTGCAATAATCCCTTTAGATATCTTTGTTCCATACATTATTTTATATTACATTTTTGAAGAAATGGGGCGTATTCATATCCTTACACTCGCCTAATATTAGTTACGTACCGTTAAAGAAAAAATCACCGTTCAAAAAGAAAAATGGCGTACCTTCATTTTAAACGTTTTCCGCCTGTCCCGTGTCTGCATAAAACTATAAGCATCAGTAAGTAATTGTACGTAATAAGTTTAGTCACCTTATGTGTTCTTATATTCTCTTTGAACATTCCCATACAATTTGTAGTGTTTCTGTGCCTTGCAAACTTATTGATGTGCCCATTATCATCGTTACATTGTCTAAATGACAACTTTTACTGATGGGCAAACATGTCAAATGTTGCAGTTTTACATGATCATTCTCGGCTTTGTGACAAATCTTGTAACTTAGCATGCTCATGTAAAACTTAGCATGATGTGTCACAAAGCCGAGAATGATCATATCCGAAGAACCAGCTCACAAATCATTCTCGGCTTTGTGACACCTTCATGTCCTTCAGATATGAATAGAGGACAACTCTTGTCGCTTTTCTACCAAACTAAATCGTTGATACTGTTAATTAACTTTGTTATCTTCATGATCCACTTTTCAAAACAGTGATCTTAGTTTACCTTTTGTTGTAGCTTGATTGCTTTATCTATGCTTTTCTTGAAGTTCTCAAGATCCGCAGGTTGGTAGTTGTCTGCCCAAGAAGAACGACTCTCATGATTCAGTATCGTAAGGAGTGATTGATCCGTGAGTCCTTTGTAGTAAGGACTAGAAGAACGACTCTCACGATTCGGTATTTGATCCTTGATCAGTCCTTTGTAGTAAGGACTAGAATAAGAGTTTTTTTTTGGTGCAATAAGGACTATAAGAGTTGATCAAGTCATCATATGCTGTAGGGGTAGTATTCTCAGCTTCAGAATTTGCACCGCGAACCCTTTCGGTGTAAATTAACCTTTTGTAGTAAGCGCTAGCTGACATGTTTTTAAATTATAATAAGGATTGCTATTATACTCCTTAACTTCAACACTTCTGATTTCCTCAAGGCTTTATTAAGTAGAAGGCTTTTTTACCTGCAACTTAAGTATGGACATTTGGTTAACGTCGAAAACGAGGTTTTAGATGTGGTTAGGTTTGATCGATTGATGAGAGCAATGATGTCGGGTGGGAAAGAGGCTGGGGATTGGTTAACGTATTCAAGGTTTAATATGTCCAAAATTAAAGCCGGCAGGATTTTGATGCCAAAATGGCTTTCTTTTATAAATCCTAGAAGGTACCTTCAGAACTTGCAGAGTGATGGTGTTATTTAACCTGTTATCAGTCAATTTCTCTTTTACCCTGCATCACAAAATATCAAAAATAAAATTATGTGAAAATATCCAAACTCCCAAAGTGTTTAGTTCTGTATTCACCACTGTTCTGCTCTATAGAGTATGCATGGCCAACAAATGTAAAATATATGCAACTTAAATCAGTCCATTTAACATTTGAGGCATTTGGCTCCTTTGATGAAACCGTTTGTTGGTAATGATCATACGGGTGCTTGGGTACCTTTAAGGCGTTTGGCTCCCTTGACATCAAGAGAGTAGTTTAGATCTGATCCTTGCAAATAGTTTGATCGCTAAACAAAGGCCAGGATGATATTTCTTAACAGGATGTTTCACTTGAGACCAATTTACACAACTTTGGACAACCTTCTCGACAACAAAGAGATCTATGCGGGAGCAGTGACTAATCAAACTAACATAATAGAATACAAAAATGCAAAAAAATGAAACAAATTGACCAACCACCACCTTTTATTGATCTTTATGACAGTAGTCTTTAGATACACAGGTAATAAACATAACGAAACAACTAACTGTTTCTTCAAATAAACAAAAAAACACAGAAAAAGTGTATAAAGGTGAGTCACAGATTATGATCCAAAAGGCCACAAAAAAGACCATGGACCATGTCGTACTCGACTCCCTTTCTTGCCACTGCCACCTGACCCCTTTGGTGTCACCTCACGTCGACAAACAGGGCAAGAATTCACCTGTGCCAACCAAGGGGCGATGCAATCAGAATGATAAAGATGTTTACAAGGTAACTTCTTTGCACTAGACTTCAATATAAGTTTCTCTTTACAAACAGCACAATGCGAATCAGACCGTATATCTTTCTTGGAAACTTTAACAGTTGGAATTCCATCAATTAACGATTTTGAAGATGGTGGAGCAACTTCTTGATCACGAGCATTAAATTGCTCAAAAAACTCTTCAACTCCAGGTCCCACAAATAAATCTGTGCCACCATTTTCTCGTGTTAAACCAAGTACCTCGTTAAAAAGCTCAACCAATCCACCATTGTTAGGAAGCCTAACGGGCACGTCACCGGTATAAATAGGCCAAGGGCCCCACATAGTATTGTTACCATCTTCAGAGACTATGTCTTGTTGGTCTCTATGGTTTGAATTGTTTTGTTGTGTTTCTGGTCGTCTGAAAAAGTTTGAGAAGGTTTCAATGAGGCTTGATCTCGTGTTTGGTTCTTCGACGCTAGTTGTTGTGTTAAGTATACTTTCAAGTTCTTGAACAAACCCCAGTCCGCACTCAGAACAAACTTTGTCTTGTCTTGTGAGTGTGACTAATTGGCGGCAAGTGTAACACCAGTGGGTGCTTCTATTGTCTGATGTAGTCGTTCTGTCCGTCTCCATTTGCCTGTAACAAAAGAGGCTATATTAGTAGTACACTACAAGCATATTTCACCTAGTACTCTGCTAGTCCTTAACAAGAACTAGGAAGATGTTTACTCGAAGTATTTACTAATGATTATGTTCCCTTATCAGACAACTCACATAATACATATGCAAAAATCATGGAAATAAGTACAGAAACACGTTGCTACAAGAGCCAGACCCCAGATCAGTTAGATATATAGTAGGGATGAAGTCTTATCTTTCACTGCAATCTAATACATAGCACTATGACAGAAATGTTATCTCTATAGCACATGATATAACGGTCACTGGCCTGCATAGAAAATAACCGTTTTCCCATACACAGAGAAATATTACTTACATTGTCAAATAAAATGGTGATGCAACGTCACAAACTCCTAGAGTCACAATTCATCAGAACATAAGTAGACTCCGTGGAATTAATTCATGTATTTTCTTAGATCTTGACTGCCATGAACTTTATTTATAATCTATAAGTGATTTTACATCAAATATGTGCGATTCAATCTTACTAAAAATAGATATCTAAAACTGTAACCGAGCTCATTCATTCTTTATCCAATAATACTAATAATAGACAAAACTTTCCATTATCTATTCTACCGTCCCACGAAAACGCAATCCTTATCCTTAGAAACTTTCGGGAAAGTTACAGTATTTACTTCCTGGTAATCATCCAAACTATGCTAAATTCTTTTATACAATTTTCACCTATAGAAATAATTTGCTACTACATAACAGTTACTTTGTTCTATCAACGTTCCAAGCAACCATACCGTGTTAACTTATAATCAAAATAGTAATCTGTTACTGATTTAAATTTTAGACCAATACAAATTCTAAACATTTGTCTAAAAAAATGTTAACAAAATACATATAGCTGATCCAAAGAAAAAAAGTCAACATCAAAAAGTCAAAGAATAAAAAAACATTGTCGACATAAATAGATTAACAGAAAAAAAGTAGCAGACGGTCAATACCCGGGTTAGGCCGAGTACATCTGAGTTAAAGACTGCCCTTACATAGAATTATCTTGTTTCATATATCCATATTATTATGATCAAATCACAACACCCCAAAGTAACTATACCATAAATGCATCACATAACTTAACTTATTAGTAGAATTTACAAAGATCATCTATTAATGCATAAAACAAATAAATTCAAGATCAAAAGCAATAAGAAAACAAACAAACAATGTAGTAGTATTTTAATGTGTTTATTGAAATGTTACCTTAAAATGTGATCCAAAATGTTTGAGAGATGAAACACACAGTGTGGTTAGTTAGTTAGCGAGTGTTGAGGTGTAATGTAGTGAGGTTGTATGTGGTTGTGCTAAAATGAGCCACCGTCAAACTTGGGGGACTTGGGCTCCACGTGGTACTGGTTTGTAGTCTATTATTAATTATTGTCAGCTTTTGGAATCTTTTTCATTACAATGATTTCAGTTCCTCTTAATGAAAAGTTGTGTTTTTGGGTGATTTGCATTTTTAGTCCCTCTTGAATTGTAGAAATCAACTAATTTCGCTTTAGAGTAAATTACATAAATGGTCCCTGTGGTTTGTCGAAAATTTCACCTATCATCCCTCAAACTTAAAAGTTGCATATATCGTCCCTATCGACTCCAAAGAATAACACTCGTGGTCCTTAAAAGGACCACGAGTGTTATTCTTTGGAACTTAAAAAAATTTCACCTATCGTCCCTAAAAGGACTACGAGTGTTATTCTTTGGAGGTGATAGGGACGATATATGCAATTTTTAAGTTTGAAGGACGATAGGTGAAATTTTGGACAAACCACAGGGACCATTTATGTAATTTACTCTTCGCTTTATGATGTCGATAACTAGCAATACTGATACACATACACGTCTTACTCCAAAGATAATATGTAGAAGACAATGTTCAAAACGATATGTACAAGAAAGTGTTCGCTCGCTTGGGGATAATATGACCACTTTCTTGCAAAGTTCATCTTGAATGTAAACAACTGAGCTATGCGACTGAAAGCTGACATTAAAATTACAGATTTTGGTCCCTCACTTGGACGACGTTAGACGGCATCACGTTTCACGTGCCGTGCAAACAAAGATTAAATTGATCATCTGGAAAACGAAGGTTGCTAAGCTGTCTACATGGTTTGTTTTCTTAATAATCATCTTCACCTTCTTGATCTATGAGCTAAAACCCAAGGCGAGATTGGTGCGTTAGCAGGCTATGATACCAAAGCAAAACCGGTGGCGATGGGACTTTCATCTTTCTCATTTTGTTATGCGCATAACTATATTTGCTAATTCGTGACTTCATGTTTGTAGTAAGGATAACCTACTTATTTGATGCATGTGTCAGTTTTCTATAAGAGTTAACTACATTTTTTGTCCTCGTGGTTTACCGGGTGTAACGATTTTGGTCCAATAGTTTCAAAAGTAACGGATCTTGTCCTGTTTTCGCTGACCCGTAACGGGTTTGGTCCAAATTTCGTTGACTGTTAGTTTGACTAGTTAAAAATATGTGAAATGACTAAAATACCCTCGGATGATTATGTACAATGACTAAAATGCCCTTCCTTCATCTTTTTTAATATATCATAACATCCACCCCACCACATAAACAAACCCAGATCTCATCTTCCACACAATCTTGCAACTACAGCCAACAACCAAATAAAAATGAAACCAAAAGTCAAACAATCTTGCAACTACAACCAATTTCTTATAACCACAACCAAAAGTCAAACAATCTTGCAACTACAGCCAACAACCAATTTCTTATAACCGCAACCATACTCACTGTCCCATCACGATGGTATGTACATCAAACAATATTACAACAAATAACCATCACGTCTCATGGTCATCCACAACTTTCGAATCAAAACTTAAATGAAAAAAAAAAAAAAAAAGATCTCAGTTTATGTGTCAAGTGTCTATCAAGTTTTCCTTCTACCCCAATACCTCTAAAATTTAATGTTATAATCTTCATTAGTACACACCAGTTCCATTACCACTCAACCCTTAATACCAACACATTTGTGATAAAATACAATCAATAGGGCTGTTTGGATTTAGAAAGAAGGAAAAAAAAAGAAAAAAAGAACGGGGCTGTTAAGATTAAACAAACTCATTCACAAATCACGCATCGATCCAAACACTAATAACCAACAAATCCCTTGACCTCACGTCTCTTCACAACTCACATAACCCAAATCAGATTCACGAAAATTGCAAGAACTAAAGATCTCAGGTTGTAAATTAATTGATATTAAAGATCATTACAGATCTATTCAATGAAACCCATCATTGATCTTTTCAAAACAAAACAAAACACAAGACATAAACACACCTACCCGAGACCTTGTTACAAGGTCTTGAAGACGAGCCGTATCTCTTCAGTCTTTGTTGTGTGCTAAGGTGATGTTTTAGTTGTGTTTTAATGGAGTAATAAGGTGCTACGTTTTTATTTGGAGTTATAAGGATGGGATTATTGCTTGATGTGGCTGCGTTCGAGTTATTGGAGTTATAAGGTCGAATCAATTTTGGTGTTATAAGAACGAAGGGAGTGTTTGATTGAAAGTGTGTTAGTAAGAAATGTGGAGATGGAGGTGTGAAAAGGGTGGCGCTCGTTTTAGAGGATTAGGGTAAAATGGTGCAATGGATAGGTTCGTGGGGTGAATCCTGCTTGTTTTATTTAGTTAATATAGTTGAATAGACAAAAATACCCCCAGATTTAACGGTCAAAGTTAGTCAAACTAACAGTCAAACTAGCAGTCAACGAAAATTGGACCAAACCCGTCACTGGTCAGCGAAAATAGGACAAGATCCGTTACTTTTGAAACTATTTGACCAAAATTATTACACCCGGTAAACCACGAGGACCAAAAATGTAGTTAACTCTTTCTATAATTTGGATCCTTTCGCAAATAAACCTGCCATATATGCTATAAAACGTTACAAATACAGATTATGCAAACATGAATGTTCAATCCATCATTGAGTTTTATGAAAAATATAGTATCTGACTGGAGCATAGCAATTTGTGGCATCTGGGTTAAGAGAAACGGCACAGATAGGACAAATGGAATGAGATGAAGAGTTATTTAAACATGACCAAAACTAATAATCAGTATCACAACTTAAATAAACACCTGTCGTCATCATCACCGATACATAATTAAACAAGATTTTAAATGAATCCATCATTACTCACAAACTAACGACACACTAATCACTTGGCCATCATAACCTTAACGAACTCCTCGTAGTTGATTTGACCATCACCATCAACATCAGCTTCTCGGATCATCTCATCAACTTCTTCATCAGTAAGCTTCTCACCAAGGTTTGTCATCACATGACGAAGCTCAGCAGCAGAAATGAAACCATTCTGGTCCTTGTCGAACACTCTGAAAGCCTCTTTCAACTCTTCCTCAGAATCAGTGTCCTTCATCTTCCTTGCCATCAAGTTTAGAAACTCTGGGAAGTCGATTGTTCCATTACCATCAGCGTCAACTTCATTGATCATGTCCTGAAGTTCAGCTTCTGTTGGGTTTTGCCCAAGGGATCGCATCACAGTTCCAAGTTCCTTTGTTGTGATGCAACCTACACATCAGTTATAACCATTGGATCTTTTGTATATGGTTTTTTATAGAACTCCAAATAGGCACACTATTCTTGTGCTTTTTATATACATCTGCTAGTTTGTTTATCTTTTGAGATCAGCTCACATATAACAAGACTTTTAATGAAAATGGCCCGTACTAAAATTTGACCCAGTTAACCCAAACCTGTTTTGACCTGTTGTCAAACTCTATGTATTGCTAGATGTACATACGGATTCAATATATAAGTGTCCAGGTATCTCAAGACTTTTAGTTCACATGGAAGTATCAAACTAAAAAACTGAAAAAGAACAAAATAATTGAAACAACTTCTGATAACAAGCCACTCTGTATATCCCCAACAAAGCAAGATATTTATGTAAATTTGTTTTATGGGTACATATGCCAGGTACATATCTGGTCATACCAAGCTGCAAATACACCCAATATCCACCTGGTGCTGATAGAAATTCTTAATTAATGTATCGCTGATTTTAACAAATAATAGCGGTTACAATCACTAAACAGCAAGCCCAAGTAATAAAACAAAAATAACTTAAACGGAATTAAAGATCCTATAGATTGCGAATGTCACAATTAATGATTTTAAAATATTACTCTTCTGATATTTTCACGTGCTTGAACTAACACACCGACCCATGAAAATATATTAATAAGCCTACAAGCAGTTTTCTTGTTAGCAAGAGTCATGCCAGAATCGACTACATACTTGTCATAAAGTCACACACGTATAGCTGCAAGAAAATGGAAAAGAACTAACAAAAAGTAACATCAAACATACAACCCAACATATCACATATAAACATTGTCACATGATTAAACATATGCGTCAAACATCTATTGCACTTCATAAATTCCTAATATATGACGGCCCGCGATTTGACAACCTTAACCATCGTCTAGAGCTATGTTGATCGGAGGTAAAATGGATACGTTGATGAGTCGAATAACGGCCTAAAAGATAACATTCTTGATGGAAATGCTACATATTAGACATCAAAAACGCCGCTAAAGCAAAGACCCATCCAACACTTATCTGTCACAAGTCTTTTAAGAGAGATGAGGCAAGATGGTACGAGGCTAGACACCTGCTTTAGGCAAGGTGATCATGTGAAAGGTGAGCTGACACAATCATCTAGATTCTGAAGGGACTGAGGGGACTTATCTCTAGGTGCTGCTCATTATAGTTTACACACCCAGAATTGATTATTAGATAGCTTTAGCCCCCTTTTAACTTGAATAACTCCAATTAGGTTAATACAAGAAAACCTAATACGGTGTATATGAGACTTCAATGCTCACTCTTTTGATTTGACTTACGATCTTCCTATAATAACCATTGTTCTTCGACCTCAAATCCTAACAGTTATAGCTTGTCTTCTTCTTCAACTCTAGCTTTTCAGCAGCTAATATATTTGCTACTACCATGATTGTGTTCAGACTTCAGATTCTCATGTAAGCTTTCATCTTTTTTTCCATCGCTTTTATGTTTTCATGCCAAATCAGCAGGTATTCCGGATACTACTAATACTATTAGTTAGTTGAGACTTCCTATTTCCATATCTATCCCCAACAATTTTTAGAAGTTAGATTAAACCATCAACTTAAAAAGAAGGAAAACTCTGCTATTAGATATTTTGACATAAACCAGATAAAATAGTAAATTAAAAATTGGTATATTTTGTGTCATATTTGACTATTTGTGTACTTCGACATACATAGAATGAAGAACTCACTTAGAGGCCTAGAACCAAGTATCGAGAAACCATGGTTTCTATGTAGCACCTTAAATCTTAACCGAGCATCACCAAGACAACAAAACCACACTAAAACAGCACATAGGATCTCAATTTGGTAAAACAGAATATACAATTTCCAATAGCATGATATATAATCTGTTAAAAGATGAGTTCATTATAACAGTCAATTAACCACTCTTCAATTGTCAAACACAAACAAGTGACCTTCAGACAGTAAGGGTGCGTTTAGTTGGAGAAAAAATACTCTTGTTTTCCATCTCTAATTTTGTAAAAATTTTGGAAGGGAAATTTATCTCCACAAAACACTTGAAAATATGAAAAACGCGTTTAGTTGATTTTTGTATTTTCTATTTTGAAGAAGGGGAAGGAGGGTTGTGGGTTACAAAGGAAAACAAGAAAAACAACTAAAATTTGTTTTGTAGTTTTACTTGTTAATTTACGAAATCGGGGATTTTGTGTTTTGAAAACCATTTTTTTATGGAAAACGTTGATTTGAACGCGATTTCTATTTTCGTTGTTTTCCACAAAACATTTTGTAGAAAACAAGGTTGTTTTCCCCAACTAAAAGCACCCTAAGACTTTCGTCCATAAAAATGTTTTGTAAAAAGGAAAATAGAGATTGTGTTCAAATCAAATGTTACCCATCAAAATCTCTATATTTAGTGGAAAATTAAATCCCCTCCTTTTTTTTACAAATCTGAAAATAGAAAATTAAGAATTTTTTTCTCTAACTAAACACACCCTTAATAACTCTATCTATTATAATTCCTAGATGCAAAACACACATAAAAAAACAAAACGTAAAAAAAAAAAAAAAAAACCATTAAAATCAACGACATAAAACATAAACATAAACAATGTTAAAAAGCTATGCACAGCTAATGTTTTTTTCAAAAAAAAAAAACAAAAACACGCGATCTAAAAAAACTAAACAAAAAAATAATTAAAAAAGAAAGAAGTATATATACCATCGCCATCCTTGTCGAATAGGCTGAAGGCTTCCTTAAACTCGGAGATCTGGTCATCGGTTAGCTGATCTGCCATTTGATCAGAGAAGAAAATAGGGTTTCTGATTGTTTGTTTGGTTTTTGAAAGTGAAAGAACAAGGAATAATAAAAGGTGTGTGTGTTTTGGTTCAGACAAACAAGGGAATCAAGAGGGGGTTATATACCGTGCTTGGTTTACGGATTTGACTGGTTTATCAATATTCATTGCATCCTATTTTATCGCTTGGCCCCACTTCCTTAACCTTTTGAAATTTCCTCTTTTTTTACTTTATCTTTTTTCTAAAACTTACAATTGTGTTTGTGTCATTTGATTTGGACTAATTCATAACACCACCTGGTATCGTGGTGCCGTCCCATTGGTGCCGGAGGAAAAGTGCAGCACTTTTTTCTTTAACACTAGAATTCACCGCAACATCAAACACCCGCTCCTTCCTAAAAATGCGCATGGGCCCATTATCTGATGCAGAACCGATGCGAGAGGGAGAATCAATATGGTTAAATAAACCAACACATTTAACTAAAATTAAATTTTCATCCATAAAAAATACTTTAAAATAAGTAAAAAATAAAATAAAAAATACATTAAAGGTAATGACATGTTACAATTTAGTGATTAAGTATTTATAAATGCCCCGCGAACTAAACTATTATTATATTTATAACGTTTGCATGCATCAACTTTTTTAATCCATATAGGTTACACATAACAAACCTTTTTTTTTCTCTCTCTCTCTTACATTTGGGTATTAAAACACTAGGTCCATTACCACAATTACTGAAAATCGGATAATAACCTCATTAAGAGCCCCACAAACAACCCTAAGTTATCACTCCCAATCCCACGCAGTCACGAGCCATTTCTCTTTCAACAGATCTTCGTCCCTTTATCTCCATCATGATTCATTTTCTTCACAATTGAAAAAACAAAAAAAAAAAAATCTCCATCAAGATTCATTCTTCTTCACAATTGAAAACAAAAACAAAAAACTGGAAAACACGAAAAAAATATGGGAAAACGCGAGCCACAATACCCGCCTTACGCCATCGTGTTGCGTTTTCCAGGACCATCTCGGCTGGTCACGACGGCTCAAGAATTGAATACGCGAGCCTCGGTGCCCAACTCGCGTCGTCCGGTCGCGTTAAGCCGAAAAACGCACGGGAAAACGTTGGGTACCTAGGCCTCTAAGCATTACTTAATATAAAAAGTCATGAAAGTGATGCGTTTCTGATTAGGTTAGACTAGAATGCATGGTCACCAGGTTTTTTTTTATTCTCACCTTACATTTCAGTGTCACATCAGCTTTTTCTCTTTTCTCACTTTCCCTAACTCATACTTACTTATTTGTGGACACAGTCATATTAACTTCACATTTCATTAAAATACTCATTTTATACAAATATATCCCACTAAGTGGGTGTTTCATTTTGTTTATAGATTAAGAGGCTAATAAATATATGTGGGGTTCACATCTATATGAGCTACTTATTGGGGAGGACACTATAATTCTTGCCTTGGGGATATAAACCAACTAATAAAAATAGTGGAGCCCACTTAGAAAAAAAACAATATTAAATGGGTTTGTAGACCCAATCCTTTAGCTAATGAAAAAAGAAGAAACACACCCTAAATACCCCACATACACCTACAAACAAAATAAAAAATAATAAAACATAAAGAGAGACCCACTTCACACCAATAAACTTAAGGTGACCAAATCACCGAATTGCACCTAGGGAGTCGAAAGTTACGCGTGACTTTGAACGAATGGCATGGGGTCAATGGCATTTCACGCCTTTGCCACTTAGTCTTACGGATTTTTCATTTAGTTCCTAAAACAAAAAATTGTTTATCTAAATACAAACATTATGGGTGCGTTTAGTTGGAGAAAAAAATTATTGTTTTTAATCTCTAGTTTTGTAAAAATTTGGAAGAGAAATTTATCTGCACAAAACGCTTGAAAATATAAAAAAAGACACGTTTAGTTGATGTTTGTATTTTCTATTTTTAAGAAGGGGAAGGAGTGTTGTGGGTTACAAAGAAAAACAAGAAAAACAACTAAAAATTGTCTCGTAATTTTCTTTGTTAAGTTAGAAAATATGTGATTTGTGTTTTGCAAAACATTTTGTTGGAAAGCGTTGATTTGAACACGATCTCTATTTTCTTTGTTTTTCACAAAATATTTTATGAAAAACAAGGGTGTTTCCCCCAACTAAACACACCCTATATATATAGACAGATGTCGTATCTAGACATAATTTAATTAAAAAAAAAAAAAAAAAAAAAAAAACAACCTAACTTAATAAAAGTAATAATAATATTCTTTGATTATAGTTTGTTAAAGACCTAAATGGTTGTTACACACATGCGTAAATAAATAACCTATCCTTAATGACTTTTTAGTTTAGGTAATATACTTAATAGAATTGGTTGCGGTCTTAATTAGTGTCGTATCTTAAGCCATATATTTAATAGAACAAGTCAAGCTAGAAGGAAAGAAAGCACATTAAGATCGGTCGTGAACCACAAAGAATGAGCCGCTTCAATACCAAAAGGAAGAAATCAGCACTTGCTTTTTGAGCTGGTACAATATGTTAGTGCAAATATTACGATATTTAAACTAAACGATTTATTTGGTTTTAATAATGACAAAGATGTAACTTGTAATACATAACGTAAAATATGCAAGTTACTTGTAAACACAAATAATTAATGCATACTTACTTCAAAACCTCCCGACGTCTCAAGTATGCTTCAACGAAGTCGTAGATTTCCATCCCGACATAAATCACTCAAGGTATGGACAAACAAATCTACTACTTGACAAATGATCAAAGGATTATATTTTTCTAAACTTCACATTTTTAATGTGACAAAACATTTTTTCAAAAATATATTTTACAAAATATTTTTGAATTAAAAAAAAATGTTTTATTTTGAAAAATAAGTTTAAAAATCCCAACAGTCAATTTTCCCCCAAAACAGCTCCAAACATTCCAAATAAACCTTCCCCACTAAAGACAAACGAAGAGCGTCCACGTACCATTAAGTACCGACGGCTCCACTAATTTAGTGAGTCGTGGTCTGTAACGGAAGTTTTTCCCTTGCCTATAAATAGTGGACCAGTTTCACACTTCCAACTTGATTTTTCCAGTCACTTTTTCTCTGGTCTAATCCCTCCTACTTAGATGACTTTCTTTGATCATTTGGAGAGTCTTAGTTTGTTTAAGAGTGATCCAATCCTCCATTCAAGTGATCCTCTTCATTCCTCTTGATTAGCAAGAGAAGAACACAAAGTAGTTCCAAGTAATCAAAGTGTTTCATTCTCTTTATTAGCAAGAGAAGAACAAAAAGTATCCAAGTAGATACAAAGTGTTGTCATCCTCTTGATTAGCAAGAGAAAACACAAAAGTATCCAAGTAGATACAAAGTGTTGTCATCCTCTTATTTACAAGAGAAGAACACAAGTATCCAAGTAGATACAATAGTTGTTATCATTCACTCTTATTTACATGAGAAGAACTCAAGATCAAGAATGTAGGAAGATCATTGTGACTTGTTCTTAGGTCCTTGAACATTGGTCCTTGTGATTGATCATGATCAGGTAGATCAGATCGATTCAATTTTGGAGGAGATCATTGTGATCTTGTCGAGATCTTGAGATCTCTTGAAGTCATTGGGCTTGTGTGATTGATCATGTGGATCAAGGGTAGATCGGGTAGATGTGAGTAATGATGATAGATCATATGTGAATCTTGGTATCTTGAGATCCTTGAAGCATTGGTGTGTGATTGATCATGTGGATCAGGGTATCGGGGTAGATGGGCAGCTAAGATACACCGACATTAGCTTAGTGTCGAAATAGGATAAGCGACGTGTAGATTGTGCTACTAAGATTACACTCGACATCTAGCTTAGTGTCGGAAAACAAGTAAAGCGACGAGTACGGTTTTCTCCGCCTGAAGGGAGTTTGTTGATTAGTGAAGTAACTATCGAGTTGGGTACTCGGGAAGTGGAGTAGGGCGAAGAGGAGCTTCGTGACCGAACCACTATAAATCATCGTGTCCGGTTTGCGCCTTCTTATTTATCTCTTTACTTTCATTTTATTCTTTATCGCTTTATGTTTATATTTGCATTGCGTTTATGCTTGTGTGGCTAGTTGCTTATGTTATGTTAATTATGTATGTGTCATTGTTGATTGTGCTTGTGTTGTAGTTTAATTCATTCATCCCTAGATGATATATGATCATAGTTGACACTTTTCATATTACGTCATACTTGATCGGGAGTTTGATACAAAATATTTTTAAGTTTTTAAATGGAAACGTATTCACCCCCCACCCCTCTACGGTTTCCACAGTTGGTACCAGAGCCACGTCGCTCAAATTTTTAAAATAAATGGTTTTCAAAATTGAGTACGATCCATGTATCAAATTACCCATGAAGGTGATAAAAATATGAAAAGTATTTATTTGCTTAATACTTACAAGTTTTGTTGTTAAGTATACGTTGTCATACTAGCTTGAAGGTTTTCTTAAATTAATAAAAGTTGGTTCTATTCAAAACTGAAATAACAAGTACGGTACCGTTAAATTTAACGATACCGTGTGGTATTTAGTGGTACCATGCCTATGTTTGACGAATTTTCACTGTTCCCTCCAGATCCCTGCATCCCTAACCTCAAACCTGCAAAATTTTGCTAACCCACATACACCCTAGGATTTCCTCACTACACCATAGGACACTACCACCAACTTTTAGTTCGAATCCCACAAATCTTGCCTCTATAAGGCATCACCATTGCAAGCTTATCTTGCATCTCATCTTCAAACCTTACATTAACATCATTCCTCATTCCCCATCAACCCCCTTTGAACTTGGCACTAACACATCATCCTCATCACTATCACCATCACCACAACCACTAATGGGTCATCCCATTCTTTATCCCCTACAACCACATACCCTAAGTTGTCCTTGTTGTCACCACAACCAACACCTCATCATGTGCCTTAGAGATGAGTTGAGCCTTCAATTCTCCTACCTTGAGCACCTCCTCACACCATCACAAGAATCCCCACATCCTTACTTTCACCAAGTTCACCACAACCTTTAGCTCTCACACTAACCCCATCACACTCAACCCTTATGACTAAACTTCACTTTTGATAGTGATATTTAGTTTCAAAACCTTCAACCCTTATATCAATTCCACTCAAACCTTTTAGCTACATTTCACTCTTGACAGTGATAGTTAGTCTAAGAACCTTCAACCCATCAATCATCACACTCAAACCTTACAACTAATCCTCACTTTGGATAAGTGATAGTTAGTTCACCAACCTTCAATCCTCACAATCACATGAAACCCTTCATACACCAAATTATCTCTAACACACACCTAGGATCATCCAAACTAGAAATCCAGAACCTCATTACCTCAACCCCGTTAGAGATATCCAACCCCAATCCTGTTAGGATCACATGCACATTTTTTTTTCCTTTGAAATATATCATGCATCTCATTGTCAGTGCAAACGATATATTAATCTAAACCATCCCAACACCAATCATCTTAGGTAGATGATTATGTTGTTCAAAAGGTTTGTTAGAACTTCCCAATGACAACTTGGAAGAAGTCATTTGGTGTGTCAGTCAACGAACGAATCTCGTTCTTGATTAGTGTGATTGATTGAACAATTACACCTTAGGTTGTCGGTCGGGTTGTGACACTTATGTGTTAACATAGTTTAACCTTTGCATGTCTTGCTATGTGTATTCTATCCCTATAATGCTACTCCTATTCTTCTTTATATTATGTTGCACGAAGCTAACCCTTGATGTAGGAAAAGCCTTTGTAAGAATTTGATCCATGGATCCGCTAGATACTAAGGTAAATAAACAAGGGGATTAAGTCACCATAGGGGAGCATTGAGCTAGGGGGAGCTCGGGAGTATTTGAATACATAGCACGAAGTCTTTCTAACGATGGTGATAGAAGACTTCACTAGGATGATGCAAGCTCGTCTTTCTGGGGAGAAAGGATAGTAGTGTAATAAGGGGGAGTAGGGAATAAATTCAAGTGAGCGCTCGAGGCGACTACCTTTTTGATTCGACAAAAGGGGGAGAAGGGGAGTGTAAACAGGTAACTTTTACATTTTACTATGTCTTACGGTTTACATATTTGTCATCATCAAAAATGGGGAGATTGTTAGTGCAAATATTACGATATTTAAACTAAACGATTTCTTTGGTTTTAATAATGACAAACATGTAACTTGTAATACATAACGTAAAATGTGCAAGTTACTTGTAAACACAAATAATCAATGCATACTTACTTCAACACCTCCCGACGTCTCAAGTATGCTTCAACGAAGTCGTAGATTTCCATCCCGACATAAATCACTCAAGGTATGGACAAACAAATCTACTACTTGACAAATGATCAAAGGATTATATTTTTCTAAACTTCACATTTTTAATGTGACAAAACATTTTTGAATTAAAAAAAAAATGTTTTATTTTGAAAAATAAGTTTAAAAATCCCAACAGTCAATTTTCCCCCCAAAACAGCTCCAAACATTCCCAAATAAACCTTCCCCACTAAAGACAAACGAAGGAGTGTCCACGGTACCATTAAGTACCGACGACTCCACTAAATTTAGTGGAGCCGTGGGTCTGTAACGGATAGTTTTTCCCTTGCCTATAAATAGTGGACCATTTCACACTTCCAACTTGATTTTTCCAGTCACTTTTCTCTGGTCTAATCCCTCCTCACTTAGATGACTTTCTTTGATCATTTGGAGAGTCTTAGTTTGTTTAAGAGTGATCCAATCCTCCATTCAAGTGATCCTCTTCATTCCTCTTGATTAGCAAGAGAAGAACACAAAGTATCCAAGTAGATACAAAGTTTTGTCATCCCTCTTGATTAGCAAGAGAATAACACAAAGTATCCAAGTAGATACAAAGTGTTGTCATCCCTCTTGATTAGCAAGAGAAGAATACAAAGTATCCAAGTAGATACAAAGTGTTATCATTCCTCTTCATTTGCAAGAGAAGAACTCAAGGTATCCAAGAAGATACAAGAGTTGTAGTTGTTAGGTCTTGTAACATTTGTTACACTCTTGATTGTATCATAGCATACATCAAGATCAATTTTCTTTTGAGAGTTTGTGAGGGAAGATCATTGTGATCTTGTCGAGATCTTGGAGATCTCTTGAAGCCATTGGGCTTGTGTGATTGATCAAGTGGATCAAGGGTAGATCGGGTAGATCGAGTCAAGTGGGAGTAGATCATTGTGATCTTGGAGATCTCTTGAAGCCATTGGGCTTGTGTGATTGATCATGTGGATCAAGGGTAGATCGTGGTAGATTAGTGCTAGCTAAGATTAGCACTCGACATCTAGCTTAGTGTCGGAAATAGGATAAGCGACGTGTAGATTGGTGCTAGCTAAGATTAGCACTCGACATCTAGCTTAGTGTCGGAAAACAAGTTAAGCGACGTGTACGGTTTTCTCCGCCTGAAGGGAGTTTGTTGATTAGTGAAGTAACTCTCGAGTTGGGTACTCGGGGAGTGGAGTAGGGCGAAGAGGAGCTTCGTGACCGAACCACTATAAATCATCGTGTCCGGTTTGCGCCTTCTTACTCATCTTTTTACTTTCATTTTATTCTTTATCGCTTTATGTTTATATTTGCATTGCGTTTATGCTTGTGTGACTAGTTGCTTATGTTATGTTAATTATGTATATGTCATGGTTGATTGTGTTTGTGTTGTAGTTTAATTCATTCATCCCTAGATGGTATATGATCATAGTTGACACTTTTCATATTACGTCACACTTGATCGGGAGTTTGATACAAAATATTTTTAAGTTTTTAAATGAAAACGTATTCACCCCCCCCCCCCCTCTACGGTTTCCACACAACAACTCCAGCAAGAAGGATTAGCCGATTAGAAGGCATGGCCAAGGGTATTAATAGAAGGATTTTAGTATATGTCTTGTTGCATTATGTTTCATATAAACATCTGCTAAGATGTTGTCACGGGAATATGTAGATATGTTGCAAGTCTTTAAATGTTAAGAGAAGTAAATACATTTTTTGAAGAAATTGATGTGTAAAAACGGTTCATTTTGCATGTAATAACATTTTGTGAAATGAAGTTCATAACAACATATAACCTCATAAAATCGTGTTATGTGACATGCATATTTTCTTATTGTTCTTTTGCTTGATTTCTCGTGATTTGCTCAAAATCGTAATATTGGCCACTTGTTAGTACGGGTATAGTTTGCAAAGCTTTTACGTTATATTTCTTAGCTATGTAATTGATCTTAGCTTTGGTTCCTAAAGTTGAAGCCGAGATATCAAATAGGAAATCAAATAAAGTTGTAATGATCATGCCAATAAAAAGAGAAAATGAGATACCTAAAGTAATGAGAAATGACTTGAACCATGACCACACCCCCTCACTTGTGACATTTCAACTCACGTGTCATCAAGCAAGAAAAGGAAAAAAGTGGTGAGAATGCTCACCACTTGGGTATCGGGTATTTTATGGGGGTCCTATGGCGTTTTTATTATTATTTACTGTATTTGATTTCTGACTATGTGTAGTATATTTTGTTGTGGTATACTTGTATAAAGTGAGTATTTTTAATGGTGGTGAGAGGAGTGATGATCATTGTTGATGAAAGGTCAGAAGAGTGATGATGCGTTGAATAGTGATGTAACGGCATATAGCGATAAGAAGAATGGTGACCATTGTGTTTAGTCTAAAATAAACCATTTTCTCGTAATTTTCTTTATGCATAACATTGAAAAGATAAATATAATCAGTATTAGTGAAAACCATTGATGTTAACGTTGCTACTTGTTTAGAGTACATTCAATCATAACTCGGAGTTAAACTTTAACACACTGCCACGTCAGCTTTAACTTTTTCACTTTTAACTAAAAAAAAAACACCCACAATCATAACTCAGTCTTAACTCACCCATAACACCACATTTTGGGCCTCACTTTTTTTTCCATTTATAAAATAAATAAAAAAAACATTTTCTTTAAAGTTACAAAACTAAAATTTACAATAACTAGTATATATATTTTTTTTACTTTTGAAAAAAAAAAGACTAAAATTTACAATAACCACAAGGACTGAAATTGTAAAAAAAAAAAAACCACAGGGACTAAAATTTACAATAATTAAACTTGTTATCTTCAACCTCAGATTTATTATACACGATCTGGGGAAAAAAACACATACTAAAACACACACAAAAATACACACCAAAACCCATTTAAATCGGAAGAAAAAAAAAGAAAAGAAAAAAAAAGGGGGTTTAACGCCGCGTTAAGGGTTAAACGCAGGTGTGTTAACGCACCCTTAACGCAGCAGCTTTCAGTGTTTAACGCATTTTAACGCGGTGTGGGTTAAGCTTTAATGCCCAAGTGCGTTAACCGGTGTGAGTATCTTATATTGTCGGGATTTTAAGAAAACGCGGAATGGATTAAAATATCATAAAAAAGAATTTTGATTGATGATTCGGACTTTTGTTTTGCATTGAATGGCAACACGGTTTATACGCGTCATGTGGATTATCTTAATTATTAGGTTGACCAATGTGCCCCCACGTATATCTATATCAAACCAAACATGTCTTTGTCACTTTCGTTGACTTAAGACTATAGTAATTTTCTTCCAACGTAAATTACATACAAACGGTCTAGTATTTCATTATGTTGATTTGTTATTGAGGCCGGTGGTAAAATGGTGGATCGAGTGTTGATATAAAAGTTGGGCGTTCCTTGATTCCGTATCAATCTGATCTTAATGCTTGAGACTTGCGTACTAAGAAAACAGAAAAACACCGTTAGGCTTATCGTGGGATTGTCTCCCACGATTATCCTCCGGCGTGAGAGTAAGTAATCGGTTTTAGGGTTTGTAGAAGAGTTAGGGTTTTGTAAGTCGTACCTTTAATGAGAGTCGAAGGACTCTTTATATACACACAAAACCCTAGTCGGTTTCGTGTCCTTCACTCCTCAGCATATCCCGCATAGGGCGGTATATGATATATATCCATAAATAGAGGATATCTATATCAAAACCAAAAATAGCTTTGGGTTTGGGCCATCGTGAGCCCAAACCGCTATTGTGATAGCCCATTCGTGATGGGTATGGGTCCATTCGTGATGGACTTAAGTATGGGTCGGGTTCGTGACCCGAATACGGACTATACGTCATCATGTCCCCCCAGTCTAGTGTGCGCAATGCGTGATTGCGGATACTAGACTAACAACTTAAAAATATATATTACTCGATGCGTAGCGGGGAAGTTTTAATTATTTCCCGCCAAAAGTAGCGAGTTAACCTAGTCCAAGTATCTTCTTCGAAAATCGTGTGTGGTGGGTAAAAAAGTGCTTTACCTTTTGAGTTCCCAACCGTCCGATTAGAGCAAGTGGGGTACACATGTCGTATATCCACGAATATGTGTACCCTATATAAAGTGAAGCCGTCATTTCTCTATAGCTACTACAGTAAAGACCATCATTTTTCCGCCATTGTTAAACCTTCCAATAGCGATCAAGAAATCAACGAAATCCCAGGTAATAGCGCGTGCGCTTCATAATACTTTAAATTCCAATAATGGTTCTTCAGTTGTCTGAGATTCCTTCCGATATATCGGAGGATGAACTTCGTCAGTTCACCTCCGATTATTACATCCCTCTCTCATTGCATCCAGTAGTTCCGGCTGCGAATGCATCAATAGCAAATTTCCCGCGAGGGAAGGTGGGGGTTTATACGCGCTTCTTCGAATTCGCTAACCAGCGTGCGCCCATCTCCCTCTTTTTGTGTGATATTCTAAATCATTATCGCCTTCATATTTCTCAGCTGCACTGTATAGGTGCAGCAAAAATAACTAACTTCGAAGTAAATTGTCGCCTTTTGGGGATTGAGCCCACAGTCCATCTATTCCGCGCGTTCTACCACACAACGTGGTCGAATGGGTGGGTGTCTTTTGCTAAGCGGGCCGGGACATTGCAATGCTATACAGATAAGTTAGATGCGCTGAGAGTTTTGAGGGAAAAGTTCTTTTGGGTAGATAGTGCCTTCTTTCCATGGGTTTTCGAGTTTTATACCAAAGAGTCATTGCCGAAGGATGAGCGCCCCGACCCCAGGTTGTATAACGAGGCTGATGCGGACACGATAAATACTAATCGCATTCCGATACAAGCCTATCCAGAAGAGTTTTTGGTGCACATGGGCATCAGTCGCAACTACTTCGGTAGGCCAGAAGAGGTGCCATCTTTTTTGGATGAAAATAGCCGGGGTGGGTGCTCGTCCTTCCTTCCTTTTCGATTATTAGTAGTAAGCGCTCCTCCCTTTGTAAATAATCTAACTTAGTTTGTGTTTGTTTGTTGCTTGTTGCGCAGAAATGGACTTATTTAGCGTGGTTTGCTTGGAGAAGCCAAAACAAGTGATTGTAGGGGTGCGCCCTCTGAGGGATGACGAATAGCCAATTCTACAGGCTACTGCAGGGCGCACAATGGTCATTGCACAGGAAGAGCCAAAGGAGACAGGTGAGACATGGGAGATCCCCCCAAGTGTTACTATGGCTACTCCTCTGCGTAGCTTTCCCGCTTCTGGGTCGCAGGTCCCTGTGGAGGTAGTACACGTAGATTCGTCGGGGAGTGCCATGGATGAATCTGAGGAAGAGGAGGAGGAGAGCCAAAGGTTGAAGCGTAAGAGATCATCTGGTGATGATGGCGCAAGTACATCAAGTAAGCGCCCTGCTATCTCTGTCAGGCAATCATCTGAAGAAACTGCATCGCAGAAGGATGCTTCTGGAACTCCTCCTTTCAAGTAAGCAATGGACCTCCTATCTTTAACCTTTTATTCCTTGTTGATATTGTTGTCATTGTTTGACTTTTTGTTACTTGCGCCAGTTTGGAGGCTGTTGTTGATGAGGGTGCGCAAGTTGGAAATTCGCCACCCAAGGCTAATGTTGCATATACTGGTGAGTTTGCGCCCAAGAGTCCGGTGGATGAGGAAAAGTCTGCTGAAGATGCGCCAACAGGTCGCCTTATAGAAGAGTTGTCTTCATTGGTTGCGCGACTGCAGACTCAGTATAGTGGTGAGGGTAGCCAAGTTGCGCAGAAGGACAAGGAGATAGATATTCTGAGGGCGCAGTTGACTGATGCACAGGTTGAAGCGAGGGCATCTAGTATGTACGCCCAGAAGGTTGCTGATGAGAAAATGTCACTTATTGCTGAACTGACTCAAGAGCGCAAAGGAGCAAGAGAATACAAGGCCGCCTGCCTTTGGGCCTTGAGATATATGGAACTGAACAAGGGCAAACTCATGTCGAACATGGATGTCTTTCGCAAATCTGTGGAGAGTTTGCTTGAGAACCAGGAGCGCAAGCTGCGTAAGCTGAGCATTGAGTACGATGAGGAGTTGTACCCTCATTTGGTGTCTACTATTGCTGAACGCAGATGGCTCATTAGCCATGGGTTACGACTTGTTGCGATGGGTACTTTGGAGTCCCAAGAGGTGCGAGAGGCCTTTGGGGAGGTTGTTGGGCGCGCACTTGCACGTGGCAAGGCGCAAGCTGTAGAGGAGCTCTCTGAGAGCGGTCTGTTAAAGGTTCCTGTCGCACAAGTGCCTGATTATAATGCGAGTGCTTATGATGAGCTTGTTGCATCAATGGAGAAGATGAAGCTGCTGGAGCTTCCTCATATCGCTCAACTTGAGCGTGACCAGGATTACCCCATAAGCGTTATCATGGAGGGGTTGACCTTGGCAAGGCATTCAGTGGAGGGCGCAGAGGCAGAGGCTGACTATTTCCTCAAGCCAGACTCGTCGCAGCTGCAGGTACCCATCTTTGCCCATCCTCGCAATGTCCAGGATCCCTTTGCCCTTGAGGAGGAAATCTCGTTGAAGCAATGTTTAGAAGCTCATGCTACGAGATTGGCAAAGAAGCAGGGTGTGAAGGGAAAGGCTATCCTCTGCGGTGTTGGTGCCGCGCATCTCCCCAGGTCTGATGGTGTGCCTGTCAGTGTACCGACAGTGTCGCCCCAAGGTGGTGTTAGCAGTTCTAGGCTCAAGCGTGCTCGTAGCCTTTAGATCTTTTTTGTCTTGGTAGCTTTTTGTAATAGATTAACATTTTTGTTGCACATATGCATGTTAAGTCTATCCTTTTGTATGAATTCGTAATCCATAACAAAGTGTTGGTTTTGAAATATGCGATTGTACGCATATTGTACCAAATTTGATTGTGGTTATATTGATTGTGCTTAGTTTATTTTGTCTTTTCGTGAAAGATATCTAAGAATCAAACCGTTTATATAAATATATTTAAAGAATTTATAATCACTGGTATCATAATCTTAACATAAGCGTGTGTAAATTTATGGCATAGTCGTGTATGACATTATCGTGTATAACATAAATGTATATGAGATGCACAAGTTGTTGTGTATCTATCGTGAGGTGCACAAGTGTATGGATTGCAGCGTACTGCAAATACCATGTTAAGGGGATAATTGTCTTAACTCCTAATTTGTTAAACGCGCACAGTATGCATAATTGCGCACCTGTCGTGAGATGCGCATCGAACTCACTCCAACGTCTTGAGAGTAAGGTGTTTAACAAGGATACGTGATCCGATGTTGATGGGTTTGCAACCCTCTTACTCAACGAGTCATTTGTTAGGTTTATTCATCCTTTTACCATCGTGGGTTTTTAATTAGTGCATGCACGCCATGTAGGCAAAAGATAATATAACAAACAATATTGAGACATAAATTATATGTAAGCAATAAAGTAAAGTGTATCACGGAGTTAGCTAGAAACCGCAATCATTTTATTAATACTTGCAAGTTTTTGTAAAAAAGAAAAAACATTTGTCTAAATGAAACAAGATGTAAATACACGGATATTTATTGAGCACTTACTAAAGTGCGGAGGTGTCCATGTGTGAGGCCGTAGCCTTATCTAAAGGTAGCATCTCTTGAGATTGCAAACGTTCCATGTGCGTGGTAGCTCGTGGCCATCTGTGTTACGCAGTTTGTACGCGCCTTGTCCTAGTGCCTCAATGACTTCATAAGGCCCTTCCCACTTCGGTCCAAGTTTACCTGTATCTTCTGCGTGGCTTGCATCATTAGCGCGGTACACAAAGTCTCCAGGTCTGAATGAGGTGCTTCGAACTTTAGCATCGTAGTATCCCTTCATCTTTGACTTGGTTTTTGCCTCTCGTATGGCGGCGCGCTCGCGCCTTTCTTCCAGCAGGTCCAAATCTATCCGTCGTTCGTCATCATTGGTCGCGGCATTAACTTCCGCGGTGCGGATTGTTGGCATCCCAATTTCAGCTGGTATAACAGCTTCTGTCCCGTAGACAAGGGAAAAAGGAGTGTCTCCATTGCTAACCTTGATTGTTGTGCGGTGCGCTCATAAGACATGCGACAACTCGTCCACCCATCTGCCTTTGTGTTTGTCCAGGCGTGCTTTAATTCCTTCGCCTAGACTTCGATTTGCGCGCTCAACTAAGCCATTGGTTTGTGGGTGTTTAACTGATGCGAAGTGTTGTGTGATATTTAACTCCGCGCACCAGTCTTTGAATGGGTTATCACGGAATTGTTTTCCGTTGTCTGAGACGATTTCCCCAGGTAATCCAAAGCGGCATACAATATTTTCCCAGACAAATCGCTTTACTTGGTTTCCTGTGATTGTCGCAACTGCTTTTGCCTCAATCCACTTAGTAAAGTAATCTATTGCCACAATAAGGAATTTCAGTCCTCCTGCTGCGACAGGGAAAGGACCCGCGATGTCAATGCCCCATTTATAGAATGGCCATGGAGAAGTAATAGGTGTTAGCTCTTGTTGTGGTCTGCGCGGGATGGGTCTATGAACTTGGCAGTCATTGCATTTCTTTATCACATCGCGCGCATCACGGTGCATAGTAGGCCAGTAGTACCCGGAGCGCAATGCGCGTGCTACGACGGATCGTGGTCCTGAATGCATGCTGCATGAACCAGCGTGGATCTCCCAGAGTACGTAGTCTGCCTGGAGAGGTCCGACGCACCGGAGCCATGGCTGTAGGAATGAGCGCCAATATAGGATACCATCTCTAAGCTCGAACCTCTGCACCGTGCGCCGTATCCGTCGAGCGTCTTTTAGCTCCTCGGGCAATTTGCCCTTGTTTATAAAATCGATGATAGGGGTCATCCATGTAGGATCCTGTTCTTCTATCACCGTAGATATCTCCATCTCCGAGATGGACTTGCTCTTTAGAATCTCCACCAATACTTGTTTTGATAGGTGCGCAAAGCTTGTAGATGCAATCTTGCTCAGTGCGTCTGCTTTTTTGTTTTCCCCTCTAGGAACTTGTTTGATTGTAAATCTATCAAAACTTTGAATTAGTGACTTTGTCTTTTCAAGGTATTGGACCATGTTGTCCTCTTTAGCCACATATTCTCCTAACACATGGTTGGCTACTAATCGAGAATCCACGTTTGCTTCTAGGTTGCGTACACCCATTCGAGTTGCAATGCGCAATCCAGCTATTAGGGCCTCATATTCTGCCTCGTTGTTCATGGCTGTGAATTCAAAACGCAGTGCGTAAGTGAACTACATTCCTTCTGGATTAGTGAGTATAAGGCCAGCGCCCGACCCATCCACGCATGAAGATCCATCCGTGAATAAGATCCATGGCTCTTGTAATTCTACCTTGCTTGGTGGAGGTGCGGCATCGATGTCTGGCTTTTCGATAATGAAGTCTGCTAATATTTGTCCTTTGACCGCAGTGCGTGGTCTATAGGAGATGTTATACTCGCCTAGCAGTACACTCCATTTTTGTAACCGGCCCGATGCGTCAGGTTTAGAGATAACTTGTTTGATAGGTTGGTCAGTGATTACTGCTATTGGGTGCGCTTGAAAGTATCTACGCAGTCTTTTGGCAGCAAATACTAACGCCAAAACCAACTTCTCCATTGAGCTGTAGTTGATCTCTGTCTTTTTGAGTGCTTTACTTACAAAATACACTGGTGTTTGCACAGAATTCCTATCCGTCAGTAGGACTGCGCTGATCGCTCCTTGGGTAGCAGACAAGTAGATGATTAACTCCTCCCCTGGTCGGGGTGCGACTAGCTTAGGAAGCGCTGCTATATGTTGCTTAAGCTTGGTGAAGGCTTCTTCCGCTTCCGCAGTCCACCGGAAGTCTCCCTTTTTAGTGCACTTCTTGAGTGTTTTGAATAAAGGAAGTGACTTATCCGCTGATTTGGACAGGAATCTGTTCAAACCGGCTAGCTTTCCATTTAGAGATTGAACTTCTTTCAACGTGCGCGGTGAAGGAAGTTGGAGGACAGCGTCTGTCTTTTCTGGGCATGGCTTAATGCCATCTGGTTCTATCAGATATCCCAAGAACATTCCTTCTGTAGCACCGAAAGTGCACTTCTTGGGGTTTAACTTCATGTTGATCGCCCGTAGCGTTCTAAATGTTTCTTCTATATCGCGCACCACTTCGTCCTCAGTATGGCTTTTTATGACAAGATCGTCCACATAAACTTCTAAGTTGCGGCCCACTTGCTTTTCGAATGCATTATCTACCAATCGCTGGTAGGTGGCGCCCGCATTCTTCAGGCCAAAAGGCATCTTTGTGTAACAGTAGACCCCTTGGCTTGTGTGGAAAGCTGTTTTTTCCTCGTCTTCCTTTGCCATTTGGATTTGGTGGTACCCTTTGTATGCGTCCAAGAAACACTTAAAGGGATATCCACACAACGATTCCACTTTCCAGTCTATCTCTGGTAGTGGGTAGCAGTCCTGTGGACATGCTTTATTAAGGTCAGTGAAGTCCACACACATTCGCCAACTGCCATAACTCTTTTTGACCATCACTGGGTTGGAGAGCCAATCGTGGTAATAGACTTCCCGCATGATGCCAGCGTCCACAAGTTTGTGTACTTCTTCTAGTATGGCTTTTGCGCGTTCTGGAGCCTGGCCGCGCTTTTTCTCCCTTACTGGGGAATATCCTTGTCGGATTTGTAACTTGTGTTCTGCGATTGATCGTGGCACGCCAGTCATGTGTTTTGGTTCCCAGGCAAAGATATCCAAATTCCTCTGTAAGAGTGCGCACACGGCTGTTCTGCCTTTGTCAGACAGCGACCCTCCGATTGATACTTCTTGCTCTGGGTGATCGGGGTGAATTGCGACCTTCAAATTTGGAACTTTAGCTGCGCTCTGCTCTGGGACGTGCGTCGTCTCACATGTAATCGTGTTACATTCTTCTGGTGGCGCAACGTTGTTGTAAATGGTGACGATGCCGCCTTCTACTGGGAATTTGAGCATCCCATGCGCTGTGGATGGTACCGCGCGCAACGCCGATATTCTTGACCTCCCGATGATGCCATTGTATGGCGAAGGGGATTTAATTACCATAAAGTTCATCCAGGCTGTCGTGGAGTGTTCCTTATTACCGACAGCAACTAGTAGGCGCAGTTGCCCCATAGGCCATATCTTATCTCCTGTAAAGCCAGTGAGCGCAGTCGTGGCTGGAATTAACTATCTTTGTATCTCAGGACGCAATCTCTTGAAGCAATGTTCATACATTATATCCGCTGATGCGCCCCCATCGACATACATGCGGTGGATGTCGTGACCCCCCGCATTTATTTCAATGGTAAGTGGTTCTGCTACTGCGTTGTCCACAGTTAAGGTGGGGAAGGAGATTTCACTTCCATGAGAGAACTTCTGGCTCACCTTTTGCCTAATCTTTCGCTGCCATGACTGTATCATGTAGATAGTATCAGCTTTTTCTTTAGGCGCTTCCTTCTTGCCTCCGGTTCTCTGCTTGTCTTTCCCCTCCTTAATGTTTTTAACGAGGTGGTCCAACCTGCCTTCTTTCACTAGTTTCTCGATTAGTTGGCGTAACTGGACGCACTCATTAGTGGTATGGCCCTTCTGTGCGTGATACTCGTAATATCCGTTCCCTACGCGCCGATCCTCAGGGGTGCGCATAGGTGGGGGTCTTGGAAAGTTCGCACCTTCCGTCGCGAATATCTCCTTTTGAGTTTTTGTTAATGGGGTGTACTTGTCGTTTCCCCTTCCGCCTCCTTGGTTGCGATAGCTTTTGTTGCGATTGCCATTCTGGTCATTGGATTGTCTCCTTGACTCTTCTTGTGACCTATGGTTCGAGTAGCCTTTCTTGCTATCTGCAGCGGCTGCTTCTCCTTGGACGAAGGACCTCGTTCGTTTCATGAGTTCGTCAAAGGTTAGGGGAACCTTATCATTTAACTTTTTTATCAAATCTGGGTTATTGATTGCATTCATAAAACCTGATATTTTTAGTATCTCTGGGCACGCTTTGACTTGCATGCATTCGTCCTTAAAGCGTTCCATGAAAGCGCTTGTGGATTCCCCTTGTCGCTGTTTAACCCTAGCGAGTTCGACAGGGTTTTTGGCGCACTTCTTCCTCTGAGTAAAGTTTAAACGAAACGCCTTGCGCAACTCTTCAAACCCACCGATGCTTCTGCGTAGAAGCTTACTAAACCAGTTGCGCGCATTCCCTACTAATGTAGAGTTGAACATATGGCACCACACAGGTTGTGGCCAATTTTCGATAGTGGCTGCTGATTCGAAATTTTTTAGGTGATCATCAGGATCACCTGTCCCATCATATGTTTTGACGTTGGCAGGCATGCGCCTTTTCTTATTCTCCGAAAAAATCGCTGATGCGCCTAGTAAACGCATCAACTTTTTGGCGACGCCAAGGAAGAGACATGTCTTCGTCTTCCTGGTCGCGGTATTTCCCCCTTGATTTCCAGTGTCCCGTTTCTTTGTCCTCGTTGTCCGAGGAATCACTTGAAGATGGGCGTACTCTTTTGTGACGCTTGCGTCGACTATCCTCAGAATCTGAGCTTGCTCCTCTGCGGCGCTTGCGCCGACTATCTTCAGAATTAGAGCTTGAAGGACTTTCACTTGGGGAGCACCGTCGCCCAAGCCTATCCTGAACCCTGCGACTGCCAAGCCTAGCGTGGACATTGGTGCGCCGTTCCCCATCTTCATGCTCCTCTAGATGCTGGAAGTCGGCTGCTTCATCATCCACAACCTTCCTTCCAATCCTGGTAAACACCGGTTGTTTGCGGTTATCCTTCTCGCGTCTTTCCTTTCGGTAACGCGGTGGGGATTCTTCGTACTCAGGGTCGAAGTTGAGTCTGGCGTGCAGACTTTGGCTTGACCTCTTCTTTGCCTCCTCTTGCATGAGCGCAGCCAAGGCTTCGTAGTTTTGAGATACGAAGTCACTTGGCGCTAGTTCAGGCGTGACTCCTTCCAGCGCGATGGAGTCCGTTTCCAAGACAAAATCCTTATTTCGGATAGGCGCATTTGGTGGCTCAGAGAAGTTCACTTCTGGCATGGCAAGGGGAGTGCGCTGCGGGTCTACCGCGCTAGTACTTGTTGTAGTAGCATTGGTAGTCATAGTGAGTGGTTCCACTGGAGTAAGGAGCAGATCTGAGTACGCTCCAAAGTTTCTAGGCACACTGGTTGTTCCAGAGGTCTGCTTGGAGGCCGCATCAGTTTGCTGTTTCTTCCCTAGAAAATCGTCATGCGTTTTCTTCGCATGCGGAGTCCGCTCCTTTCCGTGCTTCGTCATTCTAGTTCTTAGCAAAGCTCTTAGTGTAGGGTCCCACGGATGGCGCCACTTGTTGATACAAAAGTTGGGCGTTCCTTGATTCCGTACCAATCCGATCTTAATGCTTGAGACCTGCGCACTAAGAAAACAGAAAAACACCGTTAGGCTTATCGTGGGATTGTCTCCCACGATTATCCTCCGGCGTGAGAGTAAGTAATCGGTTTTAGGGTTTGTAGAAGAGTTAGGGTTTTGTAAGTCGTACCTTTAATGAGAGTCGAAGGACTCTTTATATACACACGAAACCCTAGTCGGTTTCGTGTTCTTCACTCCTCAGCATATCCCGCATAGGGCAGTATATGATATATATGCATAAATAGAGGATATCTATATCAAAACTATAAATAGCTTTGGGTTTGGGCCATCGTGAGCCCAAACCGCTATTGTGATAGCCCATTCGTGATGGGTATGGGTCCATTCGTGATGGACTTAAGTATGGGTCGGGTTCGTGACCCGAATACGGACTATACGTCATCATCGAGCAACTTACATGATTGAGTCGATATGAGTTATACGTAGTAAATATGAGAAAATGAGGGAATGCTGCATTTCCATGTGGAATACAGTGGGTCAACAATATATGCAGTTTATGGGTGTTTGGCACAGTGGGTCAGCAATATATGGAGTTTTATGGCTGTTTGGCACATGAGTCAGCAAGATATGAAGTTTTTTGGGTGTTTGGCACAGTGGTGGGACTGACATGAATTTACATCAGCTGGTCTATGTGTGTTTCCTTTGTGTTTTGGTACTTGGTCTAATTTCTAGTTTGTATTTAGCTCCTTGTGATTTAAGGGTTCTGGCATGGGAATATGCAATCTTGGTCTGCTCCTTAAATTGCCTTATATTTCCATTCTTTGCAATAAGTGTTGACATGATTTTGGCTTTATCTAGTTCGTGGGTCTAGCTGCACATGTGAAATTGACGGGATGGAGTATATTCATATCTTAGTTTTGTTTGTCATTGGTTTTTTAGTTAAGGTTTGACTTTGCTCTTTTGTACTTGCGATAAATTTAATCGTAATCTTTTTTCTTTCTGGGTCCCTACACTTAACCTTCTTGTTAATGTAGTGGATGCCTTTGTTTGTACTTGGTTTTCTTGGTTGGAATATATTGCCTTTCAAAAAAAAAAAAAAAAAATGAGTTATACGTAGTAAATATGAAAAATCAGTTAATTAGTAGGCTCTGACCAACCGGTCTTACGGATTATGGCCAAATGATGCCTAAACATTTTCTCTCAGCGCGCCTAAATCATGTGGATTCATCATCATCGAGGACGATTGTGTATATAACTGGATGCATGAAAACGCATTTTTTTAACTCTAAAGTTATCTTAAATGTTGATGTAGTAGTGTGGTATGTGGTGGATGAGAAAAGAAACAAATTATAAGTATATATCATAAAGGAAAGTTTCCGACATCGTTTTACTCTACATTTTCCCGCCAAAATGCTTGGCCTGCTAAAGCCCATTTTTGTAAGCCTTTTCTGCCACCGGATCTAGCCCATTCCATTGTTTATAATAAACCTTCATAGATTTCTCTAGAAACTAGAAGCTCGTGGCTTATCAAAACACAAAAATCAAAGCATGGATTCAGAGAGAAAATTAACACACCAAATCAAGATTTTTCCATTATCAGATTACAAAAGCATATAAAACCAAAGAAAATTACAGATTCATCTATGCTAATCATACGGTTTCAAGATGCGCAGGTATGTGCTTTTACTAGATTTAGATTTTTTTATTACTTATTATTATTATTATTATTATTATTATTATTATTATTATTATTATTATTATTATTTTTCTTATTATTTTGGGGAAAAAATTTGATTTATTATATGTTAATTTTTTTCCGAGGCATTTATTATTTCTAAATTTGTATTGCTTGGCATCTATGCCATTTAATGAGGGAAACCCATGTGTAAAACGACGGATCAATGTTGAGGTGACTTGACCTTTTGATTTATTATGCGTGTTCTTTTATGATTTTACTGGTTTTGTGTAGTTTAGATGATTTGATTATGTGAGTGTCCATTAAGTTTTGGTTTTTATGGTTACAGGAGTGTTGTTGAGCTGTACAGTGAATGTGAAAGATCACAACCTGCATCCGATGTACACTCAAAAAGTGTTCGGTAGGTACCTGTTTTCTTTGCTAAATTAGGGTTTGTGTAATTGATGACGTTAATTGTGCTAATTAACACAAACAGCTAAAAGGAAGAGTTCGAATTTTTGGATGACAATGGCAAAAATGAGGTTTTGTGTTCAACGTGTTGGTCATTCGTCTATTAGGTTTGGATTTTAATAAATTTAAGGAGGTATGTTATGATTCCAAGGATGGGCAAAGCAGCAACCGGTCGGGACAGACAGGAATACAACTTTATAAAGACATTGAGAAGTAAATAAATAAGATCAAAAGTATCGTTCCACCTTTTTTTAGGTGGTATAAGTTGAGAATAACTATAGTCGTGTCATCCTTTTTGTAGGTTACTAACAGATACCGTGATGCAGTCTCAAGATGGACAAGGTAGTTCAACAGAATTGGAAAGAAGTTGAGGTATACTTCACATAGGTAAACATATAAAAATTGAGTCCTTTTGATGTTTACTCTGTGTTTGCTACAATGAACTATGATCATATATGAACAACATTTATTCGACCAAAAATTATTATTGATTGCCAATATGCTTATATGTTTCTAGGACGGGTTTCTTTGTTTATCAGTAGTTTGGTTTTGTCACTAGATGTAAGTCCTTGCAAATTAGATCATTTAATAACGTCAAACTTATTGACTGTCGGGTGTGGAATACGTTGTAAGCAAGTGGCTATCTCAGGTTAACATTACTGTAGAGCAATCTAAGTACATTTACTTTGTTCATGTAATAAAAGTTTCCATGTTTTCATCAATTTTGTTCTTATGTTTAGATCCAATTTGGGATTATGATTTAAACCATTTGTAGTGATGATACACTGATAACATGACATGAAACTATAACCAACTTTTTCTGATTTCAGGGAGGCTGGAGCGCCTTTTAGGGAAGTAAGTGGTCAAATATATCTTTGAAGCTTTTCATAGTCAATGAAGATATACGTAGAGCATTGGAAATGGTAGGTACAGACAAACAAAGAATATGAATTTAATTTTTTGGTGATACTGAATATGATATTTTTCAGGATAATCACAACCTACCCACTAAGTATTAACTAGGCTATACATCATACCTTCTTTTTATAGGCTTACTTGAGGAAGGCATCTTCAAGCATGGGGCTTTCTCTGAGCGCAGATCGGGAAAAAGAGACAGACGACAAAAAAATCCAACCAAGGTAACTAATGGAAGACAGCAATGTGTGTCATATGGAAAGGAGACTACTGAATTTGGACATGATACATTTACTGACCGTCTCCAACGCGATAGCAGTAAGTGTCTTCTAATAGACATATTAAAATTTTATGTTTTAAGTGAATATAGCGCTCATGTTTTAATATGCATTCCTGAAATTTTGCTCATGTAAATATTAATATATGATACGCTCCTATGCTTATCTTAGAAAGACGGTGAATATTGTTAAATTTTAATCTGCAGTGGAACACTCTCTGTATCAACTGTTAGTTACGCTAACTTAACTTGCTTACTCATTTCTGACCTGTTTCCCAAGTTGCCCTGAACCATCGATATTTTTAAATCCATTTACTGATCAGGGTAATTTTATGATTTCAGAACTCTGGATAAAGTTTTTCGTGGTCTTGAATAATCCTGTGGAACGAAACCAAATACCATGTGTAATCAAGATGAAGATGAAAAAAGAGGGTGTGCATAAGATGAAACCAAAACAGTTAGGGCCTTAGTCTTCCCAAAGTTAAATATGCAGCAGGTCAAAAATTAGATGTATCATATGTTAAATATAAATCGCCACTTTTCGTTTGTTACTCCGCTTGGGTGTGATGATCCTTTAACTATGTTGTCTTGCAGCAGAAGGTGGAACGATGGTAGTGTGCGACAAATGGTCGCCACAGCAACCTCCACGTGCCCAGCCAAGGCATCCACTGATCTGAGCTAAGTTTTCGTTTACCCATATCGATTATAGGCGATGCTAAACGACGGTGTTTTGTTTGCCTGTTTCACCTACCCGAAAAAGGTTTTGCTGGTCTTGACAATCAGTATACCAAGCATACATGTAAGTACACATTTGCTTCATTATTCGGTCTTATGTATGTTTTCAACACTTTTAATTCTTATTGCTTTCTTTGTGTTGTATCCTTTAGCTAAGCTATCTCACTTTTTTTTTGTCTTTGTAGGGTATTGGACACAATTGTGATCAATTTCAATTTATAAATCTTGGTTGGTTCGAGGGAGCTGGTGATCTTGGTGGTGGATTGTTATCAGATACATCTCAAAGCCTCTCTCTCATTCTTATAAAAAAAACCACCTTACTGCCTCTCTCAAAATCCAGGTTTATCTTCCAAAGTGCAAGATATAACGAAAACCGTACCTTATAAACTGTGATACAACCTATTTATAGGTTGCGATCGTAGTTGGCATCATCTATAATAGATATCTTCCGGCTTTGATCCGATGCATTTTTGCAGATTTGACCAACAAGCATAAATCGGTTTTGTTGCGTACATCAATATATACAAGGTAATGTACATATGATTAAGGCGATGATGATAATTTTGTACACTTACATTTGTTCGACGCACGTTCCTTGGCGTGGCAACCAGAATTGTGGTTGCAGCCATGACGTGTGTTTAGTGTAGATTCTATGTGTACATATCTGAGCCTCATTTTTTACTGTCACGCTATTATCTAATACGGAGTAATAGTTTTTTGGGTGAAATTATCATGTGGAAAATACATGCCAGGTATACAAATAGTTGTGCTTAAATATATCTTATGTGCAAGTTTAAATGGGTATAAAATGCCAAAAGTGAAGCTAGCAGTAGTGTAGGACAACCGCTTTAGATCTACACAAAAAAGATGTGAAATTTTTGCTATACAATTTATACGTAATAGATTTTCTCATTATACTCACACCTGTTACAGCTGGACCATGTTCTTCATCAACCAGCACTAAGGATGCAAATACACGAGTGAACCGAGCAAGGCGGCCTAGACAAGGTTGCAGTGGTAAAATTTATTGTTGGCCCGTGTGAGGGTTAATGCTTAATATATGGAAGCTGGGATAAAGAGAAAGAACAACTAACAAACATGATCATTCTTTTTACCAAGTATAACAGGTTTAGGCTTACACTAGCGAAGCTTGCAGTGGTAAAATTTATTGGTTTATATTGATTCGCGGCTAAAATGATCATTCTTTAAGGTTGTTTGCATTCTTTCTTTTTAACAACAAACTATTTATATCCTTTTGAGTCTGATCGAAATTTATACGGGCTGGGATTGCGTTTTTTGCAGGTGTGTGTGAATCATAAGCTAAAGCTATTGCGTTATATTGTGAACAAATGATTGGTTGTACAAGATACGTGGTGGCCATGAGATATTTACGGGTATTTTTACTTATGATATCATCATTTCAATTTTACGTTCCTGCATTTGTGAAGATGGTTACATATATTGTAAGAAAACAAAACCTGTGAATTTATGGGATATAGTTAACGAGTCAAAATGGGTCATTTTTAAGCCTGCGTCAGCAAGTTCATGGGTCGGGTCGAAACGGGCAATACGTCGAACGCCATTATTGTGTATAAATTACTCTTATTGCTACTATGTACCGAGTTTAAAAGGAATACTGTTATTACTACTATGTTATGATTTTTTGATAAAAATCATCGTAAACCAAATACAACGACAAAAAAACCTGCGTTCTAAAATCTTCATATGTTCTCAGTTGCCCTCTTATTCATTATCTTATGTTGCCGTCATTTTAGGCATACTTGATTCACAGGCCTGGTCTATAACAACAGCCGATGGACTAAGAGTCACACCAGCAGCATCATGCCAAGTTTAGCCTGACATCTTTATCTGATCCGTTTGAATGTAGTATGTATTTAGGAGATTGCGATCAACTACCTTAAATAAAATGATTTTACAATATCTCATATATACGATCTTGCATCTGTACATTTTTTGTTTTATGCATAAGAAACTATGCTATTTTATGTCGTTTTAGACTTGGCTACCGAATCGCTATATTCTTTGATAAACAACATTATAAACCAAATACAAAGAAAAAAAACCCCGCCAGGCCGCAACGCGGCCGACCGCCGCCATAATTGTTAGAATATAAACATTAAAATGTAACAACATTTATTATGCTGATTTGTGAAAAGATTTTTAAAAAGATGAAGATATTCAAAAATATGCAAATAATAGTGGATGTATATTTCAAAACTATGCAGCATAAATATGTCTAGAATTTTAAAGATGTCTAAAGTATTAATCTTTTGAAAGTACTTGTCGATTGTGTGTCGATTTTGTTTTATGGTTTGAAATTTTTTATAAATAGGGTTATCTATAGTGGAAGTAAGTTTATAACGCGAAAAGTTTTATAAATTAATGATATTTTAATTATGTAAACTTTCATCATGATGGATGCTTAAGGACCCGTTTGGTATATAGGTGGGTTTAGGATTTGGATTTGGATTTAGATTAGTATTAAGAATTAGGTTTGGGTTGAAAGAATAAATTTTGTTTGTTTAGTAGGTTTGACATAAGAGTTAAAATTAATAATAATTATTTTTAATATAAAATAAAAGAAGAGGCCTCACTAAAAACTAAGATTGTCAACTAAAAAATAAGAAGAAGACAAAATTAATTATAACTTGTACAAGTGGAATATCGTACAGTGGAAACATATTGAAATACTTTCAAAAGTCACATATTTGGACTGGATTTGCACACCCCCAACAGTAAGGGGTTCAACCCCAAAAGCAAAACCTATGACTGTCAACCAAATGGCATATTATGAGTCTAAAGCTAAATCCAATGCCAAATGTATCAAAACAAACAGGCCCTAAGTTTATAGATTTTATGGTTAGGGTGCAAGGTGCGGTCCACAGGAAAGAACAAATGATTATCCTTTTTGTTATTTTCTTGCGGGGACACCATACCATTTCTAGCGGCAAAACCTATAGCATTTCTCAAGCGGGAGTAAAGTCCCGAAAGGGAAAAGTGGCTTTTAAGAGAGAGAAAAGAGTTTTTTAATAGAGAAAAATTATTTTATTGGTTGGTTATATGGGGTATGTGTTTTAGGGGTATTATAAAAGGTAGAAAAAAAATTAATAGAAGAGAGAGAAGGTGATGCAATGTTTGAGGGAAAGTTGAAAAAAAAACTAAGTAAGTGTTTTTTGATGATGTGGAGCTGATGTGACGAGGGAAAACCCTCAACCCACACCTCTACACTTAGGCTAAATGGAAAGGAGGTGGAGTTTTCACCATTTCACCTAGGCTCACACGCCAACCTCCTTGCCTACTTCCCAAGATCACGCTCGAACACAGAAACAAAAACGATTTATGGTGGACTGATCACCAAGCGAAAACCAAGAAAAAAAAGTTTTTATTACCATTGAGGAGTAAAAAAAAATAAAAAATAAAAAATAAAAAATAAAATCATACCACCCCATTATTTCTTTATATAAATACCCACAAACCTCTATTTTTTAAAACACAATCTCAAATCAACACTCTCAACTCACTCTCAACTTATTTACTTCATCCTTTTTAATAAAAATGTCACAAGAAAACACTCCCCGAAACATCAATCGTACCCAACGAAGAAATAATCAAAGCAATCCCCCGACACCCGAAGGAACCTTCAATCTAGGAAATACTCCCCCGCCAAACCCACAACGCAACTTACGACCACAATGATTATATTATAACCAAGCCTACCCAAACCTACCATACCGTAATCCATACCTACAACAACCATCCTTTAACCAATTCTCACAACAACACCAACAAAACGCGTTTAGCCAATTCTCGGCCCAACATAACTCGTACCCGTTTGATATGTCACAAACCCAATTTGGTGGTTCATCATCACAACCTCATACCCAACAACCCATGTCTCCCGTTTCTGCATTCCGAAATGAGGATATGTACTCACCTCAATTTGATGAGACTTATTATTAAAACACTGAACGTGAAGAATCTCCCGCCGAGGCCACAGCCCCGTCACCACCACTGGTTACAGCGAAGCCGAGAAGACGCCAAAAGAGGCCACAGCCGGCTCAAACCGATGAGCCACTAAGGAACATTCCATGGTCCCAAGAAGAAGAAATTGCGTTGTGTAAAGCTTGGATTCATGTATCCGAAGATTCTGCCAAAGGTAACGCGAGGAAGGGGAATGGATTTTGGTCTGCTGTACAGGCGTACCTAGCGAGCAAAACAAATTCGGATCGACGAGGGTACGATATGGTTCTTGGAAAATGGAAGACGGTGCGGCCGAATGTGGCTCGTTTTTGTGGAGTGTATAATAACCTCATGCGTATGCAGCCTATTAGTGGAGCCGGAGATGAAGATTACTACAATAAGGCAACTCTAAACTATGCAGCTGAATACGGAGTAAAGTTCACACTCAAACATTGTTGGGAGCAGTTAAGGAAATGTCAGAAATGGTGTGACACTGAAGTTCCCCTTTTTTTATCAAAGGAAGAAAATGAAAGGTCCAAGAGATACAAGTCATCTGGGTCTAGTTCGTTCAACCCAGAGAGTGGAGGAGAAAGTATAAACCTGAATGATGATGCCGGTGGAGATGACGAGGAAAATGAGGTGCAAGAACTTCCACGACCAATGGGCAGGGACCAAGCGAAAGCTTTGAAGAAAAAAGGTGTTAATAAGTCGAGATCGTCGGCAACTATTAATGAAGAGGATTTGGCTAAGATGATGATATCGGAGATGGCACAGCAAGTCGAACGTGACAATCAATTGAAGAGAAAAGAACGGGCTGAATGGATGGAGATAAAAAGGAAGGAAGTGGAAGTGAATGAATATAAAGCAAAGCAAAAAGACTTAATGTTCTATATGCAGCCATATGAACATTTGACTGGGGATGCACACAGAACCATGGACGAGGTTAGAGCGGGGATGAAAGCGAAGTGGGGTTTCAACATTTAGTTTAAATTTCGAAGTTTATGTAATATTTTACTTTCGTATGTTTGCGTCTTTAATAATCGTACTATGTTTATTATTTGAAGTTTATGTAACGTTTTAATTTAGTACGTTGTGTTTTTAAATTTAAAGTTTACGTTTTTATATTTTTACGTTTAAGTTTTTATATGTTTACGTTTACGTTTTTAATTGTGTAAGTATAAAAAAAGATGGGAGTTAAGGTGAAAATGGGTTTCCCTTGCCCACTAAAAGGTGAAGAGAGGTGAAGGGAAGTAAGAGGAGAGAGAAAACTGATGTGGCGCTGAGGTATATGATGAAAAATTAGCTTCCTTGCCATTTAGCCTTATGGAATATGGTGATCGTAACTGAAATTCATTATCTAAGTAGTAGAATTTGACATTTGTCCAATCATGTATTGATTATTTTTGTTTTGTAATCTGAGGCGTTTGAATTCATTTTTTAAATTATCGTTATTGCGATTGCGATGTGGAGGAACCGGCCATGATCAAATTAAAAGAGGTGGACATGTGAGATTATTCTCTTGGCATTTAAAGATACAAGGCATAATGTTTACCATTAGATGTTTTTTAGGGTGTTTCTTAATGCTACGTGTGATAAATTTGGTGGTAATACAAATTAATGTTGATGTCATGATAATTACACCTTGGTCTATTCATTTGTCGTTCTATATGTAGTATGCAACTTACTACGGAGTACATCGACTTCGTGTCACAAAATTAGGCATTTAGAAGATTCAAACATCATGTATAACAACTATTTCATATAGATTAGCCCAAACTAATCCTTTTATATCAACAAAACATGATTTTTTAATATGGATAGTAGTATTAAGAGTTAATTATATTTTTAGTCCTTGTGGTTTGTCAAGTACTTTATTTTGAGGTCAAATTTTTAAAAAGTTATGGATCTTGTCCAAAAATGAAACACCGTTTCAGGTTTAGTTCATTTTTTGATTGATTGCTAATTTGACTAGTTAAAAAATATGAAGTGTCTAAAATACCCTTGTTTTGATACTAAAAATAAATAAAATACATGTTAACAAACTCTATTTATTTATTTATTTATTTAATAAACATCAATTTATAAAAAACTCATAAGATTTACAAGAAGTTCTCACTTCTATAGCTATAGAAAAGCTAATCCTACTAAAGATATGAGTAGCAGCACGTGCTCTAATGTCTTGGGTAATCGAGAACTTTCGGATTCGATTCAGTAAGGTCACAACATCCTTCTCAAGTTCCCCAAAAGAAGTGAAAGAGAAGAGGAGGAACCCATATCCAATATTCGCGTACTTAGCATCATACTTGACACGTTTACGTTATACAGCCAAAACATTTTATTATTATTATTATTATTATTATTATTATTATTATTATTATTATTATTATTATTATTATTATTATTATTATAATAGTAATTTTCATTAAACATAATTTTTTGAGTAAACTCCAAAATACATTCCTGTGGTTTGCCGAATTTCGCACCATACATCCAAATCTTTTTTTCCTAACATATACATCCAAAAGTTAGTAAAAGTCAAACACAATACATCCTCCGTTAAAATAAGGAAAAACGGCGCAAACCATTTCTACGTTATCTCCTAACGAGATAGAAAATGTTTACACCGTTAGTCCTCTGGGTTAACTCTATTTGCACCGTTAGTCCTTTTTTACGTTTTGGCCTGTTTTTTTACGTTTTCGTCCACTTTTTTACGTTTTCGACCGTTTTTTTTTACGTTTTCGTCCGCATTTTTACGTTTTCGTCAGTTTTTTAACGTTTTCGTCCGTTTGATTTCAAGGAGTGACTTAATCAGCTGACTCGAATCATTCGGAAAATTTATAAAAATTCGAAAAAACTTATAAAAATTAGAAAAATTTTAAAAAACTCGAAAAAATTTTAAAAATTCAAAAAATTTGAAAAAACTTATAAAAATTCGAAAGATTTATAAAAATTCGAAAAAATTTATAAAAATTCGAAAAAACTTATAAAAATTTATAAAAATTCGAAAATTTTTTAAAATTACAAAAAAATTCGAAAAAACTTATAAAAATTCGAAAAATTTATAAAAATTCGAAAAAATTTATAAAAAAAAAAAAAATTGATAAAAACTCAAAAAAAAAATTAAAAATTGGAAAAAATTTATAAAAATTCGAAAAAACTTACAAAAATTCGAAAAAATTTTAAAAAATCAAAAAATTCGAAAATTTTTATAAAAATTTTAAAAAACTTATAAAAATTATAAAAATTCGAAATTTTTTTAAAAATTCAAAAAATCCGAATAAACTTATAAAAATTCAAAAATTTAATAAAAATTCAAAAAAATTTATACAAATACAAAAAATTGATAAAAATTCAAAAAGAATTTAAAAATTGGAAAAAATTAATAAAAATTCGAAAAAATTTTAAAAATTCAAAAAATTCAAAAAAACTTATAAAATTCTAAAATTTATAAAAATTCGAAAAAATTTATAAAAATCCAAAAAACTTATTAAAATTTAAAAAAAAAAATTTAAATTTTTATCGAAAAAATATTAAAATTCAAATTTTTTCAAAAAAATTCAAATTTTTCGCATTCAAAAAAAATTTAGAATTCTTATTAATTTTAAATTTTTTTTGAATTTTTAAAAAAATTTCGAATTTTTATAAGTTTTTTCGAATTTTTAAATTTTTTCTTATTTTTATTAATTTTTTCGAATTTTTAAAAAAATTTCGTATTTTTATTAATTTTTTCGAATTTTTATAAGTTTTTTCGAATTTTTTGAATTTTTAAAATTTTTTTGAATTTTTAAATTTTTTTTGAATTTTTATAAATTTTTCTAATTTTTATAAGTTTTTTCGAATTTTTACAAATTTTTTGAATTTTTATAAATTTTTTCGAATTTTTAAAATTTTTTTGAATTTTTACAAATTTTTTGAATTTTTATAAATTTTTTGAATTTTTATAAATTTTTTCCAATTTTTATAAATTTTTCGAATTTTAATAAATTTTTTCGAATTTTTATAAGTTTTTTCGAATTTTTATAAATTTTTCGAATGATTCGAGTCAGCTGATTAAGTCAATCTTTGAAATCAAACGGACGAAAACGTAAAAAAAACGGACGAAAACGTAAAAAAACAGACGAAAACGTAAAAAAGGACTAACGGTGCAAATAGAGTTAACCCAGAGGACTAACGGTGTAAACATTTTCTATCTCGTTAGGAGATAACGGAGAAATGGTTTGCGCCGTTTGTCCTTATTTTAACGGAGGATGTATTGTGTTTGACTTTTACTAACTTTTGGATATATATGTTAGAAAAAAAAGATTTGGATGTATGGTGCGAAATTCGGCAAACCACAGGGATGTATTTTGGAGTTTACTCTAATTTTTTTTACATAAAGTTGGATGGGAGTCTAGACACAATTTGTGCTCCCACTCCTTTCTGAATACAAAAGCTAACTCTATGAAAGAAAAAAACACCATTTTTAGCATTATTTGAGTGGCTAGTGGCAATAGACTTAATACGTGAAAGTGTGTCCAAAGCCTCTGCATCGAATTCCCCGAATGTAGAAAAAGCAAAAGGTATGAACTTGTATCCATTGTCCTCACATTTGGAAGCATACTTTCTATTTTTCTTCTCCACCGCATTGTGCAAGGCAACCCCAGGAGCCCATGAAGTCGCCCCACTACCAGCAAATGGAGAGATGCCAGTCACATCCAAGCATGCATCTTTACCTTGAAGCCAATTGAATAATAACAAGTCTGCAGGACGTAGCTCCTTCCCATCCTCCGAAAGGAACCCCATAGGAGCCTCCTTACGCACCATGATCCCAACCTTAGAGCATATATCAACAAGAATATCACGCACCAGATTATGTCTGAACTTCACACCCACTTCACTGGAACAGTGGACCGCATGATCCCCCCATATGTCCATACGATGCACATTACAACTCGGACAAAGGCTACCTTCAGAGAACATAGGTACGGTAAGCCTATAACACAACACAGATCGGAATTGGCGATGGTTCATCCTCTGACCCAAACCGTCAATAGGGATTGTGAAAATAAAATCCTGTGCATGTGGGGCCCGTATACAACTGAGAACAGCGACCTATCTTGGACTTAGTGAATACTTAGAAACAAGGTCTTTTTCAATGACACCAAAATAACACTTTGCCAAGGTTTTTATCATTTGGGGGGCAGAAGCGTCATTGGTGACAGCGAGAGCGTCTATGTTACAAGTAATGTTGAAAGTATCAAGAGCATGCTGAAAAGAAGGACCATAGGAGACATTACCAGATTTTGCCAGTATCTTGTCTTGTAGTTCACTCGTTTGCATACGAGAGGCGAGAAAAGCATAATGGATAATGTCACCCGCTGAAAGGACCCCAAGACCACCCAACTTGATTGGAAGAGTGGCAAGCCGCCACTGCCAATCACCAAACCCCGGTCCTGAGGCGGTAACAATCTTCTCCAAGAAAGTACGTAATGATTGATCAAACTGAACCTGGGCCTCCTGTAAGTACAAAGGAGAGCATGTCCTCAAAGCATAAGATAATTTTGCAACCCCGACACAACTGCGAAAAAGAAGGAGCTCACACTGAGGATCATGAAGTTTGTGAATTGCCTCTGTTCTAAAAATATTATTATTATTATTATTATTATTATTATTATTATTATTATTATTATTATTATTATTCCGTTCTAAAAATATTATTATTATTATTATTATTATTATTATTATTATTATTAGCAAGGCTTTTGTGTTAATGGTACCCCATGTGTTAGAATGCTTCCCAACCAGATGGTCGGTGGTTCAAGTCCTGCTTAGGACATGTAAGATTGATTTATTGTGAGATAGTTAGTTGTCTTTATATAAAAAAATATATTATTATTATTATTATTATGATTATTATTATTATTATTATTATTATTATTATTATTATTATTATTACTATTATTATTATTATTATTATTATTATTATTATTATTATTATTATTATTATTATTATTATTATTATTATTATTATTTTTTAAAACATCAATTTTCATTAAACATAATAAATTTTACATAAAGTTGGATGGGAGTCTAGACACAAGTTGTGCTCCCACTCCTTTCTGAATACAAAAGCTTACTCTATGAAAGATAAAAGCATCACTTTTAGTATTATTTGAGTGGCTAATGGCAATAGACTTAATACGTGAAAGTGTGTCCAAAGCCTCTGTGTCGAATTCCCCGAACGTAGAAAAAGCAAAGGGTACGAACTTGTATCCATTGTCCTCACATTTGGATGCATACTTTCTATTTTTCTTCTCCACAGCATTGTGCAAGGCAATACCGGGAGCCCATGAGGTCGCCCCACTACCAGCAAATGGAGAGATGCCAGTCACATCTAAGCATGCATCTTTACCTTGAAGCCAATTAAATAATAACAGGTCTGCAGGACGTAGCTCCTTCCCATCCTCCGAAAGGAACCCCATAGGAGCCTCCTTACGCACCATGATCCCAACCTTAGAGCATATATCAACAAGAATATCACGCACCAGGTTATGCCTGAACTTCACACCCACTTCACTGGAGTAGTGGACCGCATGATCCCCCCATATGTCCATACGATGCACATTACAACTCGGACAAGGGCTACCTTCAGAGAACATAGGTACGGTAAGCCTATAACACAACACAGATCGGAATTGGCGATGGTTCATCCTCTGACCCAAGCCGTCAATGGGGATGGTGAAAAGAAAATCCTGCGCATGTGGGGCGCGTATACAACTGAAAACAGCGACCTGTCTTGGACTTAGCGAGTACTTAGAAACAAGGTCTTTCTCAATGACACCAAAGTAACACTTTGCCAATGTTTTCATCATTTGAGGGGCAGAAGCGTCATTAGTGACTGTAACACCCCCAAAATTTTAAAATAGCAGCGGAAGTTTAATTGGGGTATTACTGTGAGGATCGAAAACAAAAATCATAGAAAACAGCCTGAGATGGCATTTTTTAATTTATATAGGTCCATAATACAAATTCAGTTACAAAGCGTTACATGAGAGTGCTAAAGTTTCTCCAAAGAAACATCATTTTAACTGAATTACAACTTTATTTTACACCTTTATTTAAGATAGGGTACGCCTGCTCCATGCCCTGCTCTGCTCCACTAGTTTCCTGAGATACATGCTTAAAAGTCAACATAATGTTGAGTGAAATCATGGAGTTTGAAATTTAAATATCAGTTCGATTCACAAGTAAGATTGTATTTGAGATACAATCAGTTTAAAAGTTGATATCGCAGTTCATATATTGCCCTAAGTCTCATGACACGCAAACATTAACAAAGTACCGCATAAACGGAGGTGTTCATCAAATTAATGATGAAGGTTTTGCCCTCGTGTAATAGGTGATTTGCCAATTCCTATTTTTCTCAAATATAATGCATCGCGACTAATACGACTAGCAAAAAACATTCCGTCCAAGTATTAGTGGGATAGGTCGTCAGCCTCTAATAGATCTATTCATTATATTCGCGTTCACCGCAGTGATTAATGGCTCATGATAAAGGGTCTTGTGGCAATAAGGTAACTTAGGCATATATCAAATCAGGTAGCATACAGAAAAATACTTGTGATCTGTTTATAGCATGTATCCCCCTCACGGAGTTTAAAAAGTATAAAGAGTTTAAAAAGTGAGGCCACGACTCACCTTAAGCGTTACTGGTGATGGTGAAAATAAACTCAGAGGTGATTATAACAACTTCGATACGGAACCTGGTAAATATATAAATATCTGAGAATCTGACTAATTTCTAGTGGTGTGTGTGTATGAATGGTGAATGGTGAATAACTAATGATATGCAACGATCTGATCGTTGAAAGTGAAGGTGTTACTTTTCAGAATGATGCTACATATATGATTATTGTGTTCGTGCTCTCGTAAGGTTATATCCTCAAAGAGTGAATAACTGCTTTGAAATATTAACTCGAAATGTTTCTAATGTTACTAAGAATCGAAAATTAACTAATATGCAAACAAAATGTGTAAAAATGCATATAAGATAAAGGTGTGGTGCAAAAATGAAAAATAAACTAGGAATGTCAAGTTATAACAGTTGGTCCTTGTTCTTTGCAGATTTTACATCTTTTACCCTAACTGTGGCTCGCGTTACGTCGTTAGTCCTTGTCAAGTCCATAGTCCAAAATAGTCCAAAAATTGTCCATATGTCCATATAAGGCTTGGAGTTTATTCATTGGTCAATTCAAGTCCTGTACAAACTGTTTTCACAGCTTCAGTCCGCATGTTTCGTAGTTTGGCAGTTTTAGTCCTTTTGGTTAAGTCGCGTTACATTTTTAGTCCAAAAATGACAAAAAGGCAAGGAAAAGTGTGGCGATTTTTGTTAAAGCTTATTTAAGTGATTTTTAACTTGTTCCAACTTCTTATTCGATTATTTGCTTATTTTTACTCGAATTGGGCTTCTAACGTGTACTACAAGTGGCCCGTTAAGAAATCTAGAGGCGGGGGTGTGTAAATTGTTTTAGGCTTAGACTTGGGCTATTTTTATGATTCTGAAAACGTTTTACATGGGCCTGTTGGGCTTATCAATCGCAAAATCTTGTTGGGCTTTAAATAGGCCCAACCGAAAAAGTTATAACTAAATTTCTAGATTTTAAGGTTTAGGTAATAGCGAGTAACATGTAGAATGATTTAATTCGAACGTGTTAGGGAAATTATAAGGTTGAAGTTAAAATACGAAAAATGTAGTTTGCTAGGTGTGCTTTCGATCTGTACAAAAATACCCAAGTGTTATGATTAAAAATCCAAAAATATATTTATGGTTTGTGGCTTGGTCGCATAGTTTGAATATGAAAATGTTATATATTTTTCTAAGTTATTTTATACCAGTCGAATGGCTTATGAACCATGGCTTTTATGTGTTGTTGAGAGCTTATGGTTAACGTTACTAATTACGAAAGTTGGAGTTAGTTAGGTTGTTATTCGAGACGTGCGATAATATTTATTTGTTACGTGTAAGATTCCGAAATAAATCGAGTATGAAGTGAGTAGTTCGAACCAGTTTTTAACTAGTAAAATCCATAATGTTTTCTATTTCTTTCAACCCAGCTTAACGTATATATTAAGATTTGGTTTCGAGTTTGACTTAGCGTATATATGGGTGTTGTTTGATAATGCATGAAGTGATATTTTAGACGTGAGAGTTAAGACAGTAGCATGCAATGCAAGTTTTTAAAAGTGAGGGTGGTGTGAGTTGTGTTTCTCAAGCCTTCACAGTGAAGACATGTTACTTCTCGTTTCTTTATATATATACGTGTGATACGAAAAACTAAATGAACAAGAAAATTATACGTTTGTATATGATAGCTATATAATGCATGTGTGATAAATAATGTGCACTAGTAGGCTAAGGTGTGAGTAGTCTCTTACTCGTCCACAGTGAGGGTTGTGGATCTCATGCAGTTTACTCAGTTAACATAAACATATTAGTAACATGAAGCGCTCGAATGCAAACTAAAATATGCATGCATGTGAAACGTGGTCGTGAGAGATGAAAGTATGAGGAGAAGTAGGTACTTACTACACCTTTGAAAAGGTGGTGAAGAGACTGTGGTTGTTCGAACGAAGCACAAGGAGAGACAGTGACTTGAAAACGTTTTAAATGCTTTTACTTCAACGTGATTTGCTCCCCAACTCTCGACAGAAAGCTACTAATCTTTTTAAGGAATGTTTTGAGAGTGAAAGAAAGTGATAGGTGGTAGGTTAATGGGAAGATCGGATGGGTTATTTTATAGATGAAATATCACACACATTCTATTGACTATTTGACTCAATCATTGAAGCTACTGTTACTAGATGGACACATAAGTATAATTTCTGACAAAGGTTGAGTGTGAGATGAGTATTTGGAGTTAGGTGTCTTGGACTCTTGCTCTTGGAGTCTTCCTTCATTCGGTTTCCTTTAATATCGGCACAAGGTTTAAGCTAGCGAGCTACTAGTTTTTATTATAGTTCATTTCTTCTTTGAAGTAGCAAATTAAGTTAAGAATATTGTTAGAATGTAGTAGGAAAAAGCGGGGTGTGATATGGTTGTGTTTCGCGATTTATATATATACGCTTGGTTCGAAATTTGGACAAACAAAATGACTTTCGTTGCTGTGGAATTATTCGACAATCATGTCTGGGAATTGGTACAAAAGGAGTTTGCTAGGTGATGATTTTAATGGCGTAAAAATATGTAAGGGCTATGTTCAATATTTTAAAAATATGAGTGGGTTTTTGAAGAGGGTTGTGATCGGGTTTTAGAAGAAAACAAAGGAAAAGAAAAGAGTAAAGTGGGTGTGGTGATGGGCTGCGTGGGTTCGATGGGTTGTGTGGTCTTGATGGGCCGAAATTATTAAGGGTCCGATTGGTTTTGTAGTTTAAAATTTAGGATTAGTGTATTAGGTGTAATAATTTTGGTTAAGTGTATTTGGTGTATATGATTTTGCGTTAAACGTATTATAATGAATATGTTAAGTTTTATCGTGAGTGTTGTCACTTGTCGTTGCTCGTGAAAATGTGTTGTTGCGTGGGAAGTGTTATCTCAAGTTCGGTGTATACAATGTATGTATATATATATATATATATATATAATGCACGATGATATTAATAAATGATAATAGAAAAGTTTAAATTTCCCCGTAAAAATGGGCTTTATTAAATGGTAATACAAGATTATCACTAACCACTAAGATTAACTACAAAGGTTTTTCGTAGAATCCTACAGTGACAGCGAGAACGTCTATGTTACAAGTAATGTTGAAAGTATCAAGAGCATGCTGAAAAGAAGGACCATAGGAGACATTACCAGATTTAGCCAGTATCTTGTCTTGTAGATCACTCGTTTGCAAACGAGAGGCGAGAAAAGCATAATGGATAATGTCACCCGCTGAAAGGACACCAAGACCACCCAACTTGATTGGAAGAGTGGCAAGCCGCCACTGCCAATCACCAAACCCCGGTCCTGAGGCGGTAACAATCTTCTCCAAGGAAGTACGTAACAACTGATCAAACTGAACCTGGGCCTCCTGTAAATACAAAGGGGAGCATGTCCTCAAAGTATAAGATAATTTTGCAACCCCGGCACAACTGCGAAGAAGAAGGAGCTCGCACTGGGGATCATGAAGTTTGTGGATTGCCTCCATGAGGGTAATGTTTTTAGAAACCCTTTTCATAGCCAGCTCCCGACAAAAACTATCATCCAAACTGACTGAACCACCAAGAAGTTTGACACCATTGGTCGGGTGAGAGATATTTATAGGAAAAACACCCTCTACCCTACTTCGAGGGTCCTCTACAGGCCAGAAGAGTTCAGTTTTATCAACATTCAAAAACAAACCACGAGCCGGACCATCCGTCCTGATGATGTCAAGTGCCTTGGCAACCATAAGGGTATCTCCAACGATAGTGCCGTCATCAAGATACCAAGCCTGAAGAGTAAGCTGACAAGACTGATTAATAGACTGAACCATAGGGTGCAAAGCTAGGGCAAACAACAAAGGACCTAACGGGTCCCCTTGTTGAACCCCTTGACAAGACTAAAGGATAGAGTCTTCTTAATAAAGCCTAGCAGGTTGGGCATAACAAAACTCAACCCAAGGAGCAATAGATGGACAATGCACCCTGGCTTCCTGAAGTAATACGCTCCTATCAACAAGGTTGAAAGCATTCTGTTAATACAAATAGCGTCTCAAAAACGTTATTTATATTCTTTGATCTTTTATTAGTTTTGTTAATGACAAATAAAAGGAATATCTTTTAGCAAATAATAAATACTAGCTTAAGTCTCTTAAAGTACACATTTTACACTTCACATAATAACCAAGAATTACAAGTTTGCTTATTTAGTAACTTGTTTCCTTAAAAGGAAACTTTAATTCTAAAATCATTCCATGACATCATTGCATACATCACATACAATATCTTTGATATATTTTGTTTAGATTTGCAAGATACATAGTTGACATTTGAGGATCTTGGATGATTTGGTAAGATATGGAAGATTTGGTAAGATACAACTAATCCATAGCTGTCATCCTCCCACGGATCCAAGTGTAATGAAGGACGGATCCTTTCTGAGGGATCCGTGAGCTGAAGATCAGCTTGCCTATAAATAGCAAGCTGATCATTTGGCTTTCTCATCACTCTTATAGCTTTAACACACATATTCATTCAGTACATATCTTACTAACATCATTCATAGTTGCATTTCACTTTGATCTTTCATTTTGTAGAAAAGAGATCAAGCATTCAAGGATCTACAGAACCGTAATCCTTTAGTTGCATTACTGTGTGATATTGTAGTTTGTTTCACACATCATATCTATCATTTGTAATCAGTGAGTATGGTTAGTGCTTTAGTCCTTAAAGCACAAAGAGTGTAGGGAGTAGTTGTACCCGTGTAAAGAACTCGACATCTAGCTTAGTGTCGGTAAAGTAAATAGGCGACGTCAAGTTGGTTCTACCTTGTGAAAGAACCCGGTGTGTAGCTTAGTACCGGAAAAGGAAGTAAGCGACGTGTAAAGGTTTTCTCCGCCTAGAAAAGGAGTTTGTTTCTTAGTGAAAGATAAACTCTCGAGTAGGAAACTCGGGGAGTGGAGTAGGGCAAGGAAGAGAGTCCTTGTAGCCGAACCACTATAAACAACAGTGTCGTGTGGTTTGATCTTTCCTCTCTTTATCTTTTGTTTACATTGTGTGATTATTTATTTGTGATTGTTTCCTTTGAAATTAACATATAGTAACAAAGCAAATAAAACTTGAAAAACGGTAAAAACTATTCAACCTCCCTTCTAGTTTTCCACAATTGGCATCAGGAGCTACGTTACTTAAGATCTTTAAAATATATTGTATTTTAAAACTTAAAACGATCCATGGATTTTGAAAACTTTAAAGAAGGGCAATCTATGCAGAGACCACCTCTATTTGAACCAAATTGTTTTATTTATTGGAAAAATCGCTTTGAGACTTATGTAAAGTCAAAGGATATAGATCTATGGTATATTATAGATGATGGTGATTACAAACCTATTAGTAATAATATTTCGGGTGGTCGGGATGAAGGAGTTTCTCTTACTCGTCACAGTGATGAGCAAAAGAAACTAATTGCCAAAAATAATGAAGCCAAAATGATGCTTTATAATGCCTTACCTAAGAAAGAATATGAAAGAGTTTTTATGTGTAAAACGGCTAAGGATATTTGGCAATCTCTTATTATCACACATCAAGGGAACTCACAAGTAAAAGATAACAAAATTGATCTTCTTGTCCAACAATACGAACAATTTGTTATCTCTGAAGATGAGACCATTGATAGTGCGTTTGCTAAGTTCAATACTATTATTACATCACTTAAAGCACTTGATGAATCTTTTTCTAGTAAGAATTTTGTCAGGAAATTTCTAAGAGCACTCCATCCGAAATGGAGAGCAAAGGTGACAGCTATTGAAGAATCTAAAGATCTCTCAAGCATGACACTGGATGAGCTCATAGGAAACCTAAAAGTTCACGAAATGATTATGGAAAAAGACTCGGAAATTGTCAAAGGCAAAAAGGAGAAGATTAAGTCTATTGCCTTAAAAGCCAAAGTCGAGTCAAGTGATGATGATGACTCTTGTTCAAACAGTGATGATGAAGAGTATGCCATGGCCGTGAGGGATTTCAAGAAATTCTTCAGGAGACGAGGAAAGTTTGTAAAACCACCTCGTGATGAAAAGAAATCCTCTCGGAAAGATCGTGACGATAAGAAAGGTAAGGTTGATAGGAAATGCTATAAGTGTGGTGACTCCAGTCACTTAATAGGAGAATGTCCAAAGCCTCCAAAGACCAAGTCTCAAAGAGCCTTCGTTAGTGGAGCTTGGAGCGATAGTGAAGGAGATGATGATGATGAGCCTAAGAACAACGAAATTGCACTTATGGCTAATGACACAGAAGAGGTACATTCTGATTCATACTCCTCTATAGATGACGAAACCTTAGAAGTAGAATATAACAAACTGTGTGACGTTACTTTAAAAATCATAAACAAAAACAAGTTTTTGAAAACAAAGACAACACTTTTAGAAAATGAAGTATTTTGGCTTAAAGAAAAAGCAATACGAATTGAAAAAGGTAAAGATAGTAAAGAAACGTGTGTGTCTTGTCAAGAACTAAAACTTGAACTAGAAACCTTAAGAACCACACAGGAAGATTTGATCAAACAAAATTCAAAGTTTAAAAGGTTTGATAAAAACATAAGTTGTGCAGATGAAAGAATGAAAATGCAAAAGCCACCTCATGATAAAACAGGACTAGGCTTTATGAAACTAGGAACCTTAAGTGATCATAAGGAACAGACTGTGAATAAAACTGATTCAACCAAGTTGGACACTCACGGATCCGACGGATCCAAAAATTTGGATCCGCCAGGTGTATCCAAAGGATCCGCGGGTACAGAAGTTGAACAGAAGGTTCACAAAGTCGACCGTTCCGAGTTTGTTAAAGTTACTAAGAAACCTAACAGTAGTATAACCAATAATAAACACAAACCAGCAGTATCTTTAGGAAGAGGTCAAGCTAGAAATGAATATAGAGTTAAAACGGATCAACAGAGACCTCAAATGAGTTTTCCCAAACACCCCTTTCCAAAGAGTATAGTTAATCCACAACATACTTATCAAAATAATTGGAACCAAAACATGCCTAGAAACTTTCATGGTCCTAATTATATGTCATGGAACAATTGTCCACCATTTACATACATAAACCATGATAATGTCATGTTTAACCCAAACGGACCCATGAGATATTGGGGACCAAATGCTTGAGTCTTTTATGAACTTAGGTATGCTTGAAAGTTGATCTTGAACCTGATGAGTGGATCAAAGATAGTGGGTGCTCAAGACACATGACGGGAAACAAAAATCTTTTCTCAACCTATCAAGTGTATGACGGAGGTAATGTCACATTCGGTAGCAAGCTTAAAAGTAAAATCATCGGAAAAGGTACAATCTCTCATGACTCTCTATCTATTGATGATGTTGCTCATGTAGATAATTTAGGATTTAATTTACTTAGTATAAGTCAATTGTGCCGCAAAAAGTATAACGTCCTTTTCAGTGAAAATGGAAGTAAAATACTTAAAGATGGCATAACCGTAGGAAAAGGTGTTTTAAAGAATAATGTCTATGTTATGAAATTAGATAAAACACCTAAAGATAAGTTATGTCTTACCTCTTTGGACGAAAACTCAACTCTATGGCATCGACGCTTAGGTCATGCTAATATGAGGCTTATTCAATCTTTGTCATCCAAAGAACTCGTTAGGAACCTACCCAAGTTGAAATATGACCAACACTTTTGTGATGCTTGCAAAATTAGGAAACAAGTACATAATAGCCATAAGGCTAAAAACATGGTATCTACATCTAGATGCCTAGAATTATTACATATGGATTTGTTTGGCCCGTCGGCTATACAAAGTTATGGAGGAAATTTTTACACTTTAGTAATAGTAGATGATTACTCTAGATATACATGGACAAAGTTTTTGAAAACTAAAAATGAGGCATTCGACAAATTTGAAATTCTAAGCAAGAAAATTCAAAATCAAATAGGAAGTAATATAGTATCTATTAGAACTGACCATGGTCGAGAATTTGACAATGAAATCCAATTTGGAAATTTTTGTGATAATAATGGAATAACTCATAATTTCTCGGCTCCTCGTACACCTCAATCTAATGGTGTAGTAGAACGTAAAAATAGAACAATTCAAGAAATGAGTAGAACTATGTTAAATGAACAAAACATACCACAAAAGTTTTGGTGTCACGCTGTAGATACTTCTACATATATCCTAAATAGAGTTTTAATTAGACAATTTTTAAACAAAACTCCTTATGAAATTTATCGAGGTCGTCACCCTTTGGAGAAATTTGCATGGGAATTCTGACGGCGTCACCCTTTGGAGTGATCAAGGTCGTCACGACTTAATTTAAAGAGGGACGGCGTCACGCCTAATTATGACGGCGTCAAGTCTTGATAAGCCAGAACGGATTTTGGAGAGCTAAAGAGGGACGGCGTCAAGAAGGCCATCTAGGAACCCTAAAAGCGGCGAGGTGACGGCGTCACACTCCATAACGTGACGCCGTCAGATCTGAAAGTCTATATATAGTTTTGCAATTTTTTGTCATAAGTGTGGAACTTATTGTGGAACTTTGTGTGTAAGAACCCTAAGACGATTTTAGCAGCTTTTTCAAGGCTTTTTGCCTTGAGATCTTCCATGTTACATTGAAGATAAGTTATCAATTAATCATTCAATATGTCTATGTGTTGTTTGATTCTATCTTGTTCTTGTCTTTTGTTTAACATGCTAGGCTAGGTTTTCTTTGTGTTTGCTTAGATCTAATGAAACCTAGCTATTGATTATTGGTTATTAGTGTGTTATTAGTTGTATTGGATGATTGTTCATCTATGTTAGGCTTAAGAAAACTGGCTAACTTCCTATTCGGTAACTTGCTTGAACGTCTTAAGAACATGAACCAATGCGTACTAAGGTTTTTATGGTTGTATTTAATGCACAAGCGAATTCTAGTGATCCCATGTTAGGAGCTTCCTAGCCGGCTCGACATAGGAGTGAAGTAGGAGCTTGTAGAGTTGGGGAAGTACGTACGCCACCCCACGATTGGTATTAAGGAATATACCCGTCATCCACGCGATTAATACACACTAATCAACCGGTAAAAGATAGTTAGGGAGTAAGGAAATCTAAGTAAACACATTTCTCTCCACATAAGTTTTACCACCTTTTCATTTTCAGTTATTTTATTTTATTTGCATTTGTAGTTATTTGGGTTAGTTGACTAGCAACTAATTCCGCCCACTCTTTCAAACCCGAGATTTTACTTGCTTTCATAAAATATAAAAAAATATAAAAAAGAATCTTCCTTCACCCTTAGACCTATTAGAGTAGTTTTTCATACCTAACGAACACTATTCCCTGTGGAGAACGATCAATCCCCCGTACTTACCACTACACTATACTACATCGGTCAGGTACACTGCCTGGTGGGGTTGTAAGCCTCTTGAGATCCCTCGAGAGGTAAAACCTGTTGTAAGGTTGCAAAACCACGCATCAAGTTTTTGGCGCCGCTGCCGGGGAATAGTTATTGTTTAGGTTGAATTTTTATTTTATTAGGTCTACTCACTAGATTCCTTTCTAGTGAGATTTTTATTTTTCTTTTTATTAGATTTCTTTAGTCTATCTTTTTCTTTGTGCCCTTTGTTTGTAAAACCATTTTCATTTGTCACTATGATGGATGAAATTCCATTTAGATCATTGACAATAGAGGAACAATTATATTTCACCAATAGATTTGTTTCCTATCATTCCTATGAATTTTTGTGTGATCTTTGTGATTTCCAAAAGGAGTTAGGGGTAAGGTTAGATGGGTTTAATGAATTCTATGCATGTGAGAGTTCTATTAGACAAGCATTATCTGGATCAATTCCTTTTAGTCAGGCCCTTTGGATGAATTTTGAGGAAAGCTTCCTAACCATGACCCATAAGTGGAACGAATTAATGGATTTGTATGAGCAAGATGACCTAGTTTCTAAGAACATGAACTTAGAATCAAACCAAGATTCTGAGACGGTTAGAGTTGAGCCACCTAGCTGCATGTCATGGTTAGGCACTACCATAATACAGGGTGAACACTTAGGTGATCTTGATGTGATGGAGGATCTAGCCGAGCATGATCACATTGATCAAAAAGACCTAGGTTTTATGATCGATGACGATGAATCTCAAGAAACACATGATGAATCTTTTGGGCAATTTGAATATAGCAGTCAGAATATTGAGGATGATCCTTATGATTCGGATATAGAAGTTGAGATGCCTAGAGAAGCACTTGAGATATTAGGGAAAATGTTAGGTTTAAATTCTACCAAAACCCATGATGAGGATATAGGTGATCTTGACACAAGGAATGATGAGGTTAGTAACATAAGCCCACTAAGTACCTCACAAGTCCTACCATCATTTGAGGCACACGCACCGCCTGTGACTTACCCGGAAGAAGTAGAAGAGACTTTAGGAATCCCGATGGAGGTAGAACCTTTGAACCAAACACAACTAGAGGATATAGGTTTGAATGCTTATAGTGATCACAACCTTACTCTTAGTTCTAGGGGATTTCCTATTTTTGATGAACCGGAGCCTCAACCAAAACCGTTACCTAATCTTCCATCCTTAGATGTGAACTTAGGAATTGAATTAGGTCCCGACCCACCCATCAAACCATATAGTCCGGGTAGTTTTATGTTGAAGGTAGTAGACTCTAAGCCTTGTAGAGAGGAAGCTGACATAGGAGTGAACCATAACCTTTCATACTTACATCACCCATTCATGATTAATCACAAGAAACATTATGGGTTTAAACCGGGTTTATTAGGTCAAAGTGAATTCTTAACTTGGAGTCTCTCGAAGTTGATAGAAGATGATCCCTTTCTAGGAGAAAATCTTAATCCGCCCACTAACCCAATTGAATTAGGTAAGGTTAGGATGATAGGATCCCGCACCTTTGAGCATATAATTCACCCGTCACTCTTTCCTCACGTGGCATATTTCCACCCTAAGGGTGTGTATCGCTACTTTCACCCACACTTAATCCTAAGTGTAGGGAAAACCTCCCCTATTTTCGTTAAATAAGGGTAGAGTCAGGCTCGTGACTCGAACAAAAACAAGCGCTTCTTGGGAGGCAACCCAAGCTTTATTTGCTTTGTTTGTTTGTTTTGTTTGTTTGTTTGATTTTATTTGCTTTCGTATGTATGTTTAATTTTTATTATTATTGATTCATGTTGAAAACTAAATTGTGAAAATGCTTTATCTTGTTTTTAACTTCGTCTTAACTACATATAAAGGTATTTTGCAAAAGATAAGTGTAAGGGAAATCCAAATCGGTTTATTAGAACAAATGAACATGAATCATAACAATATTAAATTAACATACATATTAGTAATTGTTTGAGTCAAATGCTTGTATCGAGTCATAATGATGTTTTGCAGGAATTCCAGGAAGTAAGGTGTAGGTTTTTCCAAAAATTTTCCGGAAACGTAACATGAGAATTCTGTCAGATCATTTCTGACGGCGTCAGGAGTTACAACCTGACGGCGTCAGGTTTAATTTTCTGAAAATTTTTGAAAGTTTTGTTTTCATAAAAAGTTTTTATTGAATCTCTAAATTATAATCTCCAGGAATCTGCAAAATTATCATTCCACAAGCATTATATCCTTATATATAGAGTTTATCCCGCCGATGTTATGCAGGTTTTCGTGTTTGTTTTCTCAGGTTTAACAGGTTATTTTGGACAAGGAAATGTTTTGGATCAAGCTTATGGCGATGCATTAGTCATGGAGCTTCAACATTACTTTGGAAGAAGATCTAACCATGTTACTTCATTATCCACCGAGCGAATCAGGGGAGTATTTGATTTCATTCTTTTACTTTTTTCTTTTACATCTTGTTATTTGAACATTGGAGACAATGTTCATCTTAAGTGTAAGGGGGGGGGGGGGGGGGGTAAAAGTACGATTAGAGAATGCTATTACGCTTGATTTTTGTTTGTTTAATAGTAGATGTGTAATAAAACTGAGATAAATACCTGTTAGGGCAATTTTAGTGCCAAATTTAAAATTTTTTACAACATTTAGGAGTGAAACTTTGATCTTAATGAGCGTCTCACGGATAGGAGTTATATGACTAGCACAAAAACCGTACCACTAAAAAATTTTCCACCCCCAAATATGTGAGGTTCGCCCCTAGAATTGGTAGGAAAAACATTTATGCTATGATGTGTGTGCCGGTAGCACTTAGATTCTAGAACTTGCGTTAGGACCATTCCGAGGCCACAAGTGAGACTACATTCGTGTAGTTAGATTTACTACATGATAAGAGGCATTAGGATTAACCCATTGTTTTACACCTGTGTTTTTGTTATAATTACATTGGCTAAATTGGTCAAGTAATTCTCCCACACCCTTTGCATTGTACTCATTTTTAGTACACGATACCCCTAGTACACCCCTCAGAGCCTATCTTTTCGTTTCGACCTTTAAGCATTTTACTTAAAAGGAAGAATTTGTTACACCCCACTTAAATGTACACCCAAATCGCCTTAGCCTACCTTGTATGCACTCATTTTTAGTGCATTATTATGACAACATTTGTTTAAACCCAAGTTAATTATCTAGTTGATTACATGGTTGCTAAGTCGAGTCATATCCTTGTACATATTGTTTTGGGACGATTGGGACTCATGGGTAAAAGTACTAGTGTAATGAAGTAATGGGGAAGAACATCATTTATTACCCCCATATGTGCTAAATATTTTAAAAGTACTCCAAGTTTTTCAATTATCTTAATTCGAGTCATTAGAATAGTTATTTGTAAAGTTATGTAAAAGTTCAAGTGTAAGGGGAATGCAACGCCCCTATGATGTATTATTTTGGATGGTAGGGCAAGAGTGTATGAAAAAAAAAAAAATCGAAAAATCAAGAAAAATACAAAAAAATGAGAAAAAGAAAAGTAAAAAAAAAAAACATACGGACTACCATCCCGTTTTATTTTATGTTTATTTTATGTTTTTGTTATTTTGTTTTTAGCTTAAGATTGAGTCTAGTCTTGGCTTAGCAACATTGTATAGTACATGTAATTAATCAAGATCTTTAACTCGCCACCAGTAAAATATCCTTTATCCAACAAAACAATGTTTTCCTTTTCCCTACACCTAACGTTATAACCCATGTAAAAACCCTCTTTGATAGTTTATCTTAGGTGCTTACGCCTAGTGGAGGAGGTTTTCGATCCTTTCCCAAGCCTATGGTAATCTATTTGCTATGACAGGTAGTGAGAGATATTATCCGTTTTCATTTATGAGATTTATTTTGATGACACTTGAGAGATGTGAGTATCTAAACACTACTTGTGAGGTGCTAGCTTGTAATCTCCGTGCTTATTATGATTAAAATGGAACAAATATTTGTTGTAATTACTTTTATATTAGTGTTAAATGACCCCTAACTTGTATTTTGATTAGAATAAAAGCGCATTTGCTTGAGGACAAGCAAATCTCAAGTGTAAGGGTATTTGATGAAGCGAAAAGTGTACCGCTTTTAGGGGGTCATTTAAGCCCTAGATCGTATTTATTTGATCAAATATTGCCCTAAATCGTTCCTTTTGTCATTTTAGGTACTTTGGAGAAGAAATCTGGAAAAGGAAGCATTTTGGACGTTTTTGGAGCATAAAAGTGAAGAAAACGACAAAGTCTCAAAATCGGCTGAAAAGTACCTTTGACGGCGTCAGAAATATCCCCAGACGGTGTCATGGCTTAGCAAGAAAAAGTGGTGGATGTGAAAATTACTCATGATAAGCCAGAGAAATTTGCATGGGAATTCTGACGGCGTCACCCTTTGGAGTGATCAAGGTCGTCACGACTTAATTTAAAGAGGGACGGCGTCACGCCTAATTATGACGGCGTCAAGTCTTGATAAGCCAGAACGGATTTTGGAGAGCTAAAGAGGGATGGCGTCAAGAAGGCCATCCGGGAACCCTAAAAGCGGCGAGGTGACGGCGTCACACTCCATAACGTGACGCCGTCAGATCTGAAAGTCTATATATAGTTTTGCAATTTTTTGTCATAAGTGTGGAACTTATTGTGGAACTTTGTGTGTAAGAACCCTAAGACGATTTTAGCAGCTTTTTCAAGGCTTTTTGCCTTGAGATCTTCCATGTTACATTGAAGATAAGTTATCAATTAATCATTCAATATGTCTATGTGTTGTTTGATTCTATCTTGTTCTTGTCTTTTGTTTAACATGCTAGGCTAGGTTTTCTTTGTGTTTGCTTAGATCTAATGAAACCTAGCTATTGATTATTGGTTATTAGTGTGTTATTAGTTGTATTGGATGATTGTTCATCTATGTTAGGCTTAAGAAAACTGGCTAACTTCCTATTCGGTAACTTGCTTGAACGTCTTAAGAAACATGAACCAATGCGTACTAAGGTTTTTATGGTTGTATTTAATGCACAAGCGAATTCTAGTGATCCCATGTTAGGAGCTTCCTAGCCGGCTCGACATAGGAGTGAAGTAGGAGCTTGTAGAGTTGGAGAAGTACGTATGCCACCCCACGATTGGTATTAAGGAATACACCCGTCATCCACGCGATTAATACACACTAATCAACGGTAAAAGATAGTTAGGGAGTAAGGAAATCTAAGTAAACACATTTCTCTCCACATAAGTTTTACCACCTTTTCATTTTCAGTTATTTTATTTTATTTGCATTTGTAGTTATTTGGGTTAGTTGACTAGCAACTAATTCCGCCCACTCTTTCAAACCCGAGATTTTACTTGCTTTCATAAAATATAAAAAAATATAAAAAAGAATCTTCCTTCACCCTTAGACCTATTAGAGTAGTTTTTCATACCTAACGAACACTATTCCCTGTGGAGAACGATCAATCCCCCGTACTTACCACTACACTATACTACATCGGTCAGGTACACTGCCTGGTGGGGTTGTAAGCCTCTTGAGATCCCTCGAGAGGTAAAACCTGTTGTAAGGTTGCAAAACCACGCATCAATGACATTATATTCGGTTCAACTTGTCAAGAGTTATGCGACGATTTCTCAAAAATCATGCATGACGAGTTTGAAATGAGTATGATGGGGGAACTAAACTTTTTCTTAGGTCTCCAAATTAAACAATTAGAAGATGGGATATTCTTCAACCAATCAAAGTATATCAAAGATATGCTTAAGAAGTTTGGTCTTGAAGACTCAAAACCCATGAGAACACCCATGTCCTCCGAAACCAAACTTACTAAGGATGAAGAAAATGAATCCGTAGATAGCACTAAATATAGAGGAATGATTGGTAGTTTACTCTATCTTACGGCTAGTAGGCCTGACATTATGTTTAGTGTTTGTCTATGTGCACGTTTTCAAGAAGATCCAAAAACGTCCCATCTTGAAGCCGTTAAAAGAATATTTAGGTACATCAAAGGTACTACACACTTAGGATTATGGTATCCCAAAGGAACGGGTGTAGAAACCATAGTGTATACCGACTCAGATCATGCAGGTGACTATGTTGATAGGAAAAGTACTAGCGGTATTTGTACTTTTGTAGGATATTGTCTCACATCATGGTTCGCTAAGAAACAAACTGCCCTCGCAATCTCAACAACAGAGGCAGAGTATGTGTCTGCAGGAAAGGCGTGTCAACAAGCACTGTGGATGAAACAAGCTCTCGTCGACTATGGAATTGAACTCAACAACATTCCCATTCTTTGCGACAACAAAGGTGCTATCGATCTAAGCAAAAATCCAGTCCAACACGCTAGAACCAAACATATTGAAATACGCCATCACTTCCTTCGCGACAATGTACAGAAGGGAATCATCTCAATTGAGAAAGTTTCCTCAGAGGACAACATTGCCGATATTCTCACAAAACCACTTAAACGAGAACCTTTCAACTATCTTAGACTTGGATTAGGATTAATGGAACCTAGTGATTAGGTGAAACATAAGTATAAACATTAGTTTAGCCACACACGACACTAAACCAAAACATGTGTTCTGATCCGCGGATCTAATCGACAACAAGGACGGATCCGTTGTTTTGGATCCGCCGGATCCGTCGCATGCTGAGTTCAGTTTATTATTAAATAAACAAGAACAACTACTATTCATTCCTCACTCCAAAATATATCACCTTACTATACTCGACACACACTTAATCTCCATCACAATTTATACCATTTTCTTCCACAAATTTGTGCTTCTAACATCACTGTAAGTATTCTTATCATATTTATACTCTTGATCTGCGTCTAGGATTTCCATTTCATGCACAAAACCAAAACTTGGGGTATATGCATAATTCTTGAAAAATCATGAAGCATATTTATTGCATTATACTTAAAAACATGTTTTTCTTAGTTAGGAATTGCATCTCATAGCACATTGTCTTAATTTAACAAAAACCCCATGAAATTTTTTTCACTAAAATCTTCTAACGACTAGGTAAAATGATCTTTTTTGAACATTGTTCATACAAATGCAAAAACGTTATCTTTTAGACTTCACTTGCATAATGTCTCTTGAATGCTAAAGGGAATACATAATTAATATGTATTTTCGGGTACATTCAACAGTAGCTACATTGAAATAGGAGCGTTTGGGTTATCTCTCATTTATAAACAAAACTTGCATAAACTAATTTTTCTTGCATCAAAAGGAGTCGAGATAACCGCACCTCCACATTGTCCCCATGTAGGCACACACTAGGAATTTTACACTTACTTTGATCATTTTAACTAAAACTATGTAACTTTTGTACTTAGGAAAATCATGCCTCCCGCAACCAACTACGATCACAAAAGAACCGTTAACTACTTACCCGAAGTCCACAAAACCAAAGGTCTAACCAATACCCAAATCGAAATTTTCAAAGCCTTAGAGAAAAAGTATGTCCATGAGGGTAGAGTCGTAGATTCATCGTTCTATGAAGGAACTCAACTTAGGGAACAATTAGCCGCAATTCGATTTGATTCTCTTTTAGATATAGATGAACCAATTATTCCTAGGTTCATACTTGAGTTCTATGCTAGTGTAGGTCTTAGTTCGAGTGACCAAGGTTACTTAAGTCTTCATTTCACTCTAAATGAAAATCTTGTCAACATCCTTCTTGATCAATTTGGTGAGGTCTTAGGCATTCCAAACCAAGGGACATGTATTTACTCGGACAAATGGTCCTTGACAATCTTAGAATCCAATCTCGATAGGACGGCACCATATGTCACTCCTCTCGAATCAAAAGAAGTGATTAGGGAACATCTCTTCATTCCTAAGAACAACCCCACAAGAATGTATCGTGGTCGTGAAGTTGCTAGAGATCCATTTGCAATGGAGCTTAATGAACTCAAACCCGAATTCAAGAAAATGGAAGATGTCTTAAGGGCTAATGTGATGTGCACCATAGGAAACCGTGATCACATCAATGCTTGTTTGTGTCATATAATGTACAACATCTCTACTCATCAACCCTTAAATCTTGCCTATTATGTTGCCAAAAGAATGTGTGACATTCCGGTTCAAAGCAAGATTGCAATGCCTTATGGTATGCTCTTAACCCGACTCTATAGAGCCTTTGCACCCGCTCGTCCAAACCACTTAGGCTTTGTTCCGGATTACAATGAAATTGAACATACCTTTGTTCCTTTGAGCGACTTTAGGGTTAGTGTTGATAAAGGCAAACGTCCTCGTGTACCAACATCATCCTCATCATCTTCAATGAGTGAAGATGATGGCTTGCCAAATTCTAGGATTCCTCCACCCGAATACTTGAGCCATCTTCCTCCAATTCAAAATGAATCCGCTGAGTATCGAAACATCAAAGGAATGGTGAAGAATCTTGGTCGTTGGATGATGAAATTGCACAAGGGTATGAAGAAGTTGAAGAAGAAGCTTAGTTGATGGAGTGTTTGGTTTTGAACAATGTTGGATATTGTGATGTTAAACTTCTATGTGTCTCAACTTTATCTGATAATACTTGTTATGTATGTGTAATAACTAACATTTGCAGGTAGATAACCATCATGGTTATCAATTTTCCGGGTTATAGCCTATGTTTGGCATAACACCTAAAACGGTAAGTTTCTAAGAACGGATTAAACTATGTACAATCGTGTGTTAATGTTATCATATTTAGTTGTTTTGCTATACATATTAGATGTTAAGTAAGGTCTAGGTGAATTTTCGGGTTTTCGTCGAAAAACGAGAAATATGACATATGTTCTGTTTAGCTTTTAAGTTTTAGGCATACGGATCCGGCGGATCCCAAACCAGGGCTCCGCCAAGGCTTATCGTTGGATCCGCCATCCGCCAACTTGCGGATTCGGCGGATCCCTGAATAAGGTTCCGCCTTTGATTCAACTTGGATCCGCAGGTTTCCCAGTAAAATTCTAAAACTTTTTTGACTTATCCCGATTCTTAAATCTTAGTATTTAGTATCATTTAGGATTCATTCACTGATCATAATTCATCTTAGAATCATTTAGGAATTCTTAGAAACTTAGGAACAAAATTTCCCACCAAAATTTAAATTTTTGAATTTTAGGTGTGAGTTACCAAACTGATACAAAGAAGGAACCCTTTTTAGGGATCCGTCAAATCCGTGGAAATATCAAATCATCAGATTTTCCACTATCTCCTTGTATTAACTGCAAATCCACAACACATTACTCAACCAAAGCTCAATGGATTGACTTCCTTGATATGACCTGCACAAATTTTTGTTCCAAATCATTAGAAACCAACATTCTCTATTGGATTCACATCAAATCCAAACACACAGACTCACAAACCTTCTGTCTATAAATTAGCACTTTAGGATCCTCAATTCACATCACAACCATCTCTTCTCCTGTACATTTTAGCTATCATACTTCACCAAAAAGTCTCAATGACAAAATCAAACAACTCCTCCACATCCAAGCCACTAAAACGAACAGCCCGTATGAGTGTGAAACCTTGTTGTTTCATCAACATTCACAACTCATCCTCTGAAGAATCATCACCACTAAACATATCCTCACCCATTGCTAGTGAAAACTTTCTTACTTTATCCACTCCAACTCCCTCACATGTAGTCATAAAAACACCACCTCCTACCATTACTCCTGTAGCAACCACACCACCACCCGCTCCCGCTCCATCACAGTCTGAGAAGTCTGCCTCATCACCATCCTCACCAAAACTCCAACCCATGGAACTATTTAGGACACCACCAACATCTCCACAACCATATCTTGAAGAGTTAGAAGATCTTCCACCTACATCAACCAATCCTCCACCTATAAGTCTTGAAAACTTAGAACCTATGCTATTTCATCCTCTCCATCCGGAGATTCATGGTCCTCTATACCGAGAAGCACCACAACCTCGTCCATAAATACCACCACTATCACCAACTTCAACACTCATCGCCATTGATGAAGCGATGTGGAGCAACATTCCTCAAACACAAGAGGAGATAAGTGCAGAGTTAACACAACTCTATACTCTCTCGGGTATGGTTGACCATCGCCTTCATGAAGCAATGGACATTCAAAACATCCTTATGAACTCCCTCCAAACACCACAACAACCATCAACCAACAACAACAACCAACCACCATCACCACCACCACCACCACAAAACTTGGAGCCTAGTCTTCCTCCCGGTTTCTCAAGACATGATTGCGCACATTGTTAGAGAACGACTCACTTGGCCCAAAGGACCAACATCTTGGTCCATGAGCTTCAAAATGAGATGAGGTTCATCTTGAACCATGTTCTTGAACGTTTAAACGCTATCTCTCATCCTCCTCAATAGGAGCTTTCTAGACTAGTTGTTAGGACCTTTTAAATTGTTGCTTTAGGACTTTTTATTTTCTTTCTAGGATGTCTTTTTATTGTACTTGTAACATCATTTCATTATTGTGACTTTTGTCACAAAATTTTCAATATCTATGAATGTGGTGTTTTATGCTTATGAGTGATCAACATATTGCATATTATCATTATCATTGTGAACTAACATCATTATCTAACCTATATTATACCTTGATTATGATTGCTTTAGGTAAAAATAATGATCAGACACTTAGTTTTGACTTTTAAAAGTCAAAACATATTAAAAGGCTTGTTTGGAAGAATACTTCACAAGCATTCTACTTCTTCATTGAAGTCATTCATTACTAACACTTCATTTGCAGCATATCATACCCTTCAAAGTATACGTTGGTACTCGAGAAGAGAGGAGTATACATCGAGGGGGAGCATCTCATAAGCATTTCATATACTAACCGTTTGTTTTGTAGATTCATGCATCATTTCCTTGATTACTCCATCTAGGGGGAGTATAAAACAAGGGGGAGCTTTAAAGTTCTCAAAATCGCATTCCGCTACGCTACTCTTTTTGTTTCGACAAAAAGGGGGAGAAAGGACTAAGTTTGCATTAACTGTGATTCATCACAGTACATACATTTTTACAAAACTTTTCTTTAATAAACAAACTTAATATATATTTTTAAGAACTCATGCTATATTTATTCTCTTGCTCAAAAATATACCTTATGTTTTGTCATGAACAAAAAGGGGGAGATTGTTAATACAAATAGCGTCTCAAAAACGTTATTTATATTCTTTGATCTTTTATTAGTTTTGTTAATGACAAATAAAAGGAATATCTTTTAGCAAATAATAAATACTAGCTTAAGTCTCTTAAAGTACACATTTTACACTTCACATAATAACCAAGAATTACAAGTTTGCTTATTTAGTAACTTGTTTCCTTAAAAGGAAACTTTAATTCTAAAATCATTCCATGACATCATTGCATACATCACATACAATATCTTTGATATATTTTGTTTAGATTTGCAAGATACATAGTTGACATTTGAGGATCTTGGATGATTTGGTAAGATATGGAAGATTTGGTAAGATACAACTAATCCATAGCTGTCATCCTCCCACGGATCCAAGTGTAATGAAGGACGGATCCCTTCTGAGGGATCTGTGAGCTGAAGATCAGCTTGCCTATAAATAGCAATCTGATCATTTGGCTTTCTCATCACTCATATAGCTTTAACACACATATTCATTCAGTACATATCTTACTAACATCATTCATAGTTGCATTTCACTTTGATCTTTCATTTTGTAGAAAAGAGATCAAGCATTCAAGGATCTACAGAACCATAATCCTTTAGTTGCATTACTGTGTGATATTGTAGTTTGTTTCACACATCATATCTATCATTTGTAATCAGTGAGTGTGGTTAGTGCTTTAGTCCTTAAAGCACAAAGAGTGTAGGGAGTAGTTGTACCCGTGTAAAGAACTCGACATCTAGCTTAGTGTCGGTAAAGTAAATAGGCGACGTCAGGTTGGTTCTACCTTGTGAAAGAACCCGGTGTTTAGCTTAGTACCGGAAAAGGAAGTAAGCGACGTATAAAGGTTTTCTCCGCCTAGAAAAGGAGTTTGTTTCTTAGTGAAAGATAAACTCTCGAGTAGGAAACTCGGGGAGTGGAGTAGGGCAAGGAAGAGAGTCCTTGTAGCCGAACCACTATAAACAACAGTGTCGTGTGGTTTGATCTTTCCTCTCTTTATCTTTTGTTTACATTGTGTGATTATTTATTTGTGATTGTTTCCTTTGAAATTAACATATAGTAACAAAGCAAATAAAACTTGAAAAACGGTAAAAACTATTCAACCCCCCTTCTAGTTTTCCACACATTCTTGAAATCCACCAAAAGCATAGAAAGCCCAACTTCGTTACCCTTAGACTCAATGAGCCTATTTACAGAATGGAGAACAGCCTCACAGCCACCAGGAACACCCACACCAAATTGAAAGTCCTGTAAATAAGTATTCAAAGAGTTGCCAATAGAAGAAGAAGCCACCTTGGAAACAAGCCTTCTCCATACCGTACCAACAGCAATATATTATTATTATTATTATTATTATTATTATTATTATTATTATTATTATTATTATTATTATTATTATTATTATTATTGTTATTTAATTAAAAACATCACTTTATTAGAAGTTCATAGGATTTACAAGAAATTAGCGAGAAGCAAAGATACTACCTAAGCCCCACTCCTCTAGCTATAGCAAAACTAATCGTACTAAATATTTGAATTTAAACACACAAACACACAATCTAATCCATACACTTTCACAACTGACTAAATTTTGATTTTTAGCAAAATTCATAGCAAAAACATAAATAAAAAAAAAAATCTAAAATCACACAAAACCTGTTTTTGAAAATCATAAAAACCTTCACTTCTTTTCCATCTTTTTCAACCCAATTCAAACCAAAACAAGATTAAACCCATCACCATCCAAACATGATCCGACACCACCAAACCATTCCACTGCCACTTTGTTTATTAAGAAGAAAACCCATTAACACTAAAATGACTAAAACCATAAAACATTCAAATTAAACCAATAAAAAGTGATTAACAATAAACACCAAATCTGGTAGGATGTGATGTTGGCGGCGGCGGCATGGTGGAGGTGATGACGGTGGAGCGACGGTGGGTGTAGATGGTGATGGTGTGGTGGAAAATGTAGATGGTGTTGTTAATGGAGAATGGTGTGGGCTGGTGGTTTCGCATCCCAAACACCATATCTACACTCGACACTGTGGTGGTTGCAGTGGTTGCGTTGGAGACGGTTTAAGCTTGGGTGGTCGAAAATGGTGTTAGGTGGATATGGTGGTGGCTTGTGTATGAGGGGGTTGAAGAAGATAATGATAATGGGGGTTTGTTTGTGTTGTTGTGAAAAAAGCGAGAGAGAGAGAGAGCGAGAGGGAGAGAGAGAGGGAGGGAGACGGAGAGAGGGAGGGAGAGCGAGGGAGAGGGAGAGAGTGAGGGAGAGAGAGGAGAGAGAGAGAGAGAGAGAGAGAGAGAGAGAGATGCGTGTGTGTTGTTAACATATAAGAGAGAGAAGAGGCAGTGGGATGAAATATTTTCAAGAACATATATATTAGAAAAGTGTGTCACCAAAGACGACATTTGGAGAGTGTATTACCAAAAATGACACAAAACAAAAAGCCAAAATGAGTTAGTTGAAAATAGGAATAACGCGCGCAAACAGAATGCGCACAAACCTTTGCCCGCACAAGTTTGTTGCTTAACACGTGTCCCAGTTTGTCATAGAGGTTAAATGTGAAGCTGACAAGTTGCACAATGTGCAAACACCATTTCGCACACCAACTTCTCACATTTTTTTCGTTTTGGTTTATTCAAGTTCTTCCACGTGGCATAGAGCGAGCAAATGACCTTGCGCGCATTATTTATTTAATTTAATTTCAAGTGATTAATGTGTCGAAATACTTAGCTAAAATTTGAGACTTTTTTGTGTTATTTCTTATCTGACTTGTACCTATTTATCTAAAAAAATATATACTTTTAAGAATTTTATTTATGACAATTATACCTCAATTATATTCAAAAATTGAACAAATCAAAGAAAATCATACTACAAATTAAAGTAGACTAAAAAATAAAAATTCGAGAAAATAAGAAATTGTGAGTTTTTCTCAAGGGAAGTTTCCGGTATGCATTTTTAATGATCGTCGTAGTAACGTTCTTTTGTCAAAAAAGAGTAGCTACAAAAGTTTCAAAGAATATTTAGGAAATAAGTTTCGTTTAGATGTCACTGGGATGATCCGTTTAATCATACCGAATTCAACCTAGGTACAAGTGTATGAAATAAATGATTACGAAGAGTTAAGGTATTTTATCAATTTTATTCTTACTAATAATCAAGATCGCATGGAATTGAATGTTGAACAATTCCGTAAGCCGCAATAGGTATATACTTCTTAAAATTATTTTACCGGTGAACTTAGTCACAACTTTCATTATTCACAAAATATTCAACATTCTCAAAACTTTCAAAATTCTATAAATCTTGTACCTTATCAAAATTCACAATATTAAGAACATGTTGAACCGTTACAACATTTTCAAAATTATGCAAAAAACTGAATAGTCACCAAATTATCCTCATAATATTCAATACACTCAAAATAATCATTACACTATAAATCAACAATATTGTGAACAATATGTTGGTTGTACTCAAAATCAACCGTATAGAACTGAAAATCGTGAATAAGTTGATAAGATTCCAGCCCGGCTGATATATATTCGACAAAAAGAATCAAACAAACACGTACCGCATCTTCATCAGAGATGTTGTACCATTTGTCACCATCAAATATTGCCTGAATGTCTCTACGATAAACACCATTTGGACCCCGTTTCAATCCTAAACATTGTAACATAGGTTCCTTATGCATTTGTTATATTTACTTTACTTCAAAATGACCGAATTTTAAACCAGTACATATACAAAACTCTTCGCGACCAAAACTGCAAAAGTATTTATAAACATTATATCGAAACTTGTCAGCTTTGGTGTGTGTGTCGTGGACTACACATTCTTTCCAAAGGAGCATTCCATGACTTAAACATGACTCGAGTTCAATGTAGGGAACATTCAACCATTTACCAAAACAATTACTCCTAAATAATTAATAACGTGTAATACTTGTACAATTTTCAATACCGGATAATAGATCACGAATGGTATGTATATATGACATTTGGCTACGAACAATAAGTTTTGCATCATAAATCTATAAATATAAACATGATTCAATAAATATAGTACTAACTTACAGATTCAAAATATTATAAGCATTAACAAGCAATTAAAAAATTAATACCTGACAATGTCGAGGATTATTCGCTATTTTAACAAAATAAAATTGGCTAAAATAACAACTTGTCAAAGATAAGCCAACAAAATCGAAAGACTAGCCCCCACTTGTCTATAAAATCTAAAACAAACTATTGATTTTCGGATGGGTCCAAACCGAGAGTCAACCCTCTGACCGTAATGCACGTGCAAGATGGGACCAAAACCCTCCAACTAAAACACTTGATTTTCGGATGGGACCAAACCGAGAGTCCAACTAGCCCATTTACAAACATTACGTAATTTTCGTTGCAAATTAAACCCCTTTTACAAACTATAAGTGATTTTCGTTCAAAGATGAAGGTTTTTAGGAATTTTTGAGAGGTTGCTTTGAGGTTCAAAGGTGATTTCGTTCGTTCAAAGGTTGAAGATGAAGGTTAGGTAGATTTGGATGAAAATTATAGACCCGTGACTATACACTTCCTTATACACGGTTGTATTTTTTTTAATTGATCGCGCGCACGTAAACAACAAATATACCTGCTCGCTCTAATTCCTTTTTAGTATTGGATTAAGGGTAACGTGTCAACATCGGAGCCTTACATGTGGCACAATGCGCGCGGTGTAGATTTTGGTTATTGGAGAATTTTGTGTTGATTTTGGTTATTTGACTGGGCGTGTGTAGATTTTGGTAAATTTGTTGACAAAATTAGTTGTGTTTGGTGTAGGGCTGAGCATCGGTCCCAGACCGGACCGGACCGACCAAGACCGAATTAGCCCAAAAGCCGAGGCCGAGGACCGGACCGAATGTGGTCGGTCCGGTCTAACAAGGCAAAATAGTCGGTTTGTGGTCCTGGCCGGACCAGACCGACCAAGACCAAGACCGAATTAGCCCAAAAGCCGAGACCGAGGACCGGACCGAATGTGGTCGGTCCAGTCCGGTCTTGGTCGGTCCGTCGGTCGGTCCGTCGGTCGGACCGGTCAATTCGAGTGGTTTGCTGAGCCCTAGTTTGGTGTATACTTAGGACTTTATAGTTTTGGTTTAATAAAATTTATTAAAAGACAAACATATCCATAATTTTAAATAGCTGGTCAAACTAACGGTGTTAGAAAAATTGATCAAACCCGAAACGGGTGTTTCATTTTGGATAGGATTTGTAACTTTTTATATAGGGTAAATTGCAAAAATGGTCCTTAAAGTGGCCCAAATGCGCAAGGATGACACCGAGACAAAAAGTATTGCAAAAACGACATTAATGTTTTCCTTTTTTGCAAAATAGCCACCGAGACGCACTGTTCAATAACTTTCGTTAATTTTCCTCGTTAAGTGCCACGTCACTGAGGGTATTATTGCCATTTCACTCGTTTCAATGGCTAAATTTGCAAATGAAGACGTAACTTTCAAAACACTATTTCATCATCTCCCCCCTTTAATTTTTTATTAAATTTCTATTGAATTTATATTTAATTTTAAACAATTATCAAGAACATCAAGATGAAACCCAGATTTTTAACAGCCACCACCACTTCCACACCTCCTTCATAACCACCACCACCGCCACCAAACAAAAACTTTCACTATTTTTTATGCAACGTCAAAAAACCTTTCTTTATCATTCCCAAATGCTCATACGAAACACACGAAAGTCATATTAAAATGGGTTGCTAAAGACATGTCTAAAATTTGACAATACAGAGACATTTAATAAACAAACGACACGACTTTTCAGATTTAGTTGTAACAAATTTTACTTACCTGCATGCACGCACAAACCCTACAAAAAGCAAATTACAGTAGGTATGTTACTATGTTAGAATACTCATTTTCATGATATTAAGCAAATGTATGAGGTCGGAAGGGTAATCTTTTTTAGATTTAATGATTAACTGTGAGTTGGTTTCTCAAACTCAAAAGATGTAGACTTCATTTTTTGTTTTCTTGCATAAAGTTTGGCCTTTAAGAAAGAGATCAATATCATGTGAACGTGAATGTGAATATTTAATATGGCATACACTTATACTGAATGTTCAAACTTTGTACATGAGCCTTTCTTTAAAAAAATTGTTGAATTGTTTCAAGTATTATCAAAATGGATGAATTATCGATGTATCATATAGTTCAAAAATCATATCGATGCAATGGTTATTAAATAATGGTTGCATTTCTTTATTGAAGGTTGGTGATAATAAAATTATTTGTAAGAGCATTTGCAAGTTTGCAACAATAACTCTGGGTTAAATTTTAACACACTGTCACGTCAGCACTACATCAGCTTTAACATTTTCACCTTTAACTCAAAAAAACACCCACTATCATAACTCATCTTAACTCACCTTTAAATCAAATATTTTCAAACTCAACTCCTAAACTTAAACTAATACTTCATTTAATAACTAACATAACATTAAATATTAAACATTACAATACAAATATTAAACATTACAATACGAATATTAAACATTACAATACTAACATTAAACATTAAACATTATAATACGAAACAAATACTTATTCATCGTCTTCGGAATATTCTGCTTGTTGATGCGTGGTTTTGCAACCTTACAACAGGTTTTACCTCTCGAGGGATCTCAAGAGGCTTGCAATCCCCACCAGGCAGTGTACCTGACCGATGTAATATAGTGTAGTGGCAAGTACCGGGGGATTGATCGTTCTCTAGGGGAATAGTGTCGTTAGGATTGAAAAACTATTCTAATAGGTCTAAGGGTGAGGGAAGATTCTTTTTGTATTTTTATATTTTTATGAAAGCAAGTAAAATCTCGGGTTTGAAGGAGTGGGCGGAATTAGTTGCTAGTCAACTAACCCAAATGACTACAAATGCAAATAAAATAAAATAACTGAAAATGAAAAGGTTGTGAAACTTATATGGAGAGAAATGTGTTTACTTAGATTTCCTTACTCCCTAACTATCTTTTACCGGTTGATTAGTGTGTATTAATTGCGTGGATGACGGGTGTATTCCTTAATACCAATCGTGGGGTGGCGTACGTACTTTCCCAACTCTACAAGCTCCTACTTCACTCCTATATCGAGCCGGCTAAGAAGCTCCTAACATGGGATCACTAGAATTCGCTCATGCATTAAATACAACCATATAAACCTAGTACGCATTGGTTCATGTTTCTTAAGACGTTCAACCAAGTTACCGTATAGGAAGTTAGCCAGTTTTCTTAAGCCTAACATCGATAAACAATCGTCCAATACAATTAATAACACACTAACAACTAATAATCAATAGTTAGGTTTCATTAGATCTAAGCAAACACAAGATAAATCTAGCCTAGCATGTTAATCAAAAGACAAGAACAAGATATAATCAAACAACACATAGACATATTGATTGATTAAGTGATTACTTATCTTCAATTAAACATGGGAGATCCAAGGGTATGAAAACCCTTAAAAATGGCAGAAATTCGTCTTAGGGTTTCTCCTCACAAAGTTGCACACTAATGACAAAAAATTGCAAAACTATATATAGAACTTAGTATCTGACGGCGTCACGTTATAGATCTTGACGCCGTCACCTCACCGTGTCTAGGGTTCCCGGATGGTCTTCCTGACGCCGTCCCTCTTTAATCCTCCAAAATCCTCCCTGGCTTATCAAGGCTTGACGCCGTCAGAATAAGGCTTGACGCCGTCTCTCTCTAAGTTAAACCGTGATGGCCTTGATCACCTTAAAGGGTGACGCCGTCAGACTTTCCATTGCAAAACTCTCTGGCGCGTCACGTGTATTTTTCATATCCACCTCTTTTGCCAAGACATGACGCCGTCAAGAGCAATACTTGACGTCGTCAAGGTACTTTTCCAGCCGATTTTGAGACTTTGTCGTTTTCTTCACTTTTATGCTCCAAAAATGTCCAAAATGCTTCCTGTTAGTGCAAGCAGTCTCGTTGGGGAGATTGCTAGTGCAAGCAATCTCGTTTGTTTTGATTGATGACAAACATGTAACTTGATACATAGCGTAAAATGTACAAGTTACTTGTAATCATATCTTGTCTCAACATACATTCAACACCTCTCAAGTCCTCGTATGATACAACACAGGTTCGTACATGTTTGTTATGTAGCATTATGATCAAACCCTTAACAAACCATTTAGAATGTTTAAAATACGGTTAGGTAATTAAGTATTTTAAAAAGGCTAATCATTCTACTTAGAACCTCATTTTACATGTTACATGATCTCTAGGATACATGTTACATACATATACACATTACAAAGTTCACTAGGAATAACATATACAAGTTTACATGTTTATTTCTTAAAATGGAAACTTTATTAGTTAAATATTAGGATGACATCATGGCATGCATCATGAATGATATCTTAGGTAGATTGTGTAATATCTTGTTTAGATTTACAAGTTACAAAGTTGACATTTGTGGATCTTGGAAGATTTGGAAAGATACACAAAGATATCTTAGCTGTCATACCCACGGATCCAAACGTTAACAAGCACGGATCCCTTTTATGGGATCCGCCGGATCCGTGGGATGATTTTCTTGTTTTCCTATAATTAGTTACACATGGTTTTAGTTGTATACATGGTTCTATTCTTACACATAGTTTTAGTTTACACATGGTTTTAGTTTACACATGGTTTTAGTTGTAGACATGGTTTTAGTTTTACTATAAATACTTGCCCATTGTTACCCATTGGAATCATCCAACTAGAACATACATTCCCTCACTCATTACACACACTTAGATCAGTAGCAAACCATGTAGATTCATACATTAATCACCCATTACATAATGATCATAGTGAAACACAAGAATTAGTATCCATTCTTGTAATCTTCAACATTCATGAAACCCAAAAGTTCAACAAACTCCTTCATCACCATAATTCACGCCATTGAGTGCATTGCTCAAAAAGCCCTTAGTCCAACACTTATACCAAATCAAATGCAAGTTGAATCAACTCATCAATACCTTGCCACCTATAGAATTAGAACTTCACCATCAAATGAGCATAATGCTCACATTCATTAAATAGTACCACAAGTCATCAAAGTATTGGTAATACTTTGTTTCATTAAATCTTGAATCAACATTGTAACAACTTATGTTATAATGAAATCTCAAAGCCAATCTCATACATCCCAAATAACAATCTTGAGGAGTATACAAAAGAAACTCAAGTAAGTTTATCTTGTCTAATTATCATATTATTGAAACCTAGTTTATTTAGGATAAGTCTATCCAATTCAAATACTTTGTGTTCATATCTTCATTTAGGAAAACATGATGTTTCGGAAAAACATTATGTGTTTATTTTTCATCTTGTTAAAAAGGATAATGTATATCCTATGCATCATTATTTTCTTGCAACATGAGCGGTTATGTTACAAGAGATTTCATTACACCACATTGGGCAAATAATCTTAAAACAAACATCCACTAGTTCTATGAACTATCTTCCTTATTGAGCACTAGTTAAATCTTACTTGTTGAAAGATACCATACGTATCTATTTCCTTTTAAGCGTACATTAAACCTTGGTCAAACCTTGTGCATATTCACATCTCTGGAGCATACACAAGACCTATTAAAGTTAGTAACTTTATTTAGATTCTTGTTCCAAAGAACTTTCTTCAGAACTTTCATGACATATCCCGTTACCACACACAAACACATGTCTTGATCTTAGATCACTTGCATAACTCATACTTAAACTCAACTTAAAGGATGTCACCCTTTAGATCATTCAATCTTAGATTCCAAACACAATGATTAAAATCCATCGACACATATTTGTCAAATTTACGTGTATAACATGACATCTTCATCACACTAGTTTTTATAGAAATAGTTGAGTCTCATTAAGTCATGTATTGGTGAATTATCTTGTCTTAGGAATAATTAATCAAACAAGAAGTAGATGTGATTTTTCTTTAGTTTATTAAAAAAAAAATCACTTGCATTACATATACGTGTATTGATTACATGATATTTGTTTGATATCTTGATGTTATCATTGTCAAATGTATAAACCTTAGAAAGGTTTTGTCTGCATGCTTATATGCTGTATGATTTGTATGATATGTTCATTCTTTTGTTATATGCTATTTCGCAAGATTAACGTATTACTTGTTAACTCACACTTACTATATGGTGTTAGATAGTCTTTGTCTTTAGTTGACAATCATTGAACTTTTTCGTAGGATAGTCTAAATGGTACATGCTCCTAAATGTTATAATGGTTTGCATGAATCTTAGTCTCACTTCTTTGTCACACTATTTGTTTGCCATATGTGCACTTTGTCTAAGTGGTCTTGGTATGATGAACATTTAGAAGTCATTTTATTTTATACATAGATCATTGTGTTAATTAATGGGTAAGTATGCTTAAGTGACTAAGCCTAACTTAAAAACAATTTCACAATGTAGTATCTAAAACAATGCTATCTTGCAATATGATTATTTGTCTTTATGCTATGTGGTATCTTTATGTCTATTAGTAGATTATTTATTTTTATAAGATGTTGTTATATGATATTCACATCTTTTGTCATTAAGACTTTTTGTCTTGTAGGCTGATAACAAACTATTTGTTATTTCTCTTTGTTATGCTTATTTTGCATAATTGTTATCTCATTATTGCTACTTAGATTAGTAATATGTTTATGGGATCCATTTTCTTGCATATAGCTTTAAAAGCTAATAGGATTAAGTTTTAGAGGTTTGAAATTTGTGTTTGGATATCTTTCAATATACCTCTCTCCAAATCATATTGTTGCTTCCGCTTACCTAACATTATCTTCATCATCTTTTAGTTAAAACAATACACCTCCCATAAGGAAAACCACATGCCTCGTCGTGCGATCATCTCGCATTGATAGAGAAGAGCTACGTAACTTCAAGGATGAAGTTCTTTGTATGCTAACCAATATCCACAAAAACATTGCTAAGCTCATCGCTTTCATTAATCTGCAACATCATAAACACTTTACCTTCATTCTTCATAGATTATGTTGAATGTCCACCAATTAAGGAGGAGAGAAATTCATTCACATAATTGTCTTTTCTCATTAAAGAACATGTACTCATGTTTCTTACATTCTCAAATACCGACATGTAGGTTCAAATCACTCAGTTAAATCAGTTCACAAAAGACACAAGTGTGTCAAACCTCCTTAGATCAACATCACAGTTATGCACCAATACCTCGTCAAAAACACATCATGTGTTTGACATACCTCTTAAACAATAAGCATTAAGTCTCCTTAGACTTTTACTAGGATTAGTGAAACCAAATCATTAGTTATAAGTAAATAGACCTTAGCTTGAACCTTCGTTTGATCAAAAACGACAAAACATAACCAAATCCATTTTGGTCTCACGGAACCCTTCGTTACGAAGGACGGAACCAAAATTTTGGTTCCGCCAAATCCGCGGGTACCAAGTTCAGTGTTTAACCATTTAAAACAGACAACCCTCTCACAACCGAGTCTAGGATTTTCCTTCACAACTTCATTGTCTAGAACACCATCATAGGATCTCATCCTTTTCATTCTGACACATATCAAGCACGTCATTGTCAGTGCAAACAGAACCATCTTTCTAAACACGTTGGTCCAATCAACACTCTCATCATATGATGTCATTTTTATCCACATAAAGGTATCTAGTATTTCCAATTGTTACATATGGAATCTCTATTCCTAAGTGATCATTGTCTTCACTTCCTCTCATTTTCATTCAAACATTTACTATGGCACGAATCATCTTTGGTAGATATCATAACCGTAACAGTCTTCAAATACTCTTATATCATTTGCTATACATTAGAGTTTCTTAATTCATTGCATAACTTTCATCACCTTCTTCACTAATCATCAACCCCATGGATTAGCGAAAAACCTATTTACATCAACCTTTAGTCATCTATTAAGTTATCATTCACTAGTAAACCAACACCAATATTAACACCACTCACGTTAAGCATTTTAACTTCACTTCATATCCTCCTCATAGGCATTGTTTTGTAGGATTTTATCTTATGATATTCTTGTAAATGTAATTCTTATTAGAAGATTACACTCTTTTTAACATGATTTACTAGATAATCACGATTGATATCACATTCGTATGCTGCATCATATTTTTATTTGACTAGACAATCACAATTGGTATGTTGGTTGTAATTAGATTATTAATATGTTACGTAATATTTTTCTTTAAGATAAAATATATTGCACTAACCATTTCATTGTAGGTTTATCATCATATACGCTCGATCGTATATAGCATACTCATCATAGGTTGAAGTTTGCATCAATTATTTTTTCTTTTATAGGTGTTGCTTAGCGCTCTCAAACCAGGAGGATTATCAGTCTAGCACTCATATTGCATCGTCTATACACATTGGTCGTATATGACTTAATACTTAGCTTCTAGTGCACTAATCTTTTATTTTGTAGGTTCTTCTTGACGCCCTAGAGCAAGGGGGAGCTTTCGTCAAGCATTTTTAGGATGCATCATATACACACATTGGTGTATATCACATACTTGTCCAAGGATAAATATTGTCTTATACTAATCTTTATTTTGTAGGATTCTTCATCCTTGGATCATATACGTTGGTACCCTAGCAACGGGGAGTATAGATCGAGGGGGAGTATATCATATACTAACTCATCATTCTTAGCATTTCTCATCCTTGAACCGTATACGTTGGTACTCTAGCAATGAGGAGTATACGTCAAGGGGGAGCATATCATAGTCTAACTATTTGTTTTGTAGGATCATACATCTTAACCTTGTCACTCCAATTAGGGGGAGTATTATCCAAGGGGGAGCTTTAAAGTTCTCAATATTATTGCATTATCATACTTGGTACTCTAAACTAGGGGGAGTAATCACCAAGGATTGGTTACCACATTCCGCTACGCATATCTTCTTTTCGTTTCGACAAAAAGGAGGAGATAAGTCTACATAGTCCAACATAGATTAAGCACGTGTATCGTTGGCTATTTGCATTTCATTCATCATGCATTTTTCATATATATTCTTTTTGTGTTGCACACCACTAACCTTTTTGTAGGTTAAGAGTCTAGCTTGATCCATGGATTCGCTAACAACCTAGGAAACGCAACAACCATAGGAAATTGGAGTAGTCTATTTAACTTCACTAGGGATGATGCAAGCTCGCCATTTCGGGGAGAAATTAAGTTAACTCCAAGGACACACCCTTTTTGCTTCGACAAAAGGGGGAGAAAGGTGTAAACGGAGAAAGTGAGTAATTACGGACACAAGGAGAAAAGGGAGAAAGGTGTAAACGGAGAAACGGACACAAGAATAAAGTAAGTAATTATGGACACAAGTAACTTTTTGCATTTTACTTTCTATCACGTTTACATATTTTGTCATCATCAAAAAGGGGGAGATTGTTAGTGCAAGCAGTCTCGTTGGGGAGATTGCTAGTGCAAGCAATCTCGTTTGTTTTGATTGATGACAAACATGTAACTTGATACATAGCGTAAAATGTACAAGTTACTTGTAATCATATCTTGTCTCAACATACATTCAACACCTCTCAAGTCCTCGTATGATACAACACAGGTTCGTACATGTTTGTTATGTAGCATTATGATCAAACCCTTAACAAATCATTTAGAATGTTTAAAATACGGTTAGGTAATTAAATATTTTAAAAAGGCTAATCATTCTACTTAGAACCTCATTTTACATGTTACATGATCTCTAGGATACATGTTACATACATATACACATTACAAAGTTCACTAGGAATAACATATACAAGTTTACATGTTTATTTCTTAAAATGGAAACTTTATTAGTTAAATATTAGGATGACATCATGGCATGCATCATGAATGATATCTTAGGTAGATTGTGTAATATCTTGTTTAGATTTACAAGTTACAAAGTTGACATTTGTGGATCTTGGAAGATTTGGAAAGATACACAAAGATATCTTAGCTGTCATACCCACGGATCCAAACGTTAACAAGCACGGATCCCTTTTATGGGATCCGCCGGATCCGTGGGATGATTTTCTTGTTTTCCTATAATTAGTTACACATGGTTTTAGTTGTATACATGGTTCTAGTCTTACACATAGTTTTAGTTTACACATGGTTTTAGTTTACACATGGTTTTAGTTGTAGACATGGTTTTAGTTTTACTATAAATACTTGCCCATTGTTACCCATTGGAATCATCCAACTAGAACATACATTCCCTCACTCATTACACACACTTAGATCAGTAGCAAACCATGTAGATTCATACATTAATCACCCATTACATAATGATCATAATGTTACTAACTTTCATTATGTTGTAAGCATACATTGTTAATGATCCTGTGAAGCAAGCTCAAGATCATGAGACATCATCCATAGCATACTTCATGATCCACCAAGAAGATCTTAGTTGCATACATGAAGATCCATCACAACAAGTTTAGGGAGCTTGTGATCTTCATACATTGAAGGCTTCCGATCAATGGAAGTTCATATAGTGTAGGCATTCATATCCATGATATACTTATGTCATGGATCATTGTTGTAACCATCATTGTATCATTTAGATCAGTAGAGTGAGGTTAGTATTTTAGTCCTTAAAATACAAAGAGTGTTGGGAGTGGTTGTACCCTTGTAAAGAACTCGACATCTAGCTTAGTGTCGGTAAAGTAAATAGGCGATGTCAGGTTGGTTCTACCTTGTGAAAGAACCCGGTGTTTAGCTTAGTACCGGAAAAGGAAGTAAGCGACGTGTAAAGGTTTTCTCCGCCTAAGAAAAGGAGCTTGTTGATCTAGTGAAGTAACTCTCGAGTTGGGTACTCGGGGAGTGGAGTAGGGCGGAGAGGAGCTCCGTGACCGAACCACTATAAATCATCGTGTTCGGTTTGCGCTTTCTTTTACTTATCTCTTTACTTTTATATTTGCATTGTGTGATTGCTTGTGTTGTGATTATGTGATAATACTTGTGTGACAACTTGGTAGACATAAACTACAACAGACAGTGTTCATATTAGAACTAGCCAAAGTGGAAATTTGATACAACAAGTTTTAAGTTTTAAAACGGTAAACGTATTCACCCCCCCTCTACGTTTTCACACTTCCTTTTCCAGATTTCTTCTCCAAAGTACCTAAAATGACAAAAGGAACGATTTAGGGCAATATTTGATCAAATAAATACGATTTAGGGCTTAAATGACCCCTTAAAAGCGGTACACTTTTCGCTTCATCAAATACCCTTACACTTGAGATTTGCTTGTCCCCAAGCAAATGCGCTTTTATTCTAATCAAAATACAAGTTAGGGGTCATTTAACGCTAATATAAAAGTAATTACAACAAATAATCGTTCCACTTCAATCATAATAAGCACGGAGATTACAAACTAGCACCTCACAAGTAGTGTTTAGATACTCACATCTCTCAGGTGTCATCAAAATAAATCTCATAAATGAAAACGGATAATATCTCTCACTACCTGTCATAGCAAATAGATTACCATAGGCTTGGGAAAGGATCAAAAACCTCCTCCACTAGGCGTAAGCACCTAAGATAAACTATCAAAGAGGGCTTTTAAACGGGTTATAACGTTAGGTGTAGGGATATGATAAACACGGATTTGTTGGATAAGGGATTTTTACTAGTGGCGAGTTAAAGATCTTGATTAATTACATGTACAATATGGCGTTGCTAAGCCAAGACTAGACTCGACTTAAGCTAAAAACAAAATAACAAAAACATAAAACAAAAAACAAACATAAAATGAAACGGGATGGTAGTCCGTATGTTTTTTCTACTTTTCTTTTTCTCATTTTTTTTTTTGTATTTTTCTTGATTTTTTCGATTTTTTCGATTTTTTCCATTTTTTTTTTCATACACTCTTGCCCTACCATCCAAAATAATACATCATAGGGGCGTTGCATTCCTCTTACACTTGAACTTTTACATAACTTTACAAATAACTATTCTAATGACTCGAATTAAGATAATCGAAACACTTGGAGTACTTTTAAAATATTTAGCACATATGGGGGTAATAATGTTGTTCTTCCCCATTACTCCATTACACTAGTACTTTACCCATGAGTCCCAATCGTCCCAAAACAATATGTACAAGGATATGACTCGACTTAGCAACCATGTAATCAATTAGATAATTAACTTGGGGTTTAAACAAATGTTGTCACAATAATGCACTAAAAATGAGTGCATACAAGGTAGGCTAAGGCGATTTGGGTGTACATTTAAGTGGGGTGTAACAAATTCTTCCTTTAAGTAAAATGCTTAAAGGTCGAAACGAAAAGATTGGCTCTGAGGGGTGTACTAGGGGTATCGTGTACTAAAAATGAGTACAACGTAAAGGGTGTGGGAGAATTACTTGACCAATGTAGCCAAAGTAATTATAACAAAAACACAGGTGTAAAACAATGGGTTAATCCTAATGCCTCTTATCATGTAGTAAATCTAACTACACGAATGTAGTCTCACTTGTGGCCTCGGAATGGTCCTAACGCAAGTTCTAGAATCTAAGTGCTACCGGTACCCACATCATAGCATAAATGCTTTTCCTACCAATTCTAGGGGCGAACCTCACATATTTGGGGGTGAAATTTTTTTTTAGTGGTACGGTTTTTTGCTAGTCATATAACTCCTATCCATGAGACGCTCATTAAGACTAAAGTTTCACTCCTATATGTTGTAAAAAATTTTAAATTTTGCACTAAAATTGCCTTAACAGGTATTTCTCTCAGTTTTATTACACATCTACCATTAAACAAACAAAAATCAAGTGCAATTGTATTCTCTAAAGTATCGTACTTTACCCCCCTTACACTTAAGATGAACATTGTCCCCAATGTTCAAATAACAAGATGTAAAAGTAAATAAGGTAAAAGAATGAAATCAAATACTCTCCTGATTCGTTTTGGTGGATAAAGGGGTAACATGGTTAGATCTTCTTCCAAGAGATTGTAGAAGCTCCAAGACTAATGCATAGCCATAAGCTTGATTCCACATACATCTCCTTGTCCAAAATAACCTGTTAAACCTGAGAAAACAAATACGAAAACCTGCATAACATCGGCGGGATAAATTCTATATAAGGATATAATGCTTGTGGAATGATAATTTTGCAGATTCCTGGAGTTTATAAGTTAGAGATTTAATAAAAACTTTTTATGAAAACAAAACTTTCAAAAATTTCAGAAAATTAAAACCTGACGCCGTCAGGTTGTAAGTCCTGACGCCGTCAGAAATGATCTGACAGAATTCTCATGTTAAGTTTCCGGAAAATTTCTGGAAAAACCTCTACCTTACTTCCTGGAAATCCTGCAAAACATCATTATGACTCGATACAAGCATTTGACTCAAACTATACTAATATGTATGTTAATTTATTATTATTACGATTCATGTTCATTTGTTCTAACAAACCGATTTGGATTTCCCTTACACTTATCTTTTGCAAAATACCTTTATATGTAGTTAAGACGAAGTTAAAAACAAGATAAAACATTTTCACAATTTAGTTTTGAACATGAATCAATAATAATAAAAATTAAACACACATACGGAAGCAAATAAAATCAAACAAACAAATAAATAAACACACAAAGCAAATAAAGCTTGGGTTGCCTCCCAAGAAGCGCTTGTTTTTGTTCGAGTCACGAGCCTGACTCTACCCTTATTTAACGGAAATAGGAGAGGTTTTCCCTACACTTAGGATTAAGTGTGGGTGAAAGTAGTGATACACACCCTTAGGGTGGAAATATGCCACGTGAGGAAAGAGTGGTGGATGAATTATATGCTCAAAGGTGCGGGATCCTATCATCATAACCTTACCTATTTCAATTGGGTTAGTGGGCGGATTAAGATTTTCTCCTAGAAAGGGATCATCTTCTATCAACTTCGAGAGACTCCAAGTTAAGAATCCACTTTGACCTAATAATCCCGGTTTAAACCCATAATGTTTCTTGTGATCAAACATAAATGGGTGATGTAAGTATGTAAGGTCATTTTTCACTCCTATATTTTCTTCCTCACTACAAGGCTTAATGTCTACTACCTTAAACTTAAGACTACCCGGACTATATGTTTTGATGGGTGGATCGGGACCTAATTCAATTCCTAAATTTTCATCCAAGGATGGAAGATTAGGTAACGGTTTTGGTTGAGGCTCCGGCTCATCAAGACTAGGAACTTCCATAGAACTAAAAGAAAGGTTATGACTACAAGTATTCAAACCTATTTCTTCTAGTTTTGTTTCTTCCAAAGGTTCTACTTCAATTGGGGTTCCTATAGTCCCTTCTACTTCTTCCGGGTAAGTCACGGGCGGTGTGTATGCCTCGAATGATGGTAGGACTTGTGGGGTACTTGGTGGGCTTGCATTTCTAACCTCATTCTCCATAGTATCTAAATCACCTATATGTTCATCATGTGTTTTGGTGAAATCTATCCCACTCATGCAACTAGGTAGTTCAACACTAACCATCTCAGAATCTTGGTTTGATTCTAAGTCCATGTTCTTAGAAACTAGGTCTCTTTGCTCATACGAATCCACCAATTCGTTCCACTTATGGGTCATGGTTAGGAAGCTTTCCTTAAAATTCATCCAAAGGGCCTGACTAAAAGGAATTGATCCAGATAATGCTTGTCTAATAGAAATCTCACATGCATAGAATTCATTAAACCCATCTAACCTTACCCCTAACTCCTTTTGGAAATCACAAAGATCACACAAAAATTCATAGGAATGATAGGAAACAAATTTATTGGTGAAATATAATTGTTCCTCTATTGTCAATGATCTAAATGGAATTTCATCCGCCATGGTGACAAATGAAAATGGTTTTACAAACAAAGGGCACAAAGAAAAAGATAGACTAAAGAAATCTAATAAAAAGAAAAATAAAAATCTCACTAGAAAGGAATCTAGTGAGTAGACCTAATAAAATAAAAAATTCAACCTAAACAATAACTATTCCCCGGCAGCGGCGCCAAAAACTTGATGCGTGGTTTTGCAACCTTACAACAGGTTTTACCTCTCGAGGGATCTCAAGAGGCTTGCAATCCCCACCAGGCAGTGTACCTGACCGATGTAATATAGTGTAGTGGCAAGTACCGGGGGTTTGATCGTTCTCTAGGGGAATAGTGTCGTTAGGATTGAAAAACTATTCTAATAGGTCTAAGGGTGAGGGAAGATTCTTTTTGTATTTTTATATTTTTATGAAAGCAAGTAAAATCTCGGGTTTGAAGGAGTGGGCGGAATTAGTTGCTAGTCAACTAACCCAAATGACTACAAATGCAAATAAAATAAAATAACTGAAAATGAAAAGGTTGTGAAACTTATATGGAGAGAAATGTGTTTACTTAGATTTCCTTACTCCCTAACTATCTTTTACCGGTTGATTAGTGTGTATTAATTGCGTGGATGACGGGTGTATTCCTTAATACCAATCGTGGGGTGGCGTACGTACTTCCCCAACTCTACAAGCTCCTACTTCACTCCTATATCGAGCCGGCTAAGAAGCTCCTAACATGGGATCACTAGAATTCGCTCATGCATTAAATACAACCATATAAACCTAGTACGCATTGGTTCATGTTTCTTAAGACGTTCAACCAAGTTACCGTATAGGAAGTTAGCCAGTTTTCTTAAGCCTAACATCGATAAACAATCGTCCAATACAATTAATAACACACTAACAACTAATAATCAATAGTTAGGTTTCATTAGATCTAAGCAAACACAAGATAAATCTAGCCTAGCATGTTAATCAAAAGACAAGAACAAGATATAATCAAACAACACATAGACATATTGATTGATTAAGTGATTACTTATCTTCAATTAAACATGGGAGATCCAAGGGTATAAAAACCCTTAAAAATGGCAGAAATTCGTCTTAGGGCTTCTCCTCACAAAGTTGCACACTAATGACAAAAAATTGCAAAACTATATATAGAACTTAGTATCTGACGGCGTCACGTTATAGATCTTGACGCCGTCACCTCGCCGTGTCTAGGGTTCCCGGATGGTCTTCCTGACGCCGTCCCTCTTTAATCCTCCAAAATCCTCCCTGGCTTATCAAGGCTTGACGCCGTCAGAATAAGGCTTGACGCCGTCTCTCTTTAAGTTAAACCGTGATGGCCTTGATCACCTTAAAGGGTGACGCCGTCAGACTTTCCATTGCAAAACTCTCTGGCGCGTCACGTGTATTTTTCATATCCACCTCTTTTGCCAAGACATGACGCCGTCAAGAGCAATACTTGACGCCGTCAAGGTACTTTTCCAGCCGATTTTGAGACTTTGTCATTTTCTTCACTTTTATGCTCCAAAAACGTCCAAAATGCTTCCTTTTCCAGATTTCTTCTCCAAAGTACCTAAAATGACAAAAGGAACGATTTAGGGCAATATTTGATCAAATAAATACGATTTAGGGCTTAAATGACCCCCTAAAAGCGGTACACTTTTCGCTTCATCACTTGTTGATGTTGAAGATGGTTCTGCCAAAGATGCTCCATAAGGTCTAGTGTTGGGAATTAAATATTCAAGATGTTTAATATCGAGTTCTAATCTAAGAAATACTCTAAGTGTAATTCTGCTGCTAGTGCAAAATGGTTTCTGCTGATGATGTTGATTCTGCTGATAGAGCATTTTCACTCTGCTGATAGGCTTAACAACTCTGCTGATGGATTCTGCTGATAGCGATAGATTGTTCCTGCTGATAGTGAACAACTCTGCTGATGGAAGGATAAGATCGAAAAGATATTTATTGTATTTTGGTCAACATTATACGGTAGATAATATCTTACTCCATGTGCTTAGTTAACAAGTTGTATACATAGATACATGTTGTATCTGATGTACTGACACTCAATAAGCATAAGTTAACCAAGTAAGTCGGCCAAGACTTTAAGTAATTTGTAAAGATTTCTTTAACTATAAAAGAAATCTAAGTCTAGTGTTTGAGTGTGTGCTTAATACTGATAATGCTTAAAATTGTTAACACTCATAACAATTAGAACATAGAACATCACAACTCATACACATCGAACCTTTGTAATAATATTTTGAATAATATTAATCGTTTGGTGATATACTCATATGTGTTCTTTGTCAATCTCTCAAGCATATACACGAATCCATTTCCATATCTAAACAAACCTTCTAAGTATATTCAAGTAGATTCCGCATACTTGATTACACTAGCTCAAAGTATCATATACACGAAGCAAGAAAGGTTTAATCACCTTTAACAGTGTTACGAATCCACCTAACTTCCTCAATTGGTATCAGAGCATAGGTTGATATTTTTGACGTAGAAGAAGTAATAGAAATGGATGTTCAAGATATTCAAACGAATGTTGCTGCAAAATTACCAATGCTCAAACAGAATGAGTTTGAGATGTGGAGGTTAAGAATAGAGCAATATTTCCAGGTACAAGATTATACACTATGGGAAATTATTGAAGATGGAGACTCTTTCACGCCTGTAATCACCACATCCACAGTTGAAGGCAAGGTAATAACGAATATTCAGACGAAGCCATCGTCTATAGAAGAAAGAATTAAGAAGAAGAATGACCTGAAAGCAAAAAGTATGCTGATGATGACCATTCTTAATGATCAACTTCTAAACTTCAGCAAATTCAAAGATGCAAAATCTTTGTTTGAGGCCATTATTGCAAGGTATGGTGGGAATGAAGCCACCAAGAAGACCCAGAAAACCCTTCTTAAGCAACAATTTGAAAACTTCACCTCAACCAACAATGAATCATTGGACCACATGTTCAACAGGCTTCAGAATATAGTGAGCCAACTTGCTATTCTTGGTGTAGAAATAACTCAAGAAGACTTAAACTCAAAATTTCTGAGAAGCTTACCTGAAGAATGGGCTATGCATGTCGTAGTCTGGAAGAACAAGCCAGATCTTGAAAAGATGGAGCTAATGGACTTATATACCAACTTCAAGATTGTGGAACAAGATTTGAAGAAAGCTGGTGTTCTTAATTCAAGTACTGGGAATATGGCATTTATGTCAGACCCTAGTACATCAAGACCAGTTAAAGATGAGAAGGTTGATGTTGATGTAGCATTTGGTACTGCTAGTTCATCCAACAGTACTATAAGTATTTTGGATGATAAAACAATCTGTGCTTTTCTTACAAGCAAGAATGATGGGTCCATGTTAACTCATGAAGACCTCCAAGAGATCAATGATGATGATCTGGAGGAAATGGATCTGAAATGGCAAATCTCTCTTCTTAGCATGAGGGCTAGGAAATTCTTTCAAAGGACAGGGAAGAAGATCACAATTAGTAGTAATGATTCTGCTAGTTTTGATAAGTCCAAGTTAGAATGCTACAACTGCCATATGTTGGGGCACTTCTCAAGAGAGTGTAGAAGGCCAAGGCAGCAAGATAGCAGAAATAAGGGTTTTGGAAGCAAATCCAAGACAGAGGAGGCAACTGAACCAAAAGCTATGGTAGCTATTGATGGTTTAGGTTTTGATTGGAGCTTCATGGATGATGAAGAAGAAACTCCTACTCAAATGGCACTTATGGCTTTCTCACCTTCTGAGGTACAATCTCATAAAGCTTGTTCAAATACTTGTGTAGCTCTTGATGAACTTCAAACTTTAATGAAGCAATTTGATAAACAAAAGATAGAGCTAGCCAAAACTTTTCAAGACTTTATAAATTATAAGTGTGGTTTAGAATCAACAGAGAAACAAATTCTATACTACAAAGAACGAGAAATTGCTTTTTCTGATGACAAGGGTCGCCTTAATCAAACCATAATTTTTAAAGATGCAGAAATTAAGCTTTTAAGAGATGCTTATGATAGGATCAAACTGAAAAGTGATAATATTGAATTAACTGTGGAGGCTCTAGAATATGCGTCTAAGAGTGCAACTCACATAGTTGAATGTCAAGTGATCAATAGAGCAAAATCAGGTTTGGGATACAACACTGTTCCACCTCCTTATAGAGGAATTCATAAACCCCCAAGTTTGAATTTGGATCATCCAGACTTAGCTGGAATTCCACAACCAGAACTACAATATGGTGTACAACCAAAACCTAATTTAGTTATTGATAAAACTAAGAAAGTAAGTGAGAGTTTAAGTAAAACTCCACTTTCTGAGGACAAGGTGTCCTCTGATGGAAAATTAGATAGTCTAATCATTGAAGATTGGATATCTGATGATGATGAAAATGAGCAGGTTATGTCTAAACCTGTTTTAGTTAAGAAAGTAAGAAAAAGTGTTCCTAAGTTGGTTAGAAATCGTACTGCTAGGCCTATGATTAATGAAAAACTTGCTAGGCAACCAGTAAGGTACTGTGAACAATATAGGTCCACAAACAAGCCCAAAGGTGACCATAGAAAATGGAATACCTTCAAGTCTCACCAAAATGATGACTTTGAATTTTATAACAAAGCTTGTTTAACTTGTGGAAACTATGACCATCTTACAACTTTCTGTAACCAAAGGGCATCTGGGTATGAAAACAAAAGAGTGAACCACAAAAGGCAAACCCCTCAAACTCTTTTTCACTCTAATGTTAAGTTTAAGAAAACCAAACCCAGAACAGTCAATAAGTCTAGACCAAATTATTCTGATGATAGACCATTTGTGACTGTTAACCCAAAATCAACAGATGTGGATGCAAAAACAACTTATAAACATGCATCAAAATCTGTTCAAAGACCTTTTCTAAGAAAAGCAGTAATTCATAAACAAATTTGGAAACCTAAGGGTTACACTGCTAGGGAAAAGAAGGCAAAAGTTGTTAAGTCCTCAGCAAATTGGATTTGGAGACCCCTTAAATCCAATGGTGCATCATCAGTTCTTAAGAGAATTTTTTACACTGATGCACATGGCACAACCAGGTCAGCAATGGCTTGGGTTTCCCAAGGAAACTAATTTCTTTCTTTGTGTGCAGGGACATTCACCAACAGATCAAGAGGATCAAGGCTATTCAGATAGTGGGTGTTCTAGGCACATGACAGGCAACAAGTCTTACCTTTCAAATTTTCAATCAATAGAAGGTGGATATGTTACTTTTGGAGGAGGAATTGGTGGAAAGATTACTGGTAAAGGTACTATTAGAACCAGTAAAATAGATTTTGAAGATGTGTACTATGTACAAGAGCTTAAGTTAATCTCTTTAGTGTTTCACAAATGTGTGACAAAAAGAACAATGTTCTACTTACTGAAACTGAATGCCTTGTTCTATCTTCTGATTTTAAGATGCCTGATGAAAGTCAAGTGCTTCTTAAAATTCCAAGAAAGGGCAATATGTACAGTGTAGATATGAACAACATTGTTCCTAAAGAGGCTCTTACTTGTCTTGTTGCAAAGGCCACATTAGATAAGTCTATGTTATGGCATAGAAGGCTTGGTCATATTAACTTTAAAACCATAAATCATATTGTTAAGAATGGTTTGGTAAGAGGTTTACCTCAAAAACGTTTTGAAAATGATCAAACATGCATTGCTTGTCTTAAAGGCAAACAACACAAAGCCACTTGTAAGCCCAAGATTTTTAACTTTATCAATCAATGTTTGTTTCTGCTTCATATGGACTTGTTTGGTCCAACAAATGTTAGAAGTGTACAAAATAAGAGATACTGTCTAGTTGTTACTGATGACTATAGTCGATTTACATGGGTTTTCTTTTTAGCCTCTAAGGATGAGACATCCAACATCCTTAAGACTTTCATTACTGAGATAGAAAACCTAGTAAGTAAGAAGGTAAAAGTCATTAGATGTGATAATGGGACTGAGTTCAAAAATAGAGTTATGGATGATTTCTGCAAAGAAAAAGGTATTAGGAGAGAATTTAGTGTTGCTAGAACTCCACAACAAAATGGAGTAGCTGAAAGAAAGAATAGAACACTAATAGAAGCTGCTAGAACAATGTTAGCTGATTCAAAGCTACCTATAAATTTTTGGGCTGAAGCAGTCAACACTGCTTGTTATGTTCAAAATAGAGTTTTAGTTGTGCAGCCTCACAATAAGACATCATATGAACTTTTTAGAGGTAGAACTCCTGCAATAGGATTTCTTAGACCTTTTGGATGTCATGTGACAATTCTCAATACCTTAGACCATTTAGGAAAATTCGATGGTAAAGCAGATGAAGGTTTCTTAGTTGGATACTCACTTCAAAGCAAAGCATTTAGAGTATACAACTTAAGAACTAAGAAAGTAGAAGAGAATCTACATATTGAGTTTTTGGAAAACAAACCAAATGTAGAAGGTCAAGGACCAAAATGGCGATTTGATCTTGAATCACTAACCAATTCTATGAATTATGTGCCTGTTGTTGCAGAATCTAATAATTTTTCAGGTTCATAAGCATCAGATGAGGCAAGGTTAGACAAGGAAACAAATCAAGATTATGTGATGATGCCACTGTGGTCATGTACAAGTGTGGAATCAACTTCAAAAGATGTTGAAGGTGATAACAAGGATGATGGAACTCAGGAACAACACAATGTTGCTGCTGATAGTGTATTCGTTCCTGCTGAACATTCTACTGATGAGCAAGAACATTCTGCTGATCAGCTAGAACACTCTGCTGTTGGGCCAAATTCTTCTGATATAGGCCCATCCTACACAAAAGAAGCAGGATTTCAAGAAGATGAAGTGGAGTTTGGTAACCTTCCACTTAACTATCAAGTTCCAACAACCCCACAAACAAGAATTCACAATGTCCACTCTTTAGAAAATGTGATAGGAGATGCACAATCTGGTGTGAAGACAAGGTCTCAATTGAAGTCTTCAGAACCACAACAAGGGCTTCTTGATGCCCTTTATGCTTCAAAGCAACATGAGTTTTCAAACTCTTGTTTGTTTGTTTGTTTTCTCTCACAAGAAGAACCAAAGAACATTCTGAAAGCCTTAGATAATTCTAGTTGGGTAGAGGCTATGCAAGAAGAACTTTTTCAGTTCAAGATACAAAAAGTTTGGTTGCTAGTTGATTTACCAAAGGTTGCAAAAGTTTTTGGCACTAGATGGGTTTTCAAGAACAAATTAGATGAAAGAGGGATAGTGATCAAGAATAAGGCTAGATTAGTAGCCCAAGGGTACACACAAGAAGAAGGGATAGACTATGATGAGGTTTATGCTCCAGTTGCAAGGATTGAGGCAATTAGGCTTTTCTTAGCTTATGCTTCATTTTTAGGCTTCACAGTCTACCAAATGGATGTCAAGAGTGCATTTTTATATGGAACAATTGAAGAAGAGGTGTATGTTTCACAACCTCCAGGCTTCATTGACCCTGATCATCCAGACAAGGTGTACAGAGTAGTGAAAGCTCTATGTGGCCTACATCAGGCACCAAGAGCTTGGTATGCAACACTAGCTTCCTACTTATTAGAAAATGGATTTCAAAGAGGAAAGATTGATCAGACACTTTTCATCAAACAGCACAAGAAGGATCTTCTATTAGTACAGGTGTATGTGGATGACATTATCTTTGGATCTACTAGGAAAGAGATGTGTTTAGAGTTTGAGAAACTTATGCATGATAAGTTTCAGATGAGTTATATGGGAGAACTTACATTCTTTTTGGGTTTGCAAGTTAAGCAATCATCTGAAGGCATATTTATTAGTCAAGACAAATATGTTGCAGAGATACTTAGAAAATTTCAATTTGCTGATTCAAAAATAGCAAGCACACCAATGGACTCTGAGAAGCACCTTCTGAAAGATGAAGATGGAGAGAATGTGGATGTACACACTTACAGATCTATGATAGGCTCTTTGATGTACCTTACATCATCTAGACCTGATATCATGTTTCCTGTTTGTGCTTGTGCAAGATTTCAAGTAACTCCAAAGGTTTCTCATTTAACTGCAGTCAAGAGAATTTTTAGATATCTTAAAGGTCAACCAAGGTTGGGTATATGGTATTCTAGGGAATCTCCTTTTGACTTAGTAGCATATTCGGATAGTGATTATGCTGGTGCTAGCTTGGACAGAAAGTCAACAACTGGAGGATGTCAATTCCTTGGGTGTAGACTTGTCTCATGGCAATGTAAGAAGCAAACAAGTGTAGCAAATTCAACAACTGAAGCTGAATATATAGCTGCTGCAAGTTGCTCTAGTCAAGTTCTATGGCTTCAAAACCAACTTCTTGATTATGGGTACAATTTCTTAAACAATGTTATTCATATTGATAATAGTAGTACAATTTGCATTATTAAAATCCAGTGCAACATTCTAAAATAAAACACATTGAAATTAGACATCACTTTATAAGAGACTGCAATGAGAAAAGGTTAATTCAAGTTCTTAAAATTGCTTCAGAACATAATTTTGCAGATCTGCTAACCAAAGCTTTTGATGTTGGAAGGTTTCAGTACTTGGTAGCAAGTATTGGAATGCTAAATCTTTAAAATTTCTAATCTTTGTGGTTTTTATATATGTTAAGGTTGTACTGATATCTTTGTAAATTGAGACTGTTAATAGAATAGTTTGTACTGCTAGTTCATATTTTGTTTAAACAGTTCATACTGTTGGTCATATATTGGTACTGCTATAAGACAAATGCTATGCATTTTGTTTCTTGGTTTTGGACTAACAATTTAAGGTATGAACTTTGAGCAATAAGGAAATTTCAAGTGAAATGGAAGCAGAAGAAAAGTGATTCCAGTTGCTTTCATAACAGGTTTATGATGGACTGAGTTTGGGAATGTAAAACTCCTTAAAACTTCTTTCTTGAAACCTGGTTATCATATTTCACATTGAATTGATGACTTAGTTGATCAGATAGTAACTGATGCAACTCACTTTCTATCATTTTATACTTTTAAGTATAATGTGCAAGTCTAAGGACATCTGATAGAAAGAACAGCTAGTGAAAGTGAATCTAACACTTGTGTTAGAGGTAACAAATACTATGAGCTGGAAACCCTGTCAAGAAAGCCTTTTGAATAGGTTTATCTTTACATAAGCAGTTATTTATAACTGAAAACATTGGTTCTCACACAACCAGAGGTTACTTTAAACTGAAATTTTGATTGAGTGTCTGTTATACACTTAATACCTCGTTCCATTTACCATATAAGGTGCTGCAGGGGCGACGTCATTAAGAATGTCGTCGAATAACGGAGAGTTATCTAAAACATTAATATCGTTATTCGCCCCCGCCACCCTGAAAAATGCGTGCCAAATCCATAAATCTTGCGAAGCAACTGCTTCAAGCATTATAGTTGGGTATTTTTTATCACCCCTACCAAATTGCCCTTGCCAAGCAACCGGACAATTTTTACACTCCCAATGCATGCAATCAATGCTACCAAGCATTCCCGGAAAACCATGGTACGCCTCATGTCTTTCATAAATACTTTGAATGTCGGACCATGTTGGTTTTCTTAAATATTCAAGCTTAAACAAATCAATAACAAACTTGGTAAAATTATCAAGACAATCATGTGAAGTACGCGCACCATTTGCAAATATTCATCAAACGCATCGGGTGCGGTGCCGTACGCCAATCGGCGTATGGCAGATGTACACTTCATAAGAACACTTATACTCATTCGACCCGTAGCATCGGGTGATTGAGTAAAATACTTAAAATGATCCGGAAGAAAATCGGAGGTATAAGATTCAATACCTTCGACTATTTGTAGAAATAGTTTCCGGCTCATACGAAATCTTCTTCGAAAATACCGAAGCGGATACTTACAATCGTGAACGAAATAGTCGCTACGCAAACGTTGTTCAGCAAGCTCACGTTCACGATAGATATGACTACGTGATATCGGAGGTTGAGCTTCTGCTTGTTCCAACTGTTGCTGATATTCGTACGCGGCTGTCATAAATTGAATGTCAGTTTTGTCATCTACATCTGACCAGTTGCTAAATTCTTCCTGACTTTGATTCGGATCCATTGTGAATGAACAAGGTTTTTTTTTTTTTTTTTTTTTTTTTTTTTTTTTTTTTTGGAAGTTTGAAGATGGAAGTATAAGATATATTAGATTGATTTGTGAAAGTTTGAAAAAAAATATGGTGTTAATTGGGTATTTATAGGGGAGTAAAAATGGTTTTGATTTTATTTATTTATTTTTAGCATATAGCCGTTTGATTCAAGGGGGGGTTTTTTGATTTTTTTTTTGAATTCAACGGATATATGAACCAAGGTTGTCAGGATCGGGATCCTACCTAGGATCGTTTTCGGCTTTGCAAGATCGGGATCGTAGGATTGGATCCTACCTAGGATCGTTTTCAGCTTTTCCTTTACATATGTATACAAACCATTTTTAAAAACCTCCCTCTAAAAAAAAGTCAAAAAAAGTAAAAAAAAAAAAAAAAAAAAAAAAAAAAGGATCTGATCGTTCACGATCATACGAGCGATCCCACGATCCTGTAACGATCCTACCTGAAAAAAGGGTTACCAACAGGATCGGATCGTTCACGATCCTACGATCCTACGAGCGATCCCACGATCCTGTAACGATCCTACCTGAATTACGATCCCGTAACGATCCTGCTCATTTTGTGTGTGTAGGATCGTAGGATCGTACGATCCTACGAGCAGGATCGCGATCCTGACAACCTTGATATGAACGTTATAGGGGTAAAGTAATTTTTATTTTATTTATTTATTTATTTATTTTTTAAAACAGCCCTTAACGCAGCGTTAAAGGGTTAACGCAGCCCTTTAACGTTTCGTTAAAGCACGATGCATGCAATGGTTAACGCAGCTGCGTTAAACCTTAACGCACCCCTGCGTTAACCGTTGCCTCTGCTCTAAGAGAACGAGAACAAAATCATATTGTTTAAAAAAAAGGAGATAAGAATCCCTAGAAAGAAAGGGATCGTAATATGTCACAAATTATCATTTAATAACGACATTCTGTACTATAGTCTTTAATAAGTGAATGATTTTTAATTAGGATGTCATAGCACCTCTATCATAATCGTCTTTTTGGGGATGTTGGGTTCAACATTCTGAGGCTCAGGGCAGACAATTTACATGGGAAATGCCAGTGTCAATTTAAAATGGAGGAGGTGTGGAAGTGGTGGTGGTGGTGGAAGTCGTGATGGCGGTTGATTGTACAAATAATTGCACGACCAAGCCTTCGATGGTGATCAAAGGAATAATGGGGTATTGAGATTGCGCCAAGCTTGTTCTTAACCTGAAATAAGAAATACGAAGACACTACGTTAAGTGATTGCGCAGGGGTTGGACCCTGCGAACCACCTCCGGCATGCGAGTAAGTATGTGTAATGGTAATGTAGGTTGTAAATGACGGGAATGAAGTTAACTTACATTGTTTTGGCCCGACTAAGCTATTTATAGGAGAGAAATAGGACTTAGTGGGCGGTTTGCACATGTTTCGGAGATCATGGGGGCGTCCCATGATTTGTGGTAACCGCTAGGGCTTTGTAGCCCACGATCTCTGTTTTGGTGGGAAGCCTAAAGGAAGAGGAGACGTGGGTATGACCAGGTCATGGTAGTCCTCCGTTGTAGTCCCTTCGAGAGGGATACCCCGAAGGGCTTAGGGCTTCGATTGGCGGATTCCCACATGGTAACCAGTTCGCAGGCGAATGGTTTTACGCAAATGAAACGTATTAGGAGATTAACCTGGGCCTCCGAAGGGAGGGCTTTCTACAGGCTCGAAGGGGAGTCCTTCGACCCGTTCGGAGGGTACATCATCAAGCCCCCCAGTCGAAAGTGATATATATGTACGAGTATATATTGCATTCGACTCAAAAAAATCAACATGCATTACACCCATTAAATTACACTTCCGTGAAAAAATAAAATAAATGTCCAACTAACCCGCGCATTTAATGCGGGTTAATGATTATCCTTCCATTAGCCTTAATAACCCAATCTTCGGTAAATGTGAAACGTCAACTCAATTTTTGAATTCGTTTGAAATCCGTTTGCATAAGAGGGGTAAATAAACACGTGTATGGCCAGGATTTAAAGGCATGATGGGTATTTAAACTCTTAGCACGGTAAACCCTAGATCACTTTAACCTTTCGCCCAAAATACACACACAACACTCTGTGTTCTTGTGCTTCCGTTGTAACGAAAAGGTAAAATTTCCATCCTATCTCTTTGATCTTTATACTTTTTTATAGCGACATGAGTATGGCAGCAAAAAGAATAATTAGGGAACAAACATGCACTTTATAAAAAGCAGCATTATCTGATTTCCTTCATGATTACCCCTTACCTGCTGGGCTCAAAATCATACTTCCAAGTAAAAGACAAAATGTTTTCGATGCCCCCGCAGGGTATGTGGGCTTGTATGTGCACGCATTTACCCAGTCAAACCTTCGGATTCCCCTTCATCCTTTGATTCTTGAGTTTTTGCAATACTATAAGGTGCACATTTCCAGATTTAACCCCTTTGGGCTAGCCAAACTGACCACCTACATCGTGATGTGTAAAGCTTACGGGTATGAGCCCTCGTTAGATGTTCTTAGGGGTTTTGTAAATTTGTATCCCGGCGGGGATTGGGTGACTATTGCCAAAAGGGGTGAACATGATGTTCCCGTCCTTGTGACGAAGCCCTTTTCAAACATAAGAAATTGGAAAGGTCAATTCTTTTATGTTGAAAGTACAATTATACCGTCCGAGTACCCAGCTTTGCTTGACGAAGCGTTTATGTATGATGAGAAGAAATATAATGACCCTTTGCCCTACGAGGTAAGGAGCGAGCCCTTGTATCAGCGGCTTGCATGACATCCTGCTCCATGTCCAGATATTCCCCGAACCTATCTTGTTCATGGCTGGTATTGCTGAGAGTTGGGAAGGCTCTCCGTTGCATCCTGAAATAAATTGTGAAGGAAAAAGTATGTATATATCTTATTTAAATAATTTAAATAACTTATCTGCTGATATTCATCTCTTTTTCGTTTGTTTTTGCAGAGATGGCTTTCAGAAATTTTGTTGTTGCCGGAGGTGCCAAAGAAGTTAGTTTCATTCCAAGGGACCCTCAAGATGCAAGCTATGGAGTGGGATCTCCATCTAGATCTGTTAACAATAATGATGTCGATGCCTCTGCAGCGAAACCTCTTTCTATACTTCCTCCTACTAATCCAGTGAGTACTGAGTAAACCCCTCTTTTTGTGGAGGACATTGCTGATTCCGATGACCCACCTTCCGATTCTGATCAACTGAAGATCATGGGTTCCTCTGGTATTGCAGACAGGGTGAGGACTAGGAAAGGTACTAGTGCCAAAGCTATCAAGGCTACTCCAAAGAGGAAATCCAATGCTCCTACCCCCACATTGAGGAATATCAAACAAAAAGTAGAGAAAGCTCATGGGAAAACCCTGATGTACTCGACTGAAGAAATTGGTGATGATGACATCCATGGTGAGCAAGCCACTCTTCACTTTTCTTTTCTTAAAATGCTCTGTATCTTATGTTTTTCTTTTTTTTTGTTCTTTATTTAGGGCTGCCCAACTCCAAGGAGCTGCCTGATGCCCTTTCCTACCGCTTGCATGTTGAAAATGTCACTCCTGCTTCTTGAAGGAAAACGATGAATGAGATGTCTATTGAGAATCTGTGTGATCTCTATGACAAGAGTTACAGCAGGCAGGCCATGTTGGATAACTATTTTAGTTTTCGTACAAGGGCGTTGATTAACAAGGTTAAGGAGGCTAAAGAGGAGGTTGCTGTCATCGTAGCTATGGAGAAAGAAAGGGAGAAGAACTATGCTGAGTTGGAGTCCAGATGTGATGAAGCAATGGCAGATTTTGAGAAGCATCCTAGATATGAAGCCCTTCGAGCAAAGATGGAAGATCTTGAAGAGCAGTTGAAGAAGTCGCAGGCTGAGTGTGGTAGGCTAAAGGTGGATGAGGCTAAGGTTGTTGGTTATAAGACCCAGGTGAGTGCCCTGGAGTCTAAATGTACTGGTTTGGAGACTGAGAGGGTCAGATTGGTGGAGCAGGATGTCGAGCGCTGTCAAGAGTTGGATAAGTTGAAGTTTGAATGCCAAAGTTTGAGGAGAGATAGGGCTGAAGTTGTATTGAAGGTTGTCCCCTACATTGCTATGGAGCTGTACCATAGCGATGAGGTGGGAGAGGTTGTGGGGAAGCTAGTGAATGCGGCTATATTCCATGGCAAGTGCACAACTTTGGAGGAGATCGCTGAGACCAAAAAACCAGTTGTGCTGTCGGAGGTACCATACTACCGTCCGAATTCTGTGCGAGAATATGATGAAGCTGGCAATGCGTTCACAATAGCAGAGTACCCCTTCCTTGCCGAAGCAACCAAAGATCCTTCAGCCTCCATCGAAGATCTCCTCTCCAAAAAACCAAAGAAGATACAGCCTCCGTCTCCAACCAAGAGAACCTTATCTGTGAAGCCTATGTCTCCAGCTCACCAAGAGGATCCAAACTCTTCTACGAATGCTTGAAGGTTTCCATGTTGGCATTAATTCAGTCTCTGGGGGCGGCATGTACCCCTTTTTAAACAATTTACCATGGTTGAAGGCATGTGCCTTTGTGTTTAACAATTTATGGTGCTTTTGTCAGGCGTGTGCCTGTTTGAACAATTTATCTTTCGTATGTCTGGGCTTCGACCCGGAACTTAGACAATTATTCTCATGTTTATGTTGGATATGGCTTTATAAATGCCAATCGTAGGGATTGCATCCCATTTTTGATATCATGCTTATCTTCTCTTACGTTTTTTTTTTGTTTTTTTTTAAAAACGTAAACATACATCCTGAGATTATATCCTCATTGTGTGTATTTTGGACCAAGATTTTGGCAATCGTATAATTTGACTGCGACAGAGGGTCGCGACCCACTCCGTCTTCATCCTTAAGTTGCAGAGGGCTTTTATTACCATAAGACTTTATAGGAAAGTTAATGTAAATTGTAATGGATGCTATTTGTATACAAGACATGTGTCTTGCTTCATCCTTCAACATTGAAACTTGTAAAGTACTTGGCTGAACAAATCTTTGTTGTATAAAACGAAACAAGAGATTTTGAGGGAAATGCGTTATATCATTAAGTGGGTAGGGAGGATTACATCATTTGTAGAAATGAACACTAAGACACCTACCATTAATGCTTCTTTCCCATGTGAGAAGAATGCGTTACATGAAATTGAAAAACAACTAAGTGCTTTTTTTTTTTTTTTTTTTTTTTTTTTTTTTTTAAAGTCTTATATGTAAAAACTTACGAAAGCTAGTATCCAGTTCTTCGGGCTCGCATGCTTTGTTTTCCCAGCATCTCTCTTTGCCGCTGGACCCTTCGACTTGGCTTTGCTTGCGTTTATTTGAAGGACATATTCTTATATGCCCTCAAGACTTTGGGTAACTTATCTACCCACTCATGCTGATACTGCCCCAACTTTGTCTCGATTTCAATGACAATGTCCTTGTCGACACAAGTGAATATTTGCTTCACATTCAGGCTTTTGCAGAAAGGAGGAAATACCCATTCGGCAAAGTGTTTCCCTTTATAAGAAGTGATGACTTGTGGGACTCCGAACCTGCAGATTATGTGCTCCCACACAAATTTTTCCACATGCTTTCCTGTTATTGATGCCAAAGGCTGAGTCTCCACCCATTTGGTGAAGTGGTCTATGGCTATGACCAAGAATTGTACCCCTCCGGGGGCTGCTGCTAGGGGTCCGATTATGCTGACTCCCCATTGGCCGAAAGGCCTCGCTGATACGATAGAAGACGTGTCATACTTTAATGGGTTCCGAGCTATTGAGTATGTCTGACATGTCGCGCATGCTTTGATTACTTCTGTTACATCTTCCAATATAGATGGCCAATAGTACCCCTATCTTGCTACTTTTGAGGCGACGGATCTAGGGCTTACGTACCTTCCACAAGATTCTTCATGGATATTATAGAGGATGCTTGAAGCCTGCTTCAGTCCCACACAACGAAGCTGTTAGGACCCTAGATACACTATAAGGTGGTTAAACCTTGTCAACTTTGTGTATATGATATGTTGTGTTAATGTGATTAAGTGCGCGGAATTCACTCAAAATCACACTTAGAAGGTTGTGTATGTTATGGAAATGGAATTGTTATGTTTGTTAGTTAGCAATGAACACATAAAGATTAACACCAAATGATTCAATATTATTAATGATAATAATACGAGTGATCTTGAAATATCACTAGGGTTACAACCTTGAATCTTAAGTTTTTCTAACTTGTGATATATTTGTGTTTGTTCTTATCTAACAGTTATGAGTTCTAAGTATTCGATAATCACTTTTTAGACACACATATCACTTAACTAAGATCTTCTTTTATAGTCCAAGAAGATCTTTACAATATTGCTTAAAGTCTAGCCGACTTACTTTGTTAACTTATCTCTTGAGTGTGTCAGTACATAAGATACAACATGTATCTGTGTACACAACTTGTTAACTAAGCACATGGGGTAAGATATTATCTACCGTATATTCTTGACTTTAGTACACAAATATCTTTTCAATACTTATCCATCTAGCAGTCTCAACTCAACAGTATCAACTAGCAGTCCCTTCTTTGTACTACCAGTTAGAACGGTTAGTTATAACTTGAGCAGTCCTAATATATACATCAGCAGTTGGAACTGTTAGAGAATTCTTCTCAGCAGTTGGAACTATTAATACTTGTAATTCTTGATACTTAATCTTCAGAACATTTAATTCCCAACAATCCTCCCCTAAACATGTGAATTCATTCCAACATGTTTCTGAATTAAATTTATGGATTGTGAAGATCTTTCAAACACTTCATAGTCAGACCCTTGATCTGAACTTTCTTCTGTTCTGAGAGATTTGAATCTCTTTCTTAGAAGCTCATCTGCTTTCTGATCTTTGACTTCAACAATATCAATACACTAATCTTTAGTCTTCAATTATTGACCTAAAGATGGTGCAATTTCCTTGGATGGAGGAATTATAAGAGGCAATGATGCTGTGTATCTTGGATGCTTGTTTCAACAAGTGAAATCATCTATCAGCATGTCTTTGCAGGTGATGAACAAACGTGGTAAACTGAAATTGAAACTTTTCTTCGTTTGACCTAGATAGAACTTTCTCCTTTGGAATGCTCTATTCTTGTCATTTTCAACCTCCATGTCATCATCTTGTATGCTCTTGTCTTTTCCTTCCATACATTGGATTATCTTCCTTTTCTGGGCTATTATTTCCTCCCCTGAGATTGTTACCTCCCCTGAGATACAAATAACTTTTGTTTCCTCCCCTTGTTTGGAAGATCTCACTATGTACCAAAATATATCTTCTTTTATCATCTGATCCATCATTTAGAACTTGTTGTCAGACAATATTGTACATGAAGCCATCAATTCCTTAAGAGTTTAAGTTATTGCCCTCATCACTTCTAGGTGTGTTAACTCCTATGAGAGGTGATTCATTGGACATTTGATTCATGGTCCATCAATGGATGGTTTTTGTGAATCCTTGAAAATCCTTTTAAGAAATTGTTTGACATAGCAGTATGTTCATGATTTTAGAATTGAAAAATCATACTGCTTTCAACTATTTTGAAGGGATTAAGTGTATAACAGACACTTAATCAAAATTTCGGTTTAAAGTAACCTCTGGTTGTGTGAGAACCAATGTTTTCAGTTATAAATAACTGCCTATGTAAAGATAAACCTATTCAAAAGGCTTTCTTGACAGGGTTTCCAGCTCATAGTATTTGTTACCTCTAACACAAGTGTTAGATTCACTTTCACTAGCTGTTCTTTCTATCAGATGTCCTTAGACTTGCACATTATACTTAAAAGTATAAAATGATAGAAAGTGAGTTGCATCAGTTACTATCTGATCAACTAAGTCATCAATTCAATGTGAAATATGATAACCAGGTTTCAAGAAAGAAGTTTTAAGGAGTTTTACATTCCCAAACATCAGTCCATCATAAACCTGTTATGAAAGCAACTGGAATCACTTTTCTTCTGCTTCCATTTCACTTGAAATTTCCTTATTGCTCAAAGTTCATACCTTAAATTGTTAGTCCAAAACCAAGAAACAAAATGCATAGCATTTGTCTTATAGCAGTATCAATATATGACCAACAGTATGAACTGTTTAAACAAAATATGAACTAGCAGTACAAACTGTTCTATTAACAGTCTCAATTTACAAAGATATCAGTACAACCTTAACATATATAAAAACCACAAAGATTAGAAATTTTAAAGATTTAGCATTCCAATACTTGCTACCAAGTACTGAAACCTTCCAACATCAAAAACTTTGGTTAGCAGATCTGCAAAATTATGTTCTGAAGCAATTTTAAGAACTTGAATTAACCTTTTCTCATTGCAGTCTCTTATAAAGTGATGTCTAATTTCAATGTGTTTTATTTTAGAATGTTGCACTGGATTTTAATAATGCAAATTGTACTACTATTATCAATATGAATAACATTGTTTAAGAAATTGTACCCATAATCAAGAAGTTGGTTTTGAAGCCATAGAACTTGACTAGAGCAACTTGCAGCAGCTATATATTCAGCTTCAGTTGTTGAATTTGCTACACTTGTTTGCTTCTTACATTGCCATGAGACAAGTCTACACCCAAGGAATTGACATCCTCCAGTTGTTGACTTTCTGTCCAAGCTAGCACCAGCATAATCACTATCCGAATATGCTACTAAGTCAAAAGGAGATTCCCTAGAATACCATATACCCAACCTTGGTTGACCTTTAAGATATCTAAAAATTCTCTTGACTGCAGTTAAATGAGAAACCTTTGGAGTTACTTGAAATCTTGCACAAGCACAAACAGGAAACATGATATCAGGTCTAGATGATGTAAGGTACATCAAAGAGCCTATCATAGATCTGTAAGTGTGTACATCCACATTCTCTCCATCTTCATCTTTCAGAAGGTGCTTCTCAGAGTCCATTGGTGTGCTTGCTATTTTTGAATCAGCAAATTGAAATTTTCTAAGTATCTCTGCAACATATTTGTCTTGACTAATAAATATGCCTTCAGATGATTGCTTAACTTGCAAACCCAAAAAGAATGTAAGTTCTCCCATATAACTCATCTGAAACTTATCATGCATAAGTTTCTCAAACTCTAAACACATCTCTTTCCTAGTAGATCCAAAGATAATGTCATCCACATACACCTGTACTAATAGAAGATCCTTCTTGTGCTGTTTGATGAAAAGTGTCTGATCAATCTTTCCTCTTTGAAATCCATTTTCTAATAAGTAGGAAGCTAGTGTTGCATACCAAGCTCTTGGTGCCTGATGTAGGCCACATAGAGCTTTCACTACTCTGTACACTTTGTCTGGATGATCAGGGTCAATGAAGCCTGGAGGTTGTGAAACATACACCTCTTCTTCAATTGTTCCATATAAAAATGCACTCTTGACATCCATTTGGTAAACTGTGAAGCCTAAAAATGAAACATAAGCTAAGAAAAGCCTAATTGCCTCAATCCTTGCTACTGGAGCATAAACCTCATCATAGTCTATCCCTTCTTCTTGTGTGTACCCTTGAGCTACTAATCTAGCTTTATTCTTAATCACTATTCCCCTTTCATCCCTTTTGTTCTTGAAAACCCATCTAGTGCCAATTACTTTTGCATTTCTAGGTAAATCAACTAGCACCCATACTTTCTGAATTTTGAACTGAAGAAGCTCTTCTTGCATAGCTTCTACCCAGCTTGAATTATCTAAGGCTTTCAGAATATTCTCTGGTTCATCTTGTGAGAGAAAACATACAAACAAGCAAGAGTTTGAAAACTCATGCTGCTTTGAAGCATAAAGGGCATCAAGAAGCCCTTGTTGGTCTGAAGACCTCAGTTGTTGTCTTGTCTTCACACCTGACTGTACATCTCCAATCACACTATCTAGGGAGTGGACTTTGTGAATTCTTGTTTGTGGAGTGGAAGGAACTTGATAATTTGATGGAAGATTGTTGAAATCCACCTCATTATCTGAGAATTTTGCTTCTTTCATTTCTGAAGAGCCAGCAGTTGAATGCTCTGTCTCAGCAGTACTAACTGCTTTTGAACTGCTAACTTGACTGTCTTGTTTCTCAGTTCCATCTTTCTTGCTTTCATCTTCAACACCTTCTTTAGCCTTGCTAGAAGAAGATTCATCAGTTGTTGAAGTTGATTCCACAATTGTACTTGACCATATTGGCATTATGACATCAGATTGATCTTTTTCTAACTCAGCCTCATTTGTTGCTTGTGAACCTGCAAAATCATTAGTTGCTGCAACAATAGGCACATAATTCATAGAATTGGTTAGATACTCAAGATCAAATAGCCATTTTGGTCCTTGACCTACTACATTGGATTTGTTTTCTAAAAACTCCACATGTAGATTTTCTTCTACTTTCTCAGTTCTTAAGTTGTATACTCTAAAAGCTTTGCTATTGAGAGAATATCCAACTAAGAAACCTTCATCTGCCTTACCATCAAACTTTCCTAAATGGTCTAAGGTATTGAGAATGGTCACATGACATCCAAAAGGTCTAAGAAATCCTATTGCAGGAGTTCTACAATTAAAAAGTTCATATGATGTCTTATTGTGAGGCTGCACAACTAAAACTCTATTTTGAACATAGCAAGCAGTGTTGACTGCTTCAGCCCAAAAAGTTATAGGTAGCTTAGAATCAGCTAACATTGTTCTAGTAGCGTCAATTAGTGTTCTATTCTTTCTTTCAGCTACACCATTCTGTTGTGGTGTTCTAGCAACACTAAATTCTCTTCGAATACCTTTTTGTTTGCAGAAGTCATCCATAACTCTATTCTTAAACTCTGTCCCATTATCAAATCTAATGAACTAAGCTATTTATAGGAGAGAAATAGGACTTAGTGGGCGGTTTGCACATGTTTCGGAGATTATGGGGGCGTCCCATGATTTGTGGTAACCACTAGGGCTTTGTAGCCCACGATCTCTGTTTTGGTGGGAAGCCTAAAGGAAGAGGAGACGTGGGTATGACCAGGTCATGGTAGTCCTCCGTTGTAGTCCCTTCGAGAGGGATACCCCGAAGGGCTTAGGGCTTCGATTGACGGATTCCCAAATGGTAACTAGTTCGCAGGCGAATGGTTTTACGCCAATGAAACGTGTTAGGAGATTAACCTGGGCCTCAGAAGGGAGGGCTTTCTACAGGCTCGAAGGGGAGTCCTTCGACCCGTTCGGAGGGTACATCATCAGCGGTGGTGGTGGTTATGGAGGAGGTGTGGTTAGGGGAGGCGTGATGGTGGTGGTGGCAGTTACGGAGGCGGTGGTGGTGGCTACGGAGGTGACAGTGGTGGTTATGGTGGTGGTCGTGACCGTGGATATGGTGGCGGTTACTCGAGGGGAGGTGGTGATTCTCGTGGTGGTTAAATCTTTTAGTGGCTATATAATTTCCGTTCTATATGTACCTCTAGTTTATGTCCTCTATGAAGTCCAAACTGGGTTTTTGTTCATGATGTTCTTGTTGTTGTATTAAAATTAAATATAAATTCAAAAGAAATGCAAATGGGGAATAAGACGAGGGTATATTAGTCATTTCACTGCACTTAACGAGAAAACTAACGAAAGTTAGCTCTCAGTGGCTGTTTTGCAAAAAATGAAAACTTTAATGTCGTTTTTGCAACACTTTTTGTCTCGATGTCATCCTTGCGCATTTGGGCTACTTTAGGGACCATTTTTCAATTTACCCTTTTATATAAATGGACTGAAAGTGAAATACCCGGCAAACTACAAGGACCAAAATTGTAGTTAACTCTAGTAATAATGGAGATTCAACACTCTAGTAATAATGGAGATTCAACATGTACATTTTTAAACCATGGTTCTAGGTCTTAGTCATAATGTCAAAACCATCTGGCTTATAACAATTGTTCTAAAGATTATTTAATAATGATGGGAATTGTAAACATACTTAGACAATCAAGTAGAAGGATAAATGATGGGGTGGGTTAAGTTTTCAAGATAAGTACCGGGGTCTATTTTTTAACCAAACCGGGTCTACATTTGTAGGCTTTTTTTTTTTTTTTTTTTTTTTTTTTTTTTTTTTATTTTATTTTTATTTTTATAATTTTGTTTATATCAAAAAGCTATAAACCTGAAAGTGCGGAACAGAAAATATAAAGTTTAATATGTCAAACGCTTAAAACTGTCAAAAATACGGAACAGAAACTGACAAAAACTGTGCTGTGCAGAAAAAAAATAAGGGGACAAAAAGTAGGGGACAAGGTCTGCCACCCTTGTCCCCCGGTATGGTTAGTATGCCCCATGTCCACTGGTTCAAGTTTAAATGATCACGTAAGTCAAGTTTTCAAGATATTTTGCATTATACAATACAAATATACAATGTCCACTGGTTCAAGGCAAAACTGTTGTAGCAATTGTCATTATAGTGATTGGACAGCGGAGTACCAAGGTGTAGTTAAGCTTGTCCACAAAAACTAGTCATGACCTGTAATGATCAAACAAAGACACACAGACGTAAAGCGAAAATTACCTGGGTGCCCTAGTGACCTATTGGAGATTTATTTTATAAAACGAGGATTACTTTTTGGTTATTTTTAAATTACTCATTCAATCCGTGACCTAGGATACGTGGAATGCACATGGCTACCCCAACTAACCAACACATGCTTTTTTTTTTGCGACAAGATTCAAGGTTGTGTCCCAACTCCAAAAGTTTGTCCCTCTAATATCAGATTTTGTGAATTAATGGATCTAATGTCATAATCCGTGACCTTGAAGGGGCAGATAGTGAATAAAAAAAGAGAAAAGTGGCCTTGCAAAATTAACCCACTTTTAATCTATTTTTTTTCTCGGATAAAATAAAGTGTTCATGTTTACTAATGTTTTGAGCTAAAGCACAATAGTTCCTACCCAATCCCATGGTAACTTAACTTCATATCAAGTATGACATATCAAGTATATACTAATACTCTAAAAACTACGCATTTATGTGTTGCGCCTTCATGGAATATGATAATAAGAGTTGGTGAAAGTTTAAATTACGATTTGATTTAAAGTCGAGTTTTAAAGTCAATCCATTGCATGGCATTACATCCATGATAATTATCATGAACATTAAACATCTTGCACTTCAAAATTCAAGACCAATGCATGGTGTGTGCTACCAAACTACTATCACTACACACCTAAATGGCTAAACATCACCTCTCGTTAAGTTCATTACTTATTACTTATACTTCTCCTTATAAGCAAGACATACATACAAACTCATATTATAGGTTAGTTTTCGAGATACATATGTTAATCAATGCTTAATCTTAATCAGGTTCAAAGAAATTTTCAGTGCTAAACTATTTCTTCAATTGCTAACAGAAGCCTTAAAAAGTGGAATAAAAGTGGTTTAATTTTCCAAGGCCACTTTCTTTCCCTTTTATTCACTATTTCGTCCTTTCAAAATCACATTATGACATGGGCCTCATGTAAAATAGCAAAAGAGTTTTATTATTGAATTTTGTGATTACAAAATGAAGATTGCATGTATATTTATTATAAAAACATAGCTTGATGAATAAGCAATCCTAACCGTAAATCTAATAGTCCAAATCACACAATTGGGCTTGGGCCAACTAAGTGAGTCATTTAACATTCCCTCACAGTTTGAACGGAAGGCTTCCGGACAGGCAAACTGGAACATATATGTTGTTTTTTCTTCTTTTTATTTTATCATTGTATTTGCGGCATAGTTGTTTACTGCTTGCGGCTTCCTCATTTGCGTGACGTTCTTTTTTTATGTCATGGCTTGCTTTGCCATTTAGTAGGAGCGTCAATTTTGCGACCAACTATTTTTGAAAAACGACAATCATTTTCGGCGGTAAAACAAAGATTAATGTTGACGAGACAGAATTAGTTGAATGATGGCTAAATCAACATAATATTGGGTATCTTATGACAACTAGGTTTTGTGGGCTAGGGTTTATGATTTGGATAGAAAGTAAAGGTTAATTATATGAAAAACAATAAAGCAGAAGAAAATTAATCGGGAACCTTCCGAATCATCAACGAGTAGCCGATGACCGAAGGATAACTATTTTGTGGTGGGTTGTACCTAGAGCTTCGATATCATGTAAAACATAAAAGAGTTTTATTATTGAATTGTGTTTTGTGATTACATAATGAGGATTGCATGTATATTTATAATAAAGACATAGCTCGATGAATAAACAATCCTAACCTTAAATCTAATAGTCCAAAGCCAACAATTAGATTTAGGCTAACTAACCTAGTCATTTAACAATTAATTCAATATGATATTGGGGATACAAACTTTTGGAGTTGAGACGTAGCCTTGCATCTTGTCGGCAAATGAAAAAAAAGGGGGCACGTGTTGGTTTGTTGGGGTAGCCATGTTCATTCCGTGACATGCGTATCCTAGGTCACGGATTGAACGAGTAATTTGGAAATCCCCAATAGGGCACTCGGGAAATACTCGTTTTTTTTCATTACTCACAACACAATGGGTCTTAACGAATCAAGTGAGTGGACAACTCCATCCAATGCGCACAACACAAGGTAAAGCATAGAAATTGAGTCTTAAGTCAAACTCTCCATAATATTGCTTTAAAACGAACAGATGAGTTGATGCACATTCTCTTCTCATAATCGAACCCTTTGTTATAAATTTACCCCTAGGTCTATCCTATAATCAGACATATTATGGCCCAACATTGTGAAAAGATATGATCAATTGGTGTATCATCATGAAAGAGTTAAAGCACATATTTCATGACCCACGATACACATACAAAACATCAAGGAAAATCAATCGAATGAGAGATGAAGTGTTTATTTCATTAAGATGTTTCGAGTCTGAATCTCAGTACCACATCTTACTGGCTAAAAAGTCTGAACGTGAATCAAATAATGTTGTTTGTTTTTGTTAAATTGTCGGAATAATTTTAATTTGCAAAATTTATGTATAAAATCATCGCATTGCCATGAATAAGTAACTTCTATAAACATAAAATGAAACGTTTTTATCATACATTTAATGTAGTCAATAAACTATTAATTAAATTATCCTACTCGTAATACATATAAATTTATGATAACAAAACACTATTACACATCATAAGAGACACTAAGAGGCAATAAAATAAGTCTCCCACCTATTATTGGGTAAGAAACAATAACCGTGAGGTCTGACTGCGTATGACTGAGTAAGAGGTAAAAGTCTAGTAAGACATTTTTTGTAAAAACAAACACACCCGAACTTTCTGAATGTTCAAGCACATATTGCAGACGCTAAAAGAACTCTAAAGAAAAAGTAAAGAGAAATGATAACCAAAAACGGTTCAAACGGGAAAAGTACTCCAACTTCAAAACCAGTTCCTGATTATTTTCTATTATGAGAGTCATATTCCTCATTCAGAACCGGATAGAGTGTTTACCATATTAATGTGCACTTACATTGAGTAGGCATACATTAAACCATCCAAGAATGCCATTTCACACACGAATAAATAAACCTGCAAAACGTACAAAAAATACAATCATTTCCAGCAATTTAACATTACTACATCGCTTCATTAAACCGTTTATACACATGTAAAATAACTAAAGTTTACCTCTACATTTGATGAACAGTGTGAGTTTCATGAATTACATTCTCTTTGTCACGTTTCTTCTCTGCATTATCACCATCTTCGAGCTTCCCACGAGCAACCATATCATGTGCTGTGTTGTTTGTTTCAAAAAGAAAAGGAGAAGGGAGAGTATCCGATGTTACATTCCCCACGTTACTTCTCACATTGCCTACCATGTCATGATTATGCAAATTCTTTGAACTTTGTGGAAGGAATATGCCACTTGCTTCAGCAAAACTATTTGCTGTTTCCATGTCGATTTTTTCCGTTGGTGAATCCTCAAGATTTGAACTTGTGGGTTGCATCACTAAACTGTCTTCTTCATGAATATATGCTCGGAAATCAATTAATGAAGGAGGGATCTTGGAAAGAAAGACCTCAATAAGGTTCTGTTTAACCCCCTTGTGATACGGATTTTCCTTTTTATTATATCGATACCGAAAGTTTTCATAAGTTGTCTGCATACATATAAAAAATTGTATAAGTATAGCTATACATGTTAATATATGGATTAGACTTGTTTTATCCCTTAAACTTGCACCATTTTGGCTGTTTTAACGCTATTTTTTGTTGCAGACATTTATTCTCTACCCTCGATTAAGTACCTTAACTATTTCTTGCAGTGGCCTATCCCTAAAAAGAAGTATAATCACGAAAAAATGATAAAACAAGTCAAAACTAAGCCATGTGAAAAAAAGTTCAAGAGTTAAACTGCCAAAAAGTTAAAAACCTAAATGATTTACTAACTTATCTTATCTCACAGAAACATTGCATATATAAGCTAAAATACAATGATTACCTGGTTTGAGCAAATAAGATAGAAGTGGAAAATTGTTAGGCCCCCCACAAACCAAACGGCGATAAAGCAGTATACTATGAGAAAATCCGACAAGAAGTCTTTAGACATAGCCTTCCACATGTTCGGATTTTGTTGACCTAAGTTGACCAATGAAAATGTGAACACATATATGCACAATATGGTCGATGTCAATACAAACATGTAGAAGAACCTATAGTTCCGCTGCAATTACATTTAGATAGAATTAGTGTCGACAAAAAAATAACTGAATATACCAACACATGAAAAAAGAATGCTTCTTACCAATCCAATGCATTGACCAACCCACGGACAATGATGGTCAAACCTTTGAACACAATTGTTGCAAAGAGAGCAGTGTGAGGCTCGTGGAGGACGATAGAGCATACAAGTGTCACAGTATTTGACTTTGATTGTGTGACTGTTGACAATGACGTCCTTTGTTCTTGGTAACCTTAAATGAGGCGTTCTACCGTGGGTCCACTCCATTGATGGGGTGTTCGCTTCATTTGTTTCATCAGGGTCAGGTGGAGATGTGTTTCGTGGGACTATACCAGGGTCTCTACTCGATGTCATGAAAAGAAATATAATGTCCTGTGTTCGGATAATTCAAATGATGTTAGAAATAAACTTTTTTTGGTTCACATTTACGTTTATCAGTTACTTACTAGACAAGTGAGAGTTGCGGCTACAATCAACACTCCATACCAATAGCTGAACTGTTTTTGGTTTTGCTTGTTATGATTTATGATGTTGTGGACCTTAATACAAAACATTATTGCAGGGCCCGCAACCATGAGTAAGGAGAAGAACAAGGATAGCACATCGGGACCAAATATCAATCTTCCCCCGCATAAGAATCTCTGGAGCATCATATAGTAAAAAGGTGGAGCTCAGCACAAACACCAACATATTACAGATACCAATTTTTTCATTAAAATCCAATTATTCATCATATATAAAGTTCAAAGTTGGAACTTTGGTAGTGTTCTGATAGTATTTCAGCAAAACGAACTCAACTTGATAGCCATAATCCTTAGACAACAAAACAAAAGGGTATACAACAATTTTATCAAAGTTATTGACTTTGGCATTGCATTTTGAAGCTGATTGTAAGTTGTAGCAAAATCTGTGTATTTAACTGTTTACATGTACAATGATCACATAATCATAATCATTTTTTTTACGTCTATCCAAAAATGATAATTAGAAACTAACTGTAATTCCAATTAATGTATTTTAAAAATAAAAAATATGTGAAGTGATAGGAAAATGTGTTGGCAAGAGTGACTTACGGCAAACTTTGAACACAAGTATCTATATGTATGTCGGTAATATTTTAAGCTCGTTTGTCCAAAATAGAGTTAAGTGAATGTGAATAAAGATATAACCTCTCAGAATTAGTTTTGTCTAAACAACAAATTAAACAAGCATACACTTTGTCTCAAATTACTGGGAAGAGCAAAAACACTGAACTGGTATTAAACGGACGACTCTAAAGTTGTTCTTCCCGTGACCCAACACGATGCAAACCAATATGTTTGTTTAAGATTTGGTGTAAATTTAATGATGAAGAAAACACAAACTTTGATGTGTATTCTAAGCCCTCTGTTTATACTAAAACTTAAAATTTCTTCTTCCAACCAATATGGGACAAAATGCAAACCATTTTCCTCTTTAGGCTATATTAAAATACTGACTCACATATATGATATTTCATTTAAGTCGATTCTAATTTGAACATTTCCATGCTCGTTGCGAAACTTTCATCAAAGATAACACATATCCACATAATATTACAAATATACGACACATACATACAAATACTCGGTGTCTAAAGTTGGCTAAAAGTCACTTTTACCAACAATTTTTCCAACAACAAAGAACTTACATTGCTGCCTTTCCAGACTTGATATTGTCTTATCGGCTCCTTAATCTTCTCCTGTGCCATCAAATAGTCAAAACCTTAATACTTCAATTCTTGTTCGGATTAACTCAAGAGTCAGAACCCGTAAGAAACACATGAAATACTTTACAAAAATATAATTTGATATATGAAGGTCACTGAAAGAAGATAATTAAATTTGTGTTTATAAAACATACATAGGGAGAATAATGAAAAGTATGAAATTGGAAGAAAATAAGAGGCACAAGAATGTTGATTAATATTGGACGGATTTACCTACAAAAATGTTGGTACGTTCGGCTATACATATTCACATATACAGCTACACACTTTCAGTGTCCTCTTGCTATATTCGGCTAACAAAGCTGTTGAGGCGAATGTTCCAACTTCCATTTTTTATACACATGTTCTCGCGAGATTATTTACACTTAAGTCAACCCATATTACTACTATAGAGTTAACTTTTGACCAAATTAAAATTTATTTAAAAGAAGAACAGTTTAGTCAGAATTTATTTCGCCTCGAGGTGCCAAAACGGGCGGGCCGGGCGGGCACGGGCCACGTGTCAAACGGGTTACGGGCTAAATGGGCACATGCTAAACGGGCGTGGGCTAAACGGGTACGGGCCAAACGAGCCCATGCTATACGAATCACTTTAGAAAAAACCCAAAACGACGAAATAAATTACTCAAATGTGACACCTCATTTATATTTAAATAATTAAATATGTTATATCTATAAGTTTTTCTTTAAAAACAATCATAATATTATCCAATTGAGAGAAAATATGTGCCCGTTTGTGTCAATTTAATTTTTAAATGGGCAATATATGCCAATTTCAAAAAAATAAGGGGGCTAAATGTGCCTAAATCTTTTAAAAATTTGCCTAAATTAGCATTTTTTTTATATTTTATTTTGTGCACAAATTGCCACCTCTATTTCTCGCCAAAAGATTGACCATTTATAGTTCACATGCATGTTTATATCATATATGCACAAAATCATCCTAAGATGATGAAAAGACCCTAATTATCTCTAACTTTAGTCTAACTTTTACTTTCGCACTTGCGTTTGTCTAAATCAAAGTTTTGCTTATAATGAAGATTTAATCCTGAGCCACAACGTGAAAGCAATAAAAACCTACTAGTAGTTTTTTAGTCATTCACGGAGTAGTATGTTTTTTGTCATGAATTTAGGTGGTGCATGGTTTGCATTAAATAATCACTGTGGGAATGAGTTTGTTTTATCAGAAGCTATACTAAGTTTTGGTAATACATGATAACCGGTCTAACGTTAAAAAAAAATGGTGCAAATAATTTAAAATTTTAAGAAAACTTTTTGCATTGTAGGTAATTCTTTTAAAATGCGTAAAGAAGTCTTTCTCATGCTAATCCCTGGTGAAACATAAACCCTGACGAAGGTTGAAGCATGATTTATGTGCTAATAGAGGCGACTCATATCATATGGGGTCCTGATTAATTCATCAACAAAAGGTAGATTTCCAAAAATAGCAAGAACAAATGCATGGGTTATGGGTGCTCTCCGACTCTATTGGTCCCAAAATTTAGAGACAGAAATCATTTTCATTTTCCTCTTCTTCTTCTTCTTTTTTTCTTTTTGAGAAATTGTAATCTGAGAATTAGAGAGCCGAAATACAAAAAAAAACATAAACATATATATAGAGAGAGGGAGAGAAAGGGAGAGGGTTTTGTTCATCCATAACAAAACATAATAAACTCCCCCTAACAATCTCCCCCTCTTTTTTTTTTTGTTGTTGTTAAATACAACATTTTGCATTGTATTAAAGTATTGAACGTTGGAATTTCAATGTGAATGGATTGCTGATCGGCCATTTAATTTGCATGATATTAATTTGATTCGTAAAGATGATGGAGGAAAGCAAGAGCCAGGTTTCTTCTCCTCGAAAAGCTAAGAAAAAGAGGCTTTATCAAGTTTGGAAAGGTCGAAATGTGAGTTTATATCATGCTTTGATTTATATTATTTACCACGGGTATTGCTTAATTCATGTCATAATCATCATATTTCGTTTCTTTTCTACGTTTTCTGTGAACCTTTAAGAAAATCACCACTGGACTTTTTACGAATCAAAGAAGACATAATGTACCTCGACTATTATAGTGTTACCTATGTTTTTAAGAAAAAATTAATAGGGCCATGTTTTCATCTTTTTTTGGTGCAAGGTTTATGGGTTGTAAGATAGTCAACATTTGACTTTCTTGAGTCAAAGTAGACATGAATGTATCATAGGAACATCTTGTTACCTTTGTTTATTTTATAATGTTCGAAATAGTCTCATAGAAACATATTTAAATATTGTTCCTATCACGTTTTGTGTTACAGCTATGGGTACCGTAAGATTCTTAAGAAAGCCAATAGTTGACCTTTGTAAGTCAAAGTAGACATGATGCATTTTGATCATTGAGGAACATATGATTTCATTTGTTGGATGATAAAAATTAAAGAGTGCTCGTCTGGGTTTATCCCAATTCTTTAAACGATTTCGTAATCATTCACATTCTAGTGATTTTGGTTGATAACGATGCATGAATCACTTAAAGGTGTTATGTTTTTGGTTGACAGAAATTTTATTGTGGCGGTAGATTAATTTTTGGTCCCGACGTTGGCTCAGTACTTTTATCTACAGTTCTTATTGGAGCTCCGGCAATAACCTTCTGCATTAAAACACTACTCGATACAGAAAAAGATGGAAACATATTTGGATACATGGTGTTAGCTTTGGGAATCGTCCTCACACTTTTGGTACGTTAACCATCATTTCAAATATCCAACAGGCGAGGCAGGCGGGTTAGATAACATGTCAAATAGGCTGTTGTTTGTGCAGGATGAAATGGGTCAAGCTGGCCAAACATTCTACTGCAATAATCTACTTTTTAATAATAATAATGTTTAGGAGGTTGTAAAGGCGTAAACATTTGAAAAACGCACATTTCACTTATTTGACCCATTTTAATTTTAGCTACTTTTTTTTCTTACACAATCGATACATTTATAAGTAAATGAGTCGAGATTATCTCCAATTTTTCATGATCTTTTTGCTTTGGGATATGGACTTGACTCATCTTTCTATAAGCAGGATTTAGTTTTTCTCTTCATGACGTCCGCCAGAAATCCGGGAGTAATTCGTAGGAACAAACGGCCACCGGAATGTGAAGAATCTTTTAGTATGCGGTCAGAATCTATGGATTGGCTAAATGCTTCGTCCCTTGGTATGAGGTTACCAAGAATCAAAGATATGCTTGTTAATGGTCACACAATTAAAGTAAAATACTGTGATACGTGCATGCTCTACCGCCCGCCTCGTGCTTCTCATTGCTCTGTTTGTAATAACTGCGTGCAACGTTTTGATCATCACTGCCCGTGGGTTGGGCAATGTATCGGAGTTGTAAGTTTCTAACTCATTTTGTCAACCATTTGACTCGTTAGAGTCTAGGTATAATCCAAATTGACCCATTTGACCATAAATCGATCAAAATTGTCACCGGTTATGGCGTAGTAATTCTTAGTAACATTGGTTGATGTACTTGCAGCGGAACTATCGGTTCTTCCTCCTATTCGTTACATCATCCACACTCTTGTGTGTATACGTGTTCACGTTTTCATTAATCGATATTATTCGTCAAAATGGGAGCTTGTTGAAAAATTTATTGAACGACGCTGTTTCCTTTTCACTCCTAGTATATTCCTTCATATCTGTTTGGTTCGTAGGTGGGCTCAGCATATTCCATGTTTATCTCATTTCCACAAACCAGGTTACAGTTTTATACCCTTTGAAAATGATGGCACGTCTGCAATTTTTTGTCTTAAAAATAATTATGTTGTGTGTTGAATAATGCAGACAACGTACGAGAATTTCAGGTATAGATATGAAAAGAAGAAAAATCCATATAACGAAGGGTTTTTGAAGAACATTAAGGATGTATTTTGCTCTAAATTACCACCTCCTGTTGATTTTCGAGAGTGGGCGTCAGTTGAAGACGATGATGCTTCAAACATCTTATCCTCGTCAGAAAGATTTGGCGCTTCTATGCGTCCCTCGACAGGAAAGTTAGGTAGGGAACCGAGTATCTTCCTTATAAATGAGGACAGGTTGGCAAACAATCACAAGACTTTTAGTGATCCTGTTTCTGATAAAGATTTAAAAGTCAGCGACACAGACAAAAACACGCCACATGATTCACGTTTTCTAGTTAATCGTCAAGATTAGATGTATATAAAAAGATAGATTCGACCAAAACGTTGTACATCAAAGGATTGCAATATAGAGACAGAAAGTGTTACTATAAGGAAAATAGAGTTTTTACTCGTTATGGTATTCTGATTGTTTGTTTTGAGCAATCAGTTTTGAAACCTAAGCAGCCTTGCTATGATGGTTTGTATTGTCATATCATCTCAACCTGTGGAATCCATTTGAAAATTGAATTCTGAGGCTCGAGAGGCGAAGAGTAACGTTTAAGACTGGTTCAAAATGTGTTTTTGTAGCTACAAAGAAGTTCTAGAGCAAGTTTTAAGTACACTTGTTACAACAAGTAACATATAAAGGCTTGCTTGTTTGATTAAGGATTAAAATAATTTAATGAAAGGGTGATTCTTATTGGAAGTTTAGATTACCTGATTTAAACGAGCTCGAGTTTATTAAGTTGATTGTTATGCAGGAATTAAGTTTTTTAATTCTTAAAAAAACAATTAATGTATTTTATAGTGCGATAAATCCATGAGACTACATGGGTGAGTCTATGCGTATATACAAATCAACCAACATAAACTTGATTTACTGTATCATTCTCTGTCTACATAGTAACGAAAAGAACAATTAAACTAAAAGAGTGACGGAAGAAGGATTAACATAACAGAGTATGATGGCTGGTGATGCTATGAACTTCAATTCATATACTGATTGGGTGACAAAAAAGTCGGGATGTTTCTTTTTTCTTCAATACCTTTGACGGTAGATATAAATGCCCCGCCATTAGAAGTTTAGATTACCTGATTCTTTTCCATGTCTACTTTGTATAGATAGCCATTATATGTTGACTTCATGAGCCAATTTCCGTCCCTCATCAAATGCAGTGGCTACAGAACGAGATTATTAAACAGCTCGCCCTTATAAGTTGAAACCCTCATCCAATCTCCATCACTCTTCATCATCCATAACTCGATAGGGCTATTAAAACAATAATTACTTCTCACATACAAGCGAATGCAGCCTCCTTGTACCATGAGAGCAGACCAGATTTTCTCACCCATGAAGGGAGTTGTTATCTTCGTGAACTTTTCGGTCTTAGTGTCAAACTTTGTAATTATATTGACGCCCCTATACGATTCTAAAAAAATAAGATTTTCATCTAAACAAGTACTTTGCTTCGCACGAGATGAAATCAAATAGGGTTCATATTGACAAGCACTGTTTCCGTCAACCCTTCTGCACGAGTTAAATTTCATTGAGTATATAAACAGAGTTGCGATCCCTTGAAAGTTTAAAAAGTGTAGAAATCCAATAAGCTAGTGGCACGTGTCCCCACCAACTCTCACATTTTTTTCTTTAATATTTTCGGTTATAGGGCAATTTGGTCATTTGACCCGTATTTTATATTCCACCTCATATTTCAAACGCAAATAACTTTCAAACGATAAAATTTTACGAAAAATCGATTTCACCATAATTTTTAAAATTTAATCCTCTTTAACTTGGTATAAATCTTGTTAAATATTTCGAACTTTTTTTTACATATCAAATATTTCTTGATTTTATTTATTTTTTTGGCATTTTCGGCCCTATTTTTTACCCTTATAAATGTCTAATTGTGAAAAACTTAAAACATGAAAGTTATAGATTTCTGTTTACTCTTTACATAGGTTTTTGAATCACTCAAATCCGATGTCATATGAGTAAGATATCATACGTTAAAGGTGGTGTTTTACTCATATTTGTTGCACACAAGGTGTTTGATGAAATGTGTAGCTTAGATTTTTAGTGTTAAAATTGAGCTAAATGCACTAATTTTTGTCCCACAACACATCATTAATCATTTTATAAATGTAAGACTCAAAAAGTGATTTTTTTAATAATGAATGTTTTAAAAAAAATATACGTATTGTGTTTTATTGCGTTTTTTACCATAAATTTGACCAATATTAAATTCGAATTAGAAAAATTGTAAAACATAAAAATTATAGATTTTAGGTCAATATTTACTCATGTTCTTTAACATGTGATATATAACATGTTAAAGATGATGTTTTGTCCATCAGTTACTCTGTTAATCAATTTTTATTCATGAACATTAGTTCATCAGTTATGGATTTAGGGTGTTGGGTGTTGGGTTTAGTTCATCAATTAAGAAATTGAGGGGAACAATAACACTTATAAAAAAAAATTGATGAACACTTTTTATTTTATTTTATGAACATTTCTTAAAAGAAATTATAAAGTCAACATCATATAGTAACATCTAACTCAAATTTCATTTGATCAATATAAAAAACAAAAAACATGTCAGCAACTAAGCCTTTATTTATCTAACAGTTATAAAAAAAACAAAAAAACATGAAAGAGTAACTAAGTAACAACACAAGCATTCTTATTAGCCATCTTCGCCTTCTTAGTAGCCAACTTCGCCATCTGCTTGCTCTCCTTTATAGCAGCCTTATCGCTAGCCTTCTTAGCAGCAATCTCAGCTCTAATAGCATTGCACTTGGCTTGATTATGATCTTTCATGCTACATTTGCAGAATCTACAGTTCTTCCTACGCTTCCCACTTGGATTAATTGAACGCTCAATACTACTCTTAATCATTTTTCGCGAACCTTTAGTACTAACATGTTTTGGACAAAAAAAAAAAAAAAAGGACAATAACAATTAGATGATCAAAAAAGCATAACACATGACAATAACTGATGAACCAAAAACATAACACAGGACAATAACTGATGAACAAAAAACAACTAATGTTCATCAACTAAAAAAGCATAAACTAACTGATGAACCTATAACCTATGATAGTACAAATAAACTCAAATAAACTAACTGATGAACCTATGATAATATAATAGCTAAAATAAACAAACTGATAAACCTATGATAACATAATAGCTAAAAGTCAATAACTGATGAACAAAAAAAAAACATAAGCTAACTGATGAACATATGATAACATAATAGCTAAAACTCAATAACTGATGAACCAAAAAAAAAAAAAAAAAAAAAAAAAAAAAAAAAAAAAAAAAAACTAATGTTCATCAACTGTAAAAACATAAGCTAACTAATGAACCTATGATAACACAAATAAACTAATTGATGAACCTACGATAACATAACCTATGAAAAAAAAAAAAAAAACATTAACTAATGAATATCTGGAAAAAAAAATAGTACTAACCTGTTTTGGAACATTTACCTATGATGAACCTATCACCTATAACACAAATAAACTAAAAAGCCTAAACTAACTGATGAACCTATAACCTCTGATAACACAAATAAACTAATTGATGAACCTATGATAACATAATAGCTAAAATAAACAAACTTACCCGATGATTATGAATTCGAAAAGTACAAAAAAGAGTTTTATTAGTTGGTACCTGATGGTAACGGCGTGAAGATGGTGATGGTGACGGCGTGAAGACGGTGATGGTGATGGAGACGGTGATGGTGATGAAGACGGTGCTGTGTTAGATCTGATGATGATGATGGTATGAAAGGGGATGAGGAGATTGGGAAATCAAAGAAAGAATAAAAATGGAAAGAGAGAACTGAGAAGAGAAAAAAAGAGGCAAGAAAGAGTATATAGCGGGAGGACACAAAATTGCGTAACTATCCTTGGGGGAAAAGGAGGGGGGACATGTGGCAGCACTAAATTACTTTTTAGGCTTTAATTTGCAAAGTTTTGGTACTTTGCAAATGATCTGGTACCTATATAGACATTGTGATTATATGTTACACATACAAGCTTGTATTCTTCATCACACGAGTTGTAATACAACTCAAATACTGTTCCCGAAAAATTATTTATACAGTTAATATCGGTTTTAGCCAATGTCTTATAGTCACTCGTCAATGGATTCGATAGTATTAGATCTGGTAGCATTTTATTATCATTCACGAGGATTAAGAATACGAGTCCATTACAAGATGATTCCATATCTGTCCGAAAATGACTTTAAACGGAAAAGGGCGGGATGCCCCAACTTCAAGTGTTTCACAATCGATGGTGCTAAATTCACATGGTCCTTCTCTAGATATCTTGAGAAGTTTGTGGTGGTTTTGATGATCGTCGTTGGTTACGCGGTTGAGATGCATGTTGGCAAAGAATCGTGACTTTAACAAAGATTGCCATTGTTTAGAAACACTCTTAAAACGGATTAGGGATTTCTCAGGAAGCCTTGGAAGTATGTTGCTGTATATAGAGTTGAGATCCTTTACAAAGGGGCACCAATCTACAAAGTCTAAAAAGTAAATCACACCGTCCGATCATAACTATCAACTACCAAATAGAATCCCACGGTCGGGATTTAAAAAAAAAAAGACGCATGTCTATGAATTAAAAGGGGTAAAATTGTAATTCAACAAACAAAACCGGCCTAATCACCTTCCCTCCCACTCACACACAATCTTTGGTTTCTCTCTCTACATTATTCACTCCTAAAAAAGCTCATTCTCTCTCAATTCTCTCACTAAAAATTGGGGGAAAATTTAGGGTTTCGATCAAAATCTCCGATAATCCAAATTTCCGATCAAAATCTCCGATAATCTACTCAAAAAGATGAATCCTAATCGTAAGTTCTTTGATTATTCGTCAATTACTTGATTTACACTTACTTTATTCATGAAAAATCTGAGTTTAACAAAAAAAAAAAAAAAAAAAAAAAAAGATTTTTTAGAACCTACAAGACAGAGTAACAGATTAATTCGTCAATTACAGAGTGTGTTTGGACTATCTTTTACTCGCTGTTGCAAAAATAAGAGACAAATGTGTATTGACCGCAACACTTACAGAAACAGGGCATGACTCACCTAATGCAGGATCAATAATTTCAATAGATCTGCCTTCTTTGTAAAGTCTCCATGCCTATATGAGTCCAGAAAAATGGAAAACAGAAATTAAATTAATTAGATCATTTTTATTAACTAAAGATTATTATCAAGACACTTACATGTCCAAGAAGGTTACCATGATGATCATCAGCAACAAAACCTCAATTTTTCTTCCCGCTCACAATCTCCAATACTAAAACACCAAAGCTGAAAATATTTGATTTTACTGTGAATATAGCATTTACAGCATACTCTAGAGATATGTAGCCATTATCCATTATCCATTATTTGTAATGTTGTGTGGACCTATGCATATAGGTTTTCTGATGGGTGATTTTAGCGAAACTCTCCATTACAGTCTGCACAACATGATTTAAATGATTTTATAGGATGTAAATGAAATATAACGGACATGGTATTACAGGATTAGAATTAAATCCATTTGGATTAGAATTAAATCCATTTTAAGTTAGGGAGGCACACGTCATGGATGCACCAAACTCATAAGAACATTAACATTTCAGTTATAAACAAATTTTGACCCGTTTACTTTTATAAGCTTGTTTATTTACCCGTTTCGACAATTAATAACCTCATCAAATGGTCCATAACTACCTTTCCGCCAGTCTCACATATAAGCTCCACTTATATTTTTTTTACTGTATGCCTTTTTTTGTAATCTGGTTAACACCAAGAAGTAAATAAACAACTTATGTTTTTCTTATTTTGTTGGGCTATTCATGTTACACCCCGTACCCGGTTTGACCGAAATTTAAAAACTTTTGACGCGGAAACGTTTGACTAAAACGGACTCATACAAATTCTTCATTTAAATGACCAGAAACTATAACATTTAACCCTTTAAAATACTTGCAAGAACATATACTCGAAAACCCTTCAAAACAATTCACAATACTTTATAACACAACTAACAACCCTTCTGTAACCGACGATACGCCGTATCCCAAAAAGGGATACGCCGTATCAAAACTGATAGACCAAGCGCCATATCAACCTGAAGTGATACGCCGTATCACCTTAAATCTCTGATACGCCGCATCTGATATATTAGATACGCCGCATCACCTTAAACTTCTGATACGTCGCATCTAATATATTAGATACGTCGCATCGACCAATTTAGACAGAACATCAGCAGGAAAACCTGCATATACTCAACTCACCACCCAAGCCACTTTGACACCTCAAATACAACACTATAACTTGTATCAAAACATTCACTTTACATTCAAAACCATATCAAACTATAATACACGGCAATTGACCCGTTAGACTCCAAAATGGGTACAAACACGCTTAAATCCAAACACTCCTTTAAACATTCACTACAAACACTTAAAACACACTTGACGACTCGTTAGACCCCCAAACCGTTACCCAACTTTGACACACTTTATACGACTCATAAAATAGACTCTCGGGGTACAACTTTGACTCGAGCTCGGTATTCTACCTAGCTCCTAATGCTTGTTATCTTCCAAATCCATTCCAAATCCTCATGCTACAATCCAAGCCTTCCATTCCGCCGCACTTAAGCCTACAAAAACATTAACAACTAAAAGAATAAGCTTACGCTTAGTAAGTAACCCGTCATAAAACATATATCATACACATATTCTCACATAAGCGTCATAATCGCATAAAAGCCTCTAAACTACCACATATCACTCATATCATACACAACTTCATAACATAACCACATTCATTCATCACAACCATAACCAACAACATACCTTAACTAATCCAAAGCCGATCACTAACATACTCCTATCCAAGGTCACTAGCCATCCATCCTTAGATTACAACCATACTAGTCCAACTCTTATACACTTATACCACCACAATACATACATGATAAATACATACATAACACATGCTTTAGGGAGAGTTACTTACCTTAGCTCCACGCTAAGCACATAATCAATATCATCATCATCTATATCATCAACATCATCATCATCCTCATAAGCATCCTAAAACACATAATCATACATAACATATAATACATAATCATTAACTATAATCATGGTTAATACAACCATAACTAACCTCTAAACACTTCTAATCATCATATAATCATATATTGATTATATGATAATCAATCCCATCATTTACTAACTTAAACCCATTATAAACTCATCACATAATCATCATTAACTCTTAATTATCTTAAAACACCATTTACCCTTTAATCCCAAGTTAGGGTTCACAAACCCTAAATTCTTAATCACCAATTAAACTCTAATTAAACCTCATGAACATCATACCTTATGTAAGAAACAAGCTATAGGCTTAACCCTTGAATTATCACCATTAAACCATCATCATCTCATCATCAAAAGCTCCATCTTCTTCCCTCTCTTTTCTCTATCTCGACATCACAGGAACACACAAGAATTGTGTGGAAATGTCTAGAACCCAACACATATAAACTAGCTGAGAGGGCATTTCTGTCATTTCTGCCCATTTTAGGTCGATACGCCGCATCTATCTTTTAGATGCGCCGCATCTACTGATGCTCCGTATCTACATTTCAGATGCTCCGTATCTATATTTTAGATGCTCCGCATCTAAGCCTCACCAGACATGCACTTAAAAGACTCAACCACATATTCTTAGTCAAACATACTTAGGCTCGGGTCAACTTCATCTAGGGTGGGGTCCCAATACCCGGGAAACGGGTCTAACAATTCTACCCCCTTATTTAGATTTCGTCCCCGAAATCTGTCGTCCATTTCTAATCAAAACTTAGTCTCATAACTCATCTTTTTCTCAACACCTTACTTACTAGTTTACTTATTGCAACGATCTAAGTGACCTTGCAACTCTATGCATACCATATCATATCACATGCCCTAATCCACGTTACTCCCGCTTACTTCTACACCACACAACGCCTGCTTAGATTTACATAATACAAAACATACTCATTACAACTAGCCATCATTCTAATCCACTCTATTATCGTTACTTCACAATCCCACTTGCTTTATCCTCTACCCTCATTCTTTGACTACTTGATACTTAAGAAACTCGTACTATTTGACTTTACATAATCATACTCGACTAATACGTTCACATTCCTTTACTTTCGTTCATCATATTTTGTGCCACACCGCAAGGCACATTATGCCACCATTACAATTTCTCCATCCCATCAAGGTCCTTCTAAGTCTCATCTAAAAGCCATGGTCTAATTCTAACCCTCCTATCTTAATCCTTACAATTCCTAACTAACTCTAAACTTCCGCTTTCTACTTCTCTAACCCTACTCGTGCCGTGTCGGCAACACATAGCCCACTCGTTTATAATTCCTCATTTACATGGAGAGGCGTCCCAATCGATGTAAATCAAGAAATATAAACTCATGGTTATGCACTCCCGACATAACACTACTACTCCTATTTCCAAATTTAAATTTAACTTTTATTATTTTGTCATTTTTCTTTTTTATTACATTATTTTTACTCTTCTTAGACTTGGATCCTTCACATTATCACATTCATCATGGGGATACTTTTATATGCCATGGACGTAGGCAACCCCTTGCCGGTGAAGGCAACACTTTTCATCCCGAAGGATCTTTAAAATTCATCCCGAAGGATTCCTTAACATTCCTTTACTTGGTCATCCCGAGGGATACCACATTTAACATTCATCCCGAAGGATCATTACATTCACACTTTATCACCTTAACAACGGATCCAAGTCATAAGCACCACACACATTATTACATTCGTTTATTATAGTAATTACCGCTAATCGCCTTAGCAGTAATATGAAATTTTCAGAACAACACCTTTATTTTATACACACTCCTTACATTTTTAATCCGCTTTAGTCATTTTCACATCTTTACTTTACCTCTTGCATTCTTAGCCTTCATTAATCATTTTCACATTCTTACCTTACATTTTAGTCCACTCGACTGATTTACATCTAGACTTCTCACATTTTACCAACTATAACTCATGCATTCATTATAGTGATTACAGCTAATCGCCTTAGCCGTAATATGATAATTTCAAGACAACGTCTTTATCTCACACATACTCCTCTCATTCTTTCTTACGTTTTTAATCCGTCACATTTTTATTTCCATATCTTATCTCTCTTCTTTTAGTCTCACTCGCTTCCTTTACATGTAGACCTTACATAGATCGTCAATTATAACACGCTCATTATTTATTAATGATTACAGCTAATCGCCTTAGCCGTAATATAATTATTTCATGGCAATACCTTAACCTCATACACGCCCATCTCATTATGGCTATTAGTACTTAAGAAATTTCACTCTATTTCATTCTTTCTTACATTCTTAGCTCGTTGCATTCTTATTCTCATACCTTATCTCATTTCTTGATTTATTTATGTATTTAAGCGATATTTTTTTTTTCTCGCCATTTACATATATGCCCTTCATAGATTAATAACGTTAACACCTTCATTAGCGTTACCTTTTCTTTTTACGCATTCTATTTTCGTAAGTTCGTTACGTTACCGCACAATGTATTATTATATTATTGCTTGCACACTTGACTCGTCCTATTCGATCATTAGCGTTAAACGTACTCTTTTTATCTTGTCATTATCTTACCAACACACCTTACTTCAATCCTACAAATTTTACGTCATGTTAAGTATACCATGTACATTCTTAACTTATCGCATTTAATTTCTGACACTCAAACTTTTTCATTTAATTTCCGTCCTTTATATATATCCCTGCTTAATCGCAACTTCACTTTCACGCTTAAACCTCAAGTACTTTACCTTACCGTTACCCCGTCTCTATACCAATTTAACTTTAGTCTTTAGACACTATATATAATGAGACCATATGTTGGTCACATTTTATGCCATCATTCCCTATCCTCATTCTTTAATCTTCAAGTCTTTAAACACTTAATCATTAATTTGCTAGTTTCATCTTGTCTTTTCGCACTTTACTTTAGTACGCTTAATATCATCACGATTTACACTTAAAACGTCATTGTTTAATCTTATTTATTTTCCTTATGTCAATAACCCTTAACATTTAGCGTGTCAAGTTCATCTTATCATTATACATTATAATTTGGTACACTTCTCGTCATCACGTTTCATTATTTATGCGTTAACACCTTAAGTTATTTATTGATTCCATCCCTAATACCAGTTAGCGTCTCTCTTCTTGTCTTGCTATGGCTATTCTTTTATCATACACAATCTTGTGTTGTTTACCCTTACGTTGATCCACTTACTTACACATCTACAACCCAGCTATAAACTCATTCTTACGTTCGTCAACAACTCACTACGTGTCATCTTTATTTAGACAAGTTCTATATAATATTTGTTCATTATAGTTTACACATTCTATGTGTTCTTACAACGCACTTTTACTATTGCCCGTCAACCCCGTGTTGACCATATTCTCAACCTTTACCATTACTTCATTTTAGTCTATTCAACTTTTACGCATATAAACCTTTCATAGGTTTATTCCATCGCACTCACATAAGTCTCATCATACACATTTCAATACAGATATATTGACATGATTATATTCATGTTTTACAATTCTTTCTAGCACACTTCAAGTTACTTTTGACTTCTAGCGGAATCTATATCTCATTTATCACTTCCACTCATCGCTTAACCATTTATTAATAACACATTTTACTTTTTATGTTTTATATGCAACATGATCTCCTCACGTCTTAACTTCGCATTTTAACTTTCTTATTTTAGTTTTTCTTATAAGAATTCGTGTCTTCAAGCATCTAATCGTTATTATATCATTCGTGTCCTTCTAATCATCAACTACAAGCATACTTTATTGTTCATTTCTTACTTTATTCCAAGCTTTCAAGCATCTATACTTCATCAAACACTTCTCATACTTATCTTATTTCATAAGTCAATTTGTTCTTTTAACTTTTTCGGCCATAACTAGATCAACACATGTATATGGCAATTATACCTTCTATTAGATATAATCCATGCTTCACACAACTCCTATTATCAACCACATTAGCTCAAAAATCATTATTTGCACATAACGCTCAAGTCTCACATAATATCTATTTCCAAAGCATCTATCATACCTCATACACTTTTATGCATTCATGCTATCAAACACAATCTCTTTCTACTTAGACATATAAACCAACTACCGTAGGCTTAACATCGCATAAACGATAATGCTTAACATTTAACACTTTAATTAGCTGCAAGCAATAGCCTACCTTATAACTAAGGCATCATATAACTTTAATCTAATCACTAACCCATCTCCAATACCACTTAGCATTTCTACTCGCATCCCATTACTATTTCTCTATCATACCTTCACATAATCACAAAATAAACACCGACACCAAACGAGGTGCAAGGCTAACTAACTATTCAAACACTCCAAGTCCTCCACGGACTTCTATCACATTCACAATAACACATAACACACATTCATCACTTATCATCCTTAAGCTCATCTATCATAACACATAATCCATCTTATACTTAACTATTACTTTCCGCATTACTAACACTTACGTTAAAGGCTTCTACGAGTGGTTTAAGACTAGGCAACCTATAGTGGAAACCTAATTCACTTAAACCTGGCTCTGATACCAAGTTGTTACACCCCGTACCCGGTTTGACCGGAATTTAAAAACTTTTGACGCGGAAATGTTTGACTAAAACGGACTCATACAAATTCTTCATTTAAATGACCAGAAACTATAACATTTAACCCTTTAAAATACTTGCAAGAACATATACTCGAAAACCCTTCAAAACATTTCACAATATTTTATAACACAACTAACAACCCTTCTGTAACCGACGATACGCCGTATCCCAAAAAGGGATACGCCGTATCAAAACTGATAGACCAAGCGCCATATCAACCTGAAGTGATACGCCGTATCACCTTAAACCTCTGATACGCCGCATCTGATATATTAGATACGCCGCATCACCTTAAACTTCTGATACGTCGCATCTAATATATTAGATACGCCGCATCGACCAATTTAGACAGAACATCAGCAGGAAAACCTGCATATACTCAACTCACCACCCAAGCCACTTTGACACCTCAAATACAACACTATAACTTGTATCAAAACATTCACTTTACATTCAAAACCATATCAAACTATAATACACGGCAATTGACCCGTTAGACTCCAAAATGGGTACAAACACGCTTAAATCCAAACACTCCTTTAAACATTCACTACAAACACTTAAAACACACTTGACGACTCGTTAGACCCCCAAACCGTTACCCAACTTTGACACACTTTATACGACTCATAAAATAGACTCTCGGGGTACAACTTTGACTCGAGCTCGGTATTCTACCTAGCTCCTAATGCTTGTTATCTTCCAAATCCATTCCAAATCCTCATGCTACAATCCAAGCCTTCCATTCCGCCGCACTTAAGCCTACAAAAACATTAACAACTAAAAGAATAAGCTTACGCTTAGTAAGTAACCCGTCATAAAACATATATCATACACATATTCTCACATAAGCTTCATAATCACATAAAATCCTCTAAACTACCACATATCACTCATATCATACACAACTTCATAACATAACCACATTCATTCATCACAACCATAACCAACAACATACCTTAACTAATCCAAAGCCGATCACTAACATACTCCTATCCAAGGTCACTAGCCATCCATCCTTAGATTACAACCATACTAGTCCAACTCATACACTTATACCACCACAATACATACATGATAAATACATACATAACACATGCTTTAGGGAGAGTTACTTACCTTAGCTCCACGCTAAGCACATAATCAATATCATCATCATCATCTATATCATCAACATCATCATCATCCTCATAAGCATCCTAAAACACATAATCATACATAACATATAATACATAATCATTAACTATAATCATGGTTAATACAACCATAACTAACCTCTAAACACTTCTAATCATCATATAATCATATATTGATTATATGATAATCAATCCCATCATTTACTAACTTAAACCCATTATAAACTCATCACATAATCATCATTAACTCTTAATTATCTTAAAACACCATTTACCCTTTAATCCCAAGTTAGGGTTCACAAACCCTAAATTCTTAATCACCAATTAAACTCTAATTAAACCTCATGAACATCATACCTTATGTAAGAAACAAGCTATAGGCTTAACCCTTGAATTATCACCATTAAACCATCATCATCTCATCATCAAAAGCTCCATCTTCTTCCCTCTCTTTTCTCTATCTCGACATCACAGTAACACACAAGAATTGTGTGGAAATGTCTAGAACCCAACACATATAAACTAGCTGAGAGGGCATTTCTGTCATTTCTGCCCATTTTAGGTCGATACGCCGCATCTATCTTTTAGATGCGCCGCATCTACTGATGCTCCGTATCTACATTTCAGATGCTCCGTATCTATATTTTAGATGCTCCGCATCTAAGCCTCACTAGACATGCACTTAAAAGACTCAACCACATATTCTTAGTCAAACATACTTAGGCTCGGGTCAACTTCATCTAGGGTGGGGTCCCAATACCCGGGAAACGGGTCTAACAATTCAAACACTAAAACTGATCATGAAATACTTATGTGTCTTGAAATTTTTGGCTATTCAAATATTAAAACTGATCACGAAATACTTATGTGTATTGAAATTTTAGTATGTGATACTGAGAGATGAGGTTCATCTGCTATAATATATATTTTGGTTCAATTTAAGAAAAAAAAATGCAAACTCGTAAGAGGTTTCACATACCGAATGAAGAAAACTGGCATATCAAAAGGTTGTAGTCTAGCCTGTTCCCGGTTGAGATATTCAATTACATCGACCCTTGGAGAAGGTCACCGCATCCAAATACCATAAATCTGCATTCATATGAAAATGTCATTTGCAAATGAAAATTTACTCTGTTATTGTAGAAGAGTATTAGAGATATTTTACAACACTTCGGGCAGCCAAAGTGCCAAACAGAGAAAGTGAGCAAGGTATGCTATGAGTGAACATATACATGAAAGAAATACCATCCAACAGCACACGAAATTATCATTTGTACAATTTTACCCACTACCCAACCTGCCCGGCCCACCCATGTCTCTATTACCTGTATAGGAGCACCAGCAGGTCTAAAGTACAGCAGACATTCGGAAGGAAAAACCGTCACTTCCTGCTCAGCCGCTTTCCTGAAATTATTACATACTTGCATACTGAAAGTATTCCACTTGGCAGCCAGGCATGTCAAGCCTTGTGCCTTGTGAGTGATCCTAATCGCACTTCGCAGTAGTATCATTAGCCCCGCGAGCATGCTTACAGAAACCAACTACAATTCAAGAAACATAATCGTCAATGACTTTATTCCTTACGAATGGGCAAATTTAAGTTATATAAAATTTCCAATAGGTCAAACTGCTACAATGATCACTGAAGCAATATAACTTTTGTAATAACATAAGCCCTAAACTGATTATTTATATGAAATCCTATATTTTTGGCAAAAAGTGGTTCATGTCAAGCTGATACGTAACATGAATTAGGGAGTGTTTGGGATATCTTATCTCAAACTGCTTATCTGCTTAAAAATAATGTGGCACCTGCTTATTCTTGAGTGCTTATTTGCTCTAAAATAAACAGATACATAGTAAAAGCCAAACGCTCAAAATTGACCACCCATCACAGACACCCTCTAACCCGTTTAGACCCGTTATCCAACCTGCGAATATGATATGACTACAACATCAATTACTAAAAACATTTTAACTTAATTTTTTTTTATCCAAATGTAAACATCTCATTAACCAACCGTTTGTTACATTTGACAGTGGTTATAAATTTGGTGTTCATACCGTCAAGATAAAAAGTTACGACTAACAATAGGAGCGAGGAGTCGTACACAAGGATGATGAACAACATCTTAGCTTAACGGTAGGAATAAAATCCACCTTTCAACCTCGCCTCACAATTCCAACATAATCAATTCCTTTTGTTGCATAACAAAATCAACCCACATTAGTCCAAACTCAAAACCATATATGCCAAAAACAGTTAAAAACTATATATAAGATCAATACTAATCGATACTAATAGCAGGGTTGATGATAAAGACTGAATCAAATGTGCAAGGAGAAATCATAGCTTATTTTTGGGATGATTTGAAAAAGGCATATAGATCTTAGGGTTGATGATGAAGTCACAGTCATATGATTTGAATTACAAAAATGTAACTTATTTTTGGAGATTAAGAAGCTATTACAATAGATTTAATGCTTAACAAAAATGGAAGAGGGGAAATTTCGGCATACCTGCATTGATAGAGGCTTGCGTTGTGACCTTAAACCCCCAACTCCCAACTGTATCATTTAAAAACAAATTTATCAGTTGACGGGCATATATATGCAAGGATCTTCAAATACAAATGACCTAAGGAATTTATACAATTTACTTTGTTAAGATATGCATTTAGCATATGTGATTCTAGTTATTGGTCAGTTCCACTCTTCGATCACAGTGAGGTACTACTACTACTAAATGTATTTGAAAAATAAATGGATCTCCTATGATATCTTTTTTAACCATTATACGACGACAAAGAATTACAACTAATCTAAGAAAAAGAACAGTTAACTAAAATTACAGAGAACCGGTACTTAAAAGAACACCTTTAATCATCATAAACAGATTAAGAAATAGTGGCCATGAGTGACATGCACCTGATGTGATGTACATTGTTCTAAAGCTTTAGAGCTTCTTTAGAATCATGTTTGGTTTGGACAGCCTTATTAAAGTAGTAAAACAATGTGGTTACTTTTAGAAGCATAAATTTGGCTTAACCCCTACTGTTTCTGTTGACTTGATATGCCTATGCTATTCTTCTAAGCTAAATAATACATCAAACAATCTAGTTCTTAACTAAATCTTTGTTGCATTGATAGTAATGTATTTCGCATGGTAGTGTGCCAATTTCTACACATATGGACCTTATGTAACATTGTGGACTTATGTATAATGCAGCTTTACGACTGCAGCATGTGTTGTCTATCCTAGTTTATATTAAAGGAAATAATCTCTTCGAATGTTATCCTCATTTATTCCTTGGTGATTCATGCAAAAGAACAATACCATTACTGTGAGTCGTTGTTATAGGCACACTAAACTAAAAATAAAAGACGTTATTGATGTATCCTAACTTACAATAATTGTAGTTTAAGGTAGATGGTGACCTTTAAAGAGTAGACTCGACCAACTAATCAACCAATCAAAAGATCAAGTGGGTTTCTTGCACTCCCCTTAGGGCTAATAGAGTATTGACATTGCAATATATAATCCATAGCCTCGTCAAGTGACACATACCCTAATGGAGCAGTATGGAAATATAACTGCATTTACAGATTGAAGATGCATTCATAATCAATAAATTGATATCTTGCACATGAAGTTAAAAGGAAATAATGTGTACATGATCCTCACTGTAACTAATAGCAACGATTTTGGCATGAAATTGTACAATCAAAGTTGGATGGCTTAACATGACACCCTTTGGCTTCCTGTAGTCCCTACAAACAGAAAACGTGTAAGAGGGTTTGTGCAGGCGAGACAGAAAACCAAAACAATACTTCAAAATGAGTACCGGAACTGTGCTTGGAAATCAACATCATCATAATGAATCATCATGTGCTCTATTTTTTCCCTACAAATGACAATTACACAAACACAATTTATCAAACAGTTGGTGTGCATAAGAAACACACATAGAACATAAACTACAAATAACCATTTTCATCAATCCATATCATCTACTAACAATTAAATTGAAGAATTAAAATAGATAAAACATATCAAACCTGGTTAATCTTCCCCAATCACATTCTACCAACAAAAATAAATTATTACATAATCAATCGAAATATATCATGGTGATTACACCCAAATAAATTAAAACATAATTCATCAGGGTGAACTTTCCAATTTTTTCAGGGTTCTGATTAAACATATATATTAAAATTATAACATATGCAAGCGAAATATATCATATGTTTGGATATTTACCAATTCGCTCATATTGACAGTGTACAAATCACTGTATGTAACCAATAATTTATAGGTGAAGGGCAGAATTAATTTGTAGGTGAATCATAGAGAGGAAGATTGATTTGAATCGTATAGAGGAAGATTGATTTGAAACTGATATCATGAATTCTATTTAACACTTTACGAAAATAATAACCGATCGATTGATGCAGTTGACAAAATATAGCAACAGGAGGAGCGTAACATTAATTGGTTAACAAAATTAGACCGGACCAAATTGAATGAATTGAATGCGTGTATTGGAAGAATAAAGGTGATGCTTTGATGATGTACGCAATAAATATGTAGCCAATCAAAATGCAGACACATCAGCGCATTAATAAATTTTTGCGCTTCGTAGGCTTGTTCATGTTTATTAATTAGTATAGATTAGTATAGATATAGATTTGAACCATCCATGAGATAATAACATTTAAAAAGCATGTGTCCGACATTGAAATTTTAGTATATGCCGTGAGACAACACATTTCCTAAGTTTGTAATGTTTCTGACGTTCGAATACACCAAACGTAATGTTTGCGTGTTCTTTCATAATGTGTTAGTCATCAATATCATCGGCTAGCAAGCGATATGACAATGATGATTCTATTTTCCACTACTCTTTGAGTAGGCGACATCTTTATTGTGTTTATTAATAGGAATAAAGTTGCAATCGAAAGGATAAAGACAAAATAATAGCCGCATATATATATTTCATTCAAAATGAATAATTGCATATATATATCTTTTGTATAAGTTTTTGATGTACATAGTACAATGATTTTTATGCATACTTTGGATATATATGCAATTTTGCATTTTCGAAAGGATATATACGCGGTTTCTTACTATAATATAGTAGTCTACTTGAACCAATAATTTATGACTCATGTATATAGGGACTGTGAAGTAAATAAACACACAAATGATATTGCTTGACACGCATGCACTCTCTCCCTATAAATATGCGCATCAACTTCTGCATTTTATTCGGAGAAGATAGCATTAAAAACTCACACACAACAAAAACCTAATTCACCAAGTAAGATGCAAAAATTCGCAACCTCATTAAATAGGCTAACCACTGCAAAAGATCAATTATTTCGACGATGTCGTTGTTACTCTCAGTTAGCCCAACGCCAATCATCAGCTGAAGAATCGAGGGAATCCGCGGTTAGAATCCCGATTCTACCAGCTTTTGATTACTCTCCTCCGGTGTATGCTGGTCCTACAGCGGAGGAGATCCTTAAGAAACGTAAAGAGTTTCTTAGCCCTTCTATGTTTTGCTTCTACAAAAAACCTGTGAGTGTTCTTGTGCTCTTTAGGTTATAACTTCATCATGAACTACTAATCGGCCATGTTCCGAAAATAATTCATTTATGGTAAAAATAATCCGTTTATATTAGGATATTTAGGGGTCATTTTATATGTAACGTCAAAGATTCGTTTGATATGATATACATTTTGTTGGATTTCATTTATTATATTCAACTAACTAGAAAGGATGATCATATTAGCTGATAATGTTTCTTTTTTGTTTTTTTTAAATAACACGATAAACAGTTTACGATCCTAGTAGAAGAAAGAACTTGTTGCTCTAAGTTTCAAAGAACATCCATTTAATAGAGTATCCATGATTTTATTCCTATTGATACATTATAAATTTATAATCACACATTTATAAATAAAACGTGTCTTCATTATACATTTGTTTTGCAAGAGTTGATTTATGAACGATATCGCGATCAATTTATACCCGTGTCTTGTGATTAGACATATCACCTTCCAATATATTGTGATCAATTTATAGGCTATTTTATTTTTTATTTAATCATATAAACCTAATAAATTATGATGAACCATCTACAGCTTTGTAAATACTCTCGGCCTCAAAATTATCGTTTACCAATAAAAACACACAATTTAATTAATTGCATTAGTCACTGCTTTGATTTTGTAAAAGCCGGAAAAAGATTGTTTTACTCTTTGATAATTAATAATATTGTAAAATTAAACAATTTTAACTTTTACATTCAGCAGTGAAGAATTATTTTAGGATAAATAAAAATAAAAACGTGAACAATTAATATTAGGACGAAGAAATTAAAGTATATGATATCAATCCACTTATTGCTTAATATTTTACATTTAACGAGGTACAAGTCTAGATGCATATAATGGATAATTTGAACAATTAAAAGTTACCTGTCAAAATTTTTTATTAAGCAAGGTTACCTATTAAATTCGACGTCTAAAAATTAGGCTAAATTATTTCTAAAGAATATCGGACAAAAGTCTCTAAATTTATGTGATTTATTGATAAAAGGGTCTTTACTATACAAACACCCCCTATGATGTCATATCAGGGGGTGTTTGTTTTTTTATTCCCTTTGTTCCCTATTTTATTTACAGTATATTATAGTTTTTGTCAGTTTTTGTTCCGTATTTCTGACGGTTTTAAGCGTTTGACTTATTAAACTTTATATTTTCTATTCCGCCCTTTCAGGTTTATAGTTTTTTGATATAAATAAAATTATAAAAATAAAAAAATAAATAAATAAAATGCAAAAAATAGGAGGTATGTGGATGGTATTTTTTTGGGTGTTAGGATATCACATCACTAAAAGTAAAGACAGGATGATGTTACCCATGTGGCCCATATCATATGTCTGGTTTCTAATCAAAGGAAAAGGTTGAAACTCTTGATGCATGATATAATGTCACCCCATTTGTATTCTTTGTCATTTTCTCCATTGGTTAAATGTATAAACTTATGGGAGGTAAGAAAATGATGGGTCATTTTCCAAATAATACATTTAATTTAAGCAAGGTAAACGTGTTATGATGCATGATATGCAAATTATTTGTGGTGAAACAGTTGAACATAGTTCATGGGAAGATGCAATATTTATTTGATGAGAATGGGCAAAGATTTCTTGACGGTTTTGGAGGTATCGCAACTGTGAGTTGTGGTCATTGTCACCCTGATGTGGTCGAAGCAATTATCAAGCAAACCACCACCTTACAACACTCCACCATTCTCTATCTTAACCATTCCATAACTGATTTTGCCGCCGCACTCGCTGCTAAAATGCCCGGTGATTTAAAGGTATTCGATTACTATACCATCGACCTTTTTTCGATTCTTGATACAACTTTATATGCATATAATACTACTAGGCATGCACTGTCTAGGTTCATTGAACAACACCTTTGGCTTGTGTTTTGTTGATGTAATAAGTTGGTAACAAGAAACAAAGGACCCACAAATTAAAGCAATCCTTAGTACTCTATTAAAGTAAGGATTAAATTGTCACATAACGTTTCTTGTCGGGTTGTTAGTGTTTTACAATAATATAAAATATTTTTATAGTTATGATCAATAATGCTAACGTTCTCTCCTATCATAATTTGACTCTTTGCCAATAGCTAATTAAATTAAATAATCAATAGTGATTAAAAATTAATCATCCAATTACTAGAGTTATTATGAGTAAATGAGAAATATGATTTGCTTATCAACAATAGATGGTAAAGCAAAACGCAAATTGTGTAATTTTATTTTGATTTGTAGTTATTGTGTAAACACTTCATTATAGTTATTTTTGCTTAATATACAACCTTTTATGATTTATCCAAGATGTGCAACTGTCCACAACATAAATATGTTCAGTTGTTCATCATGATCTACAAGTGTAGACTTATATACACTTTATATACAAGTATTCATGACATTCAGTTTTGAAATCAAGGCGCGTAAGGCACTTAATGTTGTTTTCACATTATGGTGTAGGTGGTGTTTTTTACAAATTCAGGTACTGAGGCAAACGAACTAGCAATGATGATTGCGCGTTTGTATACAGGCTGCCAAGACATTATATCATTGAGGAATGCATACCATGGGAACGCAGCTGGCACAATGGGTGCTACTGCACAATCTAACTGGAAATTCAACGTTGTTCAGGTAGATATCAAGAATTAGATAGTTTTTTGGTTGTCAAGAAATACATCCATGCTAAAAAAACTGAAAATGGATAAACTTTCGCCAACATTCGGTTGCTTTCTTTCTTCTTTAACTCTTGCTAATTAAGGTCGAGTTTTTAGTTTAGACTAGTCCTGCTTTATTTTAATTTTTCGAAAACCTTTTCCTTATTTAAAGTTATTATAAAACCAAAAATTTTATGGTTCACCAAAACCTTTTTGGTAATTTAATTTCGAATATCCGTTTGTTTCTTTTTTTTTTGACGATTCAGTTATTCTTGAAGGTAAAGAAACGAATCAGTAAAAAAGTCACTAAAGTAATTTGTGATCTTCGACTTCAAGGCATGTGTTGGCTCAAAATTAACTTAGATCAAGTTTTCATAGTTATGTACTTTCAAAGTCACCGTAAATAAAATTTACCACACACTACCTTCAATGAAAAACTGCAAAATGTTGGGCGATTTTCAACCACAAGTTTTTATTCTATATGTGAACGTTCAATGAAATAATAACATTTAAGAAGCATGTGTTCGACATTGAGATTTTAGTATATACTGTGAGACAACACATTTCCTAACTTTGTAATGTTTCTGACGTTGGAATACACCAAACGTAACGTTTGCGTGTGTTTTCATAAATGTATTATTAGTCATCAATATCATCGGCTAGTAAGTGATATGACAATGTTGATGTCATTTCCACTACTCTTTGATTAGGCAACATCTTTATTGTGTTTATTAATTGGAATAAAGTTGCAATCGAAAGGATAAAGACAGATGATAGTCCTTATCAAGTAATTATAGTTCTTAGTATAATAGTCTACTTGAACCAATAAATTATGACTCATGTATATAGGGACGTCAAGTATCTAAAATAACAGTTGTAGTATGTAAAAGTAGTAAAAATATATAAATAATTTTGTCAACATGATTTAAATCCGTTGATTACATGCTATGTTTGACTGAGAGATTAATTACTAACTATAATATAGAGATTAATACATGCTATTTTTACTGTAACTAGGTAACCTTCTGTAACACTCGGTCCAATTCTGCTTTTGAAATGGATCTAAACTTTTATGTCTGTATTTGGTGTCAAGTTACATAGCAACAGTTTACCACCTCTTTTCTTATAATTAAGTAGCTAACATTTATCATCTGCATTAAACAAAAAGTTAATTGTTCTTTAAACTTGAACATGGTGAGTCTAATATTGTGTTTCATTGATCACTAGAATGGGGTCCATCATGCAATAAATCCTGACCCTTATAGAGGAGTATTCGGGTCTGATGGTGAAAAGTACGCAAAAGATGTCGAAGACTTGATACAATTTGGAACTTCTGGACAAGTTGCTGGTTTTATTTTCGAAGCAATTCAGGTAGTTAGGTGCCAAATTTTAGAAGTAAAAGTATGCATGATTTATATAAGCATATCCGAACTCTATCTTCGCAACACATAATATATAACTGATTATTCCGATTCTTTTAAATTTTTGGTTACTTTATTATGATCTTTTATTTAGATTTCATCTTGTCTTTGTTAGGGTGTTGGTGGAATTGTCGAATTGGCCCCAAACTACTTGCCTCCGGTTTATAATAGTATTAAGAAAGCCGGAGGGCTTGTGATTGCTGATGAGGTTCAATCAGGATTTGCTAGGACTGGTACCAACTTTTGGGGATTTCAAAACCAAGGAATTGTCCCCGATATCGTCACTATGGCAAAGGTATGTTAATGTTTATACAAACGCGAGTTTATGAATGACATGTAAATATTAATGTCAAATTGCAAAGTTTTAAAATTCCACCTAACAGGGTATTGGAAACGGAATTCCCCTTGGTGCTGTGGTGACAACGCCGGAAATTGCAAACGTTTTAACACGTCGAAACTACTTCAACACCTTTGGTGGAAACCCTGTTTGTACTGCTGCAGGCCATGCGGTCCTCAAAGTCATCGAGAGAGAAAATCTTCAAGAAAATGCTCATGTTGTTGGATCCTATTTGACAGAACGTCTCACTGCTCTCAAAGATAAGCATGAAAGTAAGTTGTTTTAGCCTTGGCTATAAACTTTTACAATTACACTCGTTAGTTTTTTATATAGGTAGTAACTTTAATTTTAACAAATTGAAGTTATTGGGGATGTTCGAGGAAGAGGATTAATACTTGGAGTTGAACTTGTGACTGATCGCAAACTTAAAACTCCGGCAAAGACAGAAACACTGGAGATCATGGAAAAGATGAAAGGTCAGTTTAAGTATATTATGTTGTGGTAGTTGTTTTAATTTCTTTTTCTTAAAGATATCTTTGAAAACTTGACAAACAATGTTAAAGTGTTAAACCAGTCAAAAGTGTAATCAAATTTACCTTTTTCTTAAAAGATACTCTGAATATTATTGAAATTAATATAAATTCGGTTAAAATTATAACATAAAGTCATAAACTATTACCCAAAAAAAAAAAAAAAAGAAAAAAAGAAAAAAAAAAACTGAAGACAAACGACGTGTGAGTATAGCGACCCTTCTATACGTCGTAAATGTTTACTACTGTACTTAGTTTGGTATGTTTTGTCTTTCTAACAAGCATCGTAATCTGTTTAAATCGACATTAATGTTTACTTATGTTGATAGGTTTTGATCATTTACGACTTTGGCATTCTCTTTAAATCCACATTTGTCCGTATGTAAAAACAACCATTAACTTAAAGCAATTCTTCTGTGGTTTTAGATTTAGGGGTATTAGTTGGCAAAGGTGGATTCCATGGAAATGTTTTCAGAATCACTCCTCCACTATGCTTCACCAAAGAAGATGCAGGTACGCTTTAATATTAATTTAACACTCTTTACATAACTATTCTTCACCATTTCATAGACTAAATATCATAGACCCGTTTCACTATTTTTCTAAATCATTTGTAGATTTTCTTGTTGATGCGATGGACTATTCGATGTCAAAGCTATGAAGATCGATTGCCAAAGCATCTTGTACAAATACCGTGTGTGCTACTAGACACATTTAGTAGCTGTAAAGTAAGCATATCAATCGTCCATTTTACAAGAAGTTGTCATATATTTGCTACTATAATAAAAGCTTTCCCAATACGGGAAAATGTGTGTGATCAAAATATGGGGAAATAGTGATAAATATTGTATGGGTCAACAACTTGTTGACTCGTTCCTTTGCTATATTAGTAAAAGATATTATATTTAGAATTGTTTGATGATCCTTTTATTGACAACATCTCGTTGTCTCACATATAGTTCCTCTCATTTTTCCTGCTACTGAGTTTATGTAGTCGAAACGTATAGCTTATGTTTCTAAAGTTCACAAGTATTGACATCAACTCGTTGCAATTAAATCCTTTCCGTTTTACCCGAAGAGACCTTATGTATGTTAGCGACAACTACATTTTTAAGGGACATGATTATAAGCTCAAATATTAAAAATAGAACTTTAAGTGTGTCGTTTGTTTTTTCTCAATAAGCACTTTTTTCTTCTTTTCACTTCTTTTGTCTGCGTGAGGGTAGAGGTTTATGTTTGTTTTTTTGCAGACATAAGTGCTTCTTTTCACTTCTTTTCTCTTCTAAATTTCAGACATTATCTTTCACTTCTTACCTCTTCTTTCACAAACCCTACATCTCTTTCTTAATATCCATTTTTATACGTTTTCATATGTTTTTTAACGTTTTCGTACGGTTTTATACATTTTCGACCATTTTTTACGTTTTCGTTTGTTTTTTTACGTTTTCGTCTGTTTTTTACGTTTTAGTCCGTTTACGTCCGTTTTTTTACGTTTTCGTTCGTTTCTTTACGTTTTTCCATTTTCGTCTGTTTTTTTTTATGGCTTTGTCCTTTTTTTACGTTTTCGACCATTTTTGTACGTTTTCGTCTTTTTTTTACGTTTTCGTCCGTTTTTTACGTTTTTATCATTTTTTTTTACGTTTTCGTATTTTTTTAACGTTTTCATCCGGTTTTTACGTTTTCGCCTGTTTTTTTACGTTTTCGACCGTTTTTTTACGTTTTCGTCTTTTTTTAACGTTTTTTTCGTTTTCGTCTGTTTTTTTTTACTTTTTCGACCGTTTTTTATGTTTTTGTCTGTTTTTTACGTTTTCGTCTGTTTCCTTATGAAAAAAGTACTTCAATAGCACAAAAAACAAACATTCTTCTACCATGCAGATGAAAACTTTAGATGTGCCAAAAAAAAGTACTTCAATAGCACAAAAAACAAACATTCTTCTACCATGCAGATGAAAACTTTAGATGTGCCAAAAAAAAAAAGGTACTTCAATAGCGCAAAAAAAAAAAAAAAAAAAAAAAAAAAAAAAAAAAAAAAAAAAAAAACTTCAATAGCACAAAAAAGATACTAGTGAAAAAGAAAAAAAAAAATGAAGAAAAAGAAAAAAAGTACTTCAATAGCACAAAAAACAAACGGTCTTCTTCTTGCAGATGAAGAGCTTCAGATGTACCTCTTCTTCTGCAGATATGGTTTGCAGATGAAGAGGTAAAAGCTCTGAAAAAACAAACGACAAGTGTGAAAAATAATTTCATTTGATATCGTGTACTTGTATAAAGTTAAAAGGTTTATGCTTCTTAAGAGGTGTTGAGATGTCCCATCTAATACAATAAGAGGTTTATGCTTTTTATTGTCTCTTGACGGTAAAGAAAACAAAAAAACAAACGCTCTTAACACTCACTACATCTTACCGCTTCCTAATGACATGAAAAACACACACTTTTTTGCCAAACATACCGCGTCTGAATAAGTCAGATTAAGAAGCTGTTTAGAGGTATTTTTGAAAAAATAAATACCAACTTACTCATTTATTAATAGGAAGAAGCCGAGAAAGCGTTACAATTTGAATAACGTGTACAAATGATACATGTTTGGCAGCGAGCTGTCTTAAACAAATTACTATAACACATTTACTAAAATACCCTTAAAATAATATAGTGATAATATTATCCCCGTCTCAATATAAGTGTTCATTTTGATTTTTTAAAGTTTTTTTTTCAACTTTATATTTTTATCAAGTATTATATAAAACAAAAAAAATTAAGGTCAAAATTGAAAAATAAATACTTTAAAAAGTCAAATTATACACTTATGTTGTGACGAAGGAAGTAGTATTGTTAATTGTAATTAATAGGTATGTTTAAACGTTTTTGTGTGTGTGTGACGTTTTTATCATATCATTGACAACTAAAATTGGGTTTTGGGTTTTTTGGCTTTTGGTTTGGATTCGAATTAATGGGCTTTAAAAAATAAACGGTTTAACACAATTTATCACAGGACTTGGTCAATAGTCAATACTATAGTAGACTTCGTAAATGAACGTTGAGCAAACACTTTAGGGTGGAGGGAGTGGTTTCACCTATCCCTCTCTTCACCAAATTTCCACATCATCAATACCCAATAACAACCTTCTAACTCACACTTCACCAATTCACCCCAATTTTCACCAATTTGGTGGCATTGGTTTCACCTAATCACCTAATTGCCACATCACCTTTTTTTTTCCATTTGTTTAAAAATTCGACCGTTTGTGGGCCAACTCTTCCTCTTTCTCACTCGGCAAAAGCTACCGATCCTAGGGTTTACCGAGCTTCACCGATCACCTCACCGATCGGTTCACCGACCCACTCCCTCCACCGTTACAATAATCATCTAAGAACGAAATATAATAAATGCAACCTTGTATCTTAAACCACCCCGTCTACTTGGCCAGTCTCCTTTTCTCTTCTTCGGCATCAAGCCAGGTAGCTTGCAAAATAACGCATAACATGAAAGAAAGAAAATCATTAATTCCCATTTTCGATAAGCCAATAAACCCGTAATGAATTATGAAATATAAGGAGGAAACTGATAAGCTAATAAACCCATAAAAAAGCTTGAACAAACACCCTTAAATGCATTTTCTAGAGCAATTGGACTTGCGTATATTAGAACAACAAAACAATATTTGGCGTACAACTTCTACTGTATAAACTCATCCTAACCATTATATATTTAGAATTTTTAAAATCCCTTCCAACTAATGTATGAAACATAACAGTACGTGATCGACTTGTAACAAAGATGCTTCATATAGTATGCATTTTATATACATATCGAATCAGTGTAGGAGGTCTTATGTTTGACATGATTAATTAATAGAGACATCTACATGTTTGTAGCCTAATGGTCTAACATGGTTAATCAATTATGAGATTATGAGATAAACGCATGGGGCAAGCTTGTAAACACATGCATATAGATGAACTAAATCGATATATAAACACTAACTAATGTCTATCAACAAAACAGTAATTGTACATGCGGTTCAGAATTTTGCTACTCATCAAAACGCCGAAATCCATTTCATTTGCAGTCTCCATTTGATCAAACTCATTAACACGTATAACAGAATGCTCTTTCTATCACCAATTTAGTTGGGCTCAGTAGTGATGTTGATGGTGTTCCCTCAGTTAGACCCCAGTTCGACGTATTAGTGGATCTTGATAAACCTTGTACCGAACGGAAGCCGGTAAAAGGTGGTGTGTTTCGATGGTAAAGGTCGGCAAGATGAAAAAGGTGGGATCGTGGCTATAGTTGAAGGGGAGACTCATGATGGTTTTGGTTTGAGGGAGGATACTTGGGTGTGCAAACCTAATCCCACATCAGTAGAACTATAACAGAAGGATTATTGAAATTCACTCATGTGCTGATAAAGAAAACATATAAGCTTAGTGGGCTACTCTTTCTATCACCAATTTATTTTAGAATGAAACCTCAGTTGGGCTTATATGTTAGACTGGTGAGATGATGAGCCCTAGGAATCTTTAAAATTTTGAAAATATACATATACAAAACTATACAAATGTGAAAATACGCGATCTCAATAACTCTGCTAGCTAGGGAGAATATTAATGCTCAAGCTCGGCTCGAAGTGTATGTCGAGTATCTCAAGCTCAGCTCGAAAGTATACTCAAGTCTTTAAACTCGACTTAATTTAAGTTACCTCAGTTACAAGTATTTTGCAATGGGTCTTGACTAGTTTCACAAAACGCCACATCAGTTTTCACACTTTCACCAGTATCACCACAAAACAACCGTAGTAATGACATACAAAACCATCTTAAAAAAAAAAAAAAAAAAAAGAAAAAAAAGAAAAAGATGGATTTGTATGTCATTATCATAATGATTCTCAAAATCATCTGTTCTTTAAATGTGACTTTTCTGCTCTGATATGGGATGCTTTAAAAGTAAAGATTAATGCTACTAATCTTCCTAATGATTGGGATCAGATTGTTCAAGAAATGGGTAATCTTAAATGTTCCAAATCCATAAGGAATATTCTAAGAAGAATTGGTATAGCTGCTGGTGTGTACTCAATCTGGAAGGAGAGGAATGAGAGAATTTTTACTCAAACAAAGAAGACTAGTCAAACTGTCTTACTGACTATCTGTGAGAATATAAGAATTCATCTAATTAGTTTGAGTGTCAAGAAGTCTTATAACACTATTCAAGTTGCTGAAAAATGGGATGTCCAATTTCAGTATAAGGTATTGAAGGAATAGGAGTGTATGCTGATTGAGAGTTTTAAAGGGGTATTGGAAATGGATTGATATCTTCTGTATATGCTGCATAAGTGTGCAAATTGTTTACCTGATTTGGTATAAATTGCAGTGATGAGTTTCAAGTTTATTTGCAGTTATGGATTTATATCTTATGGTTTATATTATAAGTTCATTTTCAGTGAATGCCTTGTATCTTGTCTATTTGAGTCCTATCTATATTGTGTAGTCAGGCATATTATAGTAGGCTTTGGTAAAGGTAACTATAATCATGTCTGATTCACTCAATATGTTAGGATTTAAGTATGGCATAAAGTAGGTTTCTCACTGAGGAGGGTAAAATGGACTTGGTGGGTTCTACTTATTGATGGGAATGGAGAGGTGTGCAAGATTAACCTTCTTGGTCCCATCAATGTAGTGCCGGGAGGTTAGGATGGTTTCTCATTGAAGGAGAGTGTTCCCTGATTGATGATGCATGATCTTTTTACTTTTTGAATCATATGTTGTGAGGATGTGGTTTGAAAGGTAATTGATTAGGTGTCACACCCCGTCAAAGGCGGAAACACGAGGTGTAACGGTGAAAGGCACAAGCATAACATCATAGATTCATACCTTACATAATTACAACAGTAGTTTACAGCATTTCAAAATATCTCTTATCAATGTTTGATAATAAAACACATGTCTTTATGATTTCACGTTGTCTTGGAAATATGGTAGTGGAGATGACAAATAAGTTGACTCCCATGTATGTGCCTTCAAAATACCTTACTAACGATCACCTGAAAAATGTACTAGAAAACGTCAACATAAAGTTGGTGAGCTCGTAGGTTTAAGAGTAAAACCGCAGAGCTGTGAATGATATAGCGTAGGACAACAGTGAGCAAGATATACAACCATAAGCACAAAATAAAACAGCAATGCTCGCGACAACTGAACCTACCATGATTGCACTGTGACAAATGGTAATTTCACACTTTATTTTAATAATAAATATTTATTTATTATTACTAAACTGAACATAACTGAACATTCTGAGCTTAACTGAGCATTTCAGGAAGTGTTGGATAGATTGTTTTGGTTGATATTGTGATTCGGGGGGTCGGGGATGATGATAATGCATGATAGCCATAGTTAGAGTGAGAGAGTAGAGAGAGAAAGGATAACTTGTGTGTTTATTGATAATGAAAGTAGGTTACACACTAAAGCATCATCCCTCCATGAAAGTATGAAGGGGTATATATAGCCTAACACTAGCTTAACTATTACAATATTACATAACTAGTCCATGTATTAATAGAAATACAAGAAAAATTAAGTTTAGATTAACTTGCAAAAACAAGGGTTTGTGAGGTGATTAGTGCCTAACTACAACCCAAACGTCGTTTACTAACCCAAATTAACTATCCAAGAACACCAAATACACGCCTAGGCTTCCAAAATCTCGATCAAGGTGAAAGAAAAATATGGTTTAGGGGTGTTTGGTTCTCGGCCGAACCTCGAGAGAGGAGGGGAGGGTTTATTTTTTTGTTATATGTGTGTTAGTAACTTAAATAAGACAAAGTGTACATATAAGACAAAAGTTAGATCCACATATTGTGCTAGTTGGTTAGTGTGTGGGGTCGAACTAGGGCAAGAATGGTGGAGTCTTTGTTTCCGCTAAAAGACAAAAGAGAGGAGTGTTTGGTTGCAAAATCTCGATCAAGGTGAAAGAAAAATATTGTTTAGGGGTGTTTAGTTCTCGGCCGAACCTTGAGAGAGGAAGGGAGGGTTTATTTTTTTGTTATGTGTGTGTATTGTGTGTGTGTGTTAGTAACTTAAATAAGACAAAGTGTACATATAAAACAAAAGTTAGATCCACATATTGTGCTAGTAGGTTAGTGTGTGGGGTTGAACTAGGGAAAGAATAGTGGAGTGTTTGTTTCGGCTAGGAGACAAAGAGAGGAGTATGTTTGTCATTTTGTCGTTTTGTGGGTATGCGAGTCTATTTTGTCCCAAAAATGTAAACGCAACACGGAAATACATGTTCTATGAAAACATCATAAAATTAAATGAATAACTTTAAAATGACTTGAAAATGTTAAAACGAAATTATTAAACTCAAACCTTTAATAAGTTCGTATCGGTACGCGTTGTGTGTCGTTTTTCGTAGTTCACGGGATAACTTCCCGGTAAATAGTCAAACGTGAATGTAAATGTTTAGAAAGAAATGATTCAAAGTAAAGTGGATTATTAACTTAGAAAAATTGTCGGTTGGCATCCGTTTTCACAATAACTGTTTTAACGCAGTAAAAGTCAACTAGTCAAAAGGGCAAAATAGTATATTATATATCTGAAAATTAACGGTTGCTACATCGTAAACGTTAAAAGTAAATGTTTTGAGTTTTTAGTCCAATATTGACTTAAAAAATGTCAGTTTACGATAAATTTCGTTTTCTGGCTTACATGATTTAACTCAACGGTTATACGTTAAAGTAAATATTTAAGCGTTCAGAGTAAATAGTTTTGAGTTTTATGAACCAGTACTGCCCTGAAAATGCCGATTGGTACATTAGGAAATGTAGTCAATTGGGTATAGCTCTTCTTTGGAGAGTTAGGAAGCTATAGTTTGCATGATGAGGCCCAGGGGCGGAGATAAAGGGGGGTCTGGGGGGTCACGTGACCCCCGGCGGAAAAAATTGTAGTGTAAATTTTTGAAATTTTTCGGCTATTTTTGTAATTTGCCTTCCCAACGGATCAATTTTTAGTGTAGTTTCTAAAAATTATCATATTTTGCCCCCTCGATAATAAAGTTCTGGCTCCGCCCCTGATGAGGCCTGGTAAGGGTACCTATATAATGTTGGTTGAATGATATATAATAATCCCTCCAGGAAATGTAATCATGAAACTAAAAAGTGAACTTTGGATGTTATGGTTGTTAAGGAATGCAGTGGTAAATAGTTTGGTTTGTCAGATAGTATATGTTTCTTGCAGTATTATCTTGCAGATATGTGTTAGTATGTCTTGGTATTGCACACTAGGTAGTTTGATGTTTTATAGTGGTTTTGGGCATGTCCTTAACCATTTTCTTATTGATGTAAATGTTTGGTATATTAATATATGTTCACCTTAAAAAATTAAAAATAAAAATCCATCTTGTTTAACAAACTTTGATACTTTCACCCTTATAGAAACAACAATTTTATTGGTACCCATATACCCCTTTTACTCTTTTTTATCCACTTTAGTGAAGGGTAGTGTTATTGGTATCAATATACCTCTTCTACTCCTTTTTAATCACTTTATTGTAAGGAAAAAAACAATTTCTTTTAAGGTTTTTGTTAAGTATCTTTTGTCTTTTATTATTTTTACTTGTCAAAATTTATATTTATGTTTCATATTTTTTTGGCAATTTTATTCATTTTATTAACATGACAAAACAATTTTTATGATTTTCTGCTCTATGTTTTTGGTGTTTTGCTATTTTTAACTTGTCTAACTTTATATTTTCAGTTTCATACTTTCTATTTCTTTTATAAAAAAACAAAATTATAAAAATAAATAAATAAATAAATAAAAATAGAAGAATAGTATAATCATTTTTAATCGTTTCAAGCGTACACAAATACCAATCCCCCGTTTTGTAAACAAGAACCAACAAATTCAAAGCAATTTCCCCATTTTATTATCCCCATTTCAAATTCCCCCCACACCCACAATTCTTCACATGACAATTTACCAACAAACAATCAAACACAATCCTAAAAACAACATAAAAAATGGTGCGAATGTTGGAGTTGGTTATAACAGATACAATATTATCATTCATGTGGGTTTGGGCAAGCGTGATAATAAGAATAATTGTTGATAATGTTATGGGGTTGAGTAATAATGGTCATGCTTCTGAGTTTTTTAGGTGTTGTTTTTCTGTTGTGAATATGTTTTTTTTTGCTTATTTGGTTAAGGTTACCAATGGTGGTGCTTATAATCCTATTGTTGTGTTTACTTCTGCCGTTAATGGGACCTTTCTTGTGTTTTTGTTCAATGTTGCAAGAATCCCTTTTCAGGTTTGTTTGTTTTTTGTTACCTTTTTTTTGGATTTTGTTTGGTTCTATGAATTTTGTGTTTGGGTTTTTGTAAAAAGTAATAAGAACACAAGATAGAATCCAACCAACCACCCCTTGATTCAAAGTAATGAGTTATAAGTTCAATACAAGAAGAGACAAGAAATAAGTATGTGAACAATCACATACAATACAGATACAAAAGAGATGAGCTCAAGAATGAATAGAACTCATCAATACAAGAAGATTTATTATGCAAAAGATTAAAGAGCCGTTGGAGAGGAGGCAGTGATAAAAAGTGTGTGAAACCCTAGCTGGAAGAGACAATATATAGGCAGCATCTTTTTCCTCTTGAACACCTTAAGCCCCTGCACAATACAACATATGACAAACAAGGAAAGACAACAAAGTTAGTGTTAGAAAGGTTCTGTAAATGACAGAACCAGTCCCTGAACATTATGAGGGAAAGGTTTGACCAACACATTCAACACCCTCCCTCAAACCTTTAACCATGAACATGTCCAGCATACCAAGCTTATCACACAAGAACTTGTGTTGCTCAGTACCCAGAGCTTTAGTCAGGATATCAGCAATCTGCTGAGAGGTATGAATTTTCTCAGTTTTTATCACACCAGCAGAGACTTTATCTCTAACAAGATGAACATCAATTTCAAAATGCTTAGTTTTCTCATGGAAAACTGGATTTCCAGCAATCTGCAAAGCAGAGCTATTATCACAATGCAACACCACAGGCAGCAGGTTTTTAACACCAATGTCACCAAGAAGGTTTGCAAGCCATATGATTTCACAAGTAGCAGAAGCCATGCTTCTATATTCTGCTTCAGTGGAAGACCTGGACAAAGTAGATTGTTTTTTACTTTTCCAGGTCACTAGGGAATCACCCAGAAACACACAGTAACCAGAGACAGATTTTCTAGTAACAGGGCATCTAGCCCAATCAGAATCAGCATAAGCTTTGAGCTTAAGATTTCCAAGTTTACTGATTTGAATGCCATTGCCAGGAGAGGCTTTTAAGTATCTCAAAACTCTAAGAGCAGCCTCTAGATGAGACTGCAATGGAGCATGCATGTGTTGGCTAAGACAGTGAACAGAGTAAGCAATGTCAGGCCTAGTATTGGTTAAGTAAATCAACTTTCCAACCAATTTTTGATAATTTCCAACATTAGACAAGGCCTTATCATCTTCTGTTTCAATATGATTCAAGGTAGTGTTTTCAGGCAAAGGGGCATCAACATGTTTGGCTGCAAGCAAGCCATATTCATGTAAGAGATCAAGGCAATACTTCCTTTGACTTAGACAAACACCATTTTCATTTTCCAGAACTTCAATTCCAAGAAAGTACTTAAGTTTTCCCAAATCTTTGATTTGAAACTTATTTTTAAGGAAAACTTTAAATCTTTCAATCTCATTAACATCATTGCCAGTAATGACAATGTCATCAACATACACAAGTAAAACCATAAACATGTTCCCAGAACTCTTAGTAAATAAAGAATAATCAAATTTGGACTGTATAAAGCCATGTTCACTAAGAGTCTCAGTTAATTTGGCATTCCATTGCCTGGGAGCCTGTTTAAGCCCATACAAGGACTTATTCAGCTTCACAACTTTAGACTTATGATCATCAAATCCAGGAGGAAGGGTCATATAAACATCCTCAGTTAAGTCACCATATAGAAAAGCATTATTAACATCTAATTGAAAGATACTCCAATTATTGCAAATAGCAACATTAATCATGCATCTGACAGTGGACATTTTAACTACAGGACTGAAAGTTTCCATATAATCAAATCCCTCCCTCTGACTAAAGCCTCTGGCAACCAACCTAGCTTTATATTTATCTACTTCACCAGTAGATTTATATTTGACTTTCCATAACCATTTACTACTAACAGGTTTTCTTCCTTCAGGAAGATCACACTCAGTCCAAGTATTTTTTCTTTTTAAAGCAGATATCTCATTATTTATGGCCTGATTCCAGTGAGCATATTTAGAAGCCTCTTCATAGGAAGAGGGCTCAACAGATTTATTCAGAGTAGTGGAAAAACAGTAATTGGCAGGATCAAGATTAGAATAAGACACATATTTTTCAAGCCCATATTTCACATTGCTACTCACAACATAATCATTAAACTTAGCAGGAGCCTTGACAGATCTGCTAGACCTTCTAAGAGGAGGTTGCACAGGACTCAAGTTCTGAGTAGGAAGAGCTTGTGTATTTTCATGGTCAGAATTGGATGGGACATTTCCCTCAGATGGAGTTTTATCACCCATGGATGCTGCGGTGCCAGTAGTCCCACTATCACTAGAAGTACTTGTACTTCTAGGGCAAGAAGAGGCACCACCTCCATCATTGGGTGTATTTTGGCCTCTCCTTTCATCATAGGGATTAGAATGATTTTCATTAAAGAAATTTTGATCATTTAGAGTAGCATCATAATTCTGATCAGTTTGAAGGCTAGAATTCATTTTGAAAGGGAAAATGGTTTCATAAAATTGAACATCTCTAGAGTAAGAAACCATTTTAGATTCAAGACTGTAAACTTTGTAAGCCTTTTTTGTTGTAGAGAATTCAATTAAAACACATTTTTCAGATCTGGGAGACAACTTATCAGAATTATTAAGCACAGAGGAAAAACATAAGAACCCAAAGCATCTCAGATGAGATAGTTTAGGTTTTTGACCATACACAAGCTCAAAAGGAGATTTTCCACTCAGAACAGAAGACGGCAACCTGTTAATTAGATAGGCAGCAGTTAAAATGCATTCAGGCCACATACTTAGAGGAATGCCACTTTGAAACAACAAACTCCTAGCAATATTTAGGAGATGCCTGTGCTTTCTCTCAGCAATCCCATTTTGCTGAGGGGTGTAAGCACATGTAGTTTGATGAATAATACCAAGACTGCTAAACAAATTGCTCATTTTATTATTAACAAATTCAGTCCCATTGTCTGATCTCACAGTTTTAATACCACATTTGAATTGGTTTAGAATCAGATTGACAAAATTAATGAACAAGCTATAAACTTCATCTTTAGTTTTAACAAGATATATCCAAACAGCCCTGGTAAAATCATCAACAATGGTCATAAAATATCGAAAACCTTCTCTACTAGTGACCTTGTAGGGACCCCAGAGGTCTATATGAATAAGATCACCAATGGCAGAACTCTTATGGTCACTAAGAGGAAAAGGTTCCCTGGTCTGTTTAGCCTTGTGACAAATGTCACAAGGAGACACATGAGATCCTTTGGTGATCTTAAGATCAGATAGAAGCATGTCAACAGCTTGGTCAGAGGGATGACCAAGCCTGTTATGCCATAAAGATTTAGAAACATAGCAAGTAACAGACAGATTACCCATAGTTTGAAGTTTAGAGGCACTAGGAGAGGGTGAATCAAACAAATAGAGGCCACCATTTTCACTACCAGTCCCCATGATTTTGTTTTGAGTCAAATCCTGAATGTAACACTTAGATTCATCAAAACCAACAAACATTCTGATGTCCTTGATAAGTTTATGCACAGACAAAAGGCTAACACAATATTCAGGAACCACCAACACATCATATAAGATGACTTTATCAGAAAGTTTTAGATTGCCAATGTATTTGATTTTAGCAAGAGTACCATTGGGGTGACCCACAGTGAGATTTAAGCCAAAAATATCCACAATGCTAAACATATTAAGAGTGTTAATGGTCATGTGTTGATTTGCCCCTGAATCAATAATCCACCCAATACTGACTTTACATAAGGCAGTATTGTGATTATAAAACTTGTGAAAATTTATATTGAAGAAAACATTATTGTTCATAAAACTTGTTATACCTGACATATTGGCTTGCACATTGCTAGAAGGCATTTCATTGATAAGATTCATAAGTTTCAACATCTGCTCATTGGTAAAAGTCATGGAAGAACCATTTTCAACAGATGTGGAGCTAGAATTAGCATGATAAGAAGGTTTGAAATTAGTTTGTTTTTGGCCAGGATTTTTGTTATAACCAGGAGGGTATCCATTGAGTTCAAAACATCTGTCAACAGTGTGACCAATTTTATTACAATTAGTGCAAAGCAAGTTTGGATTAGGCCCTCTGTTCCCATTGTTGTTCCCGGTATTAACAAACTTTTTATTATCAGAGTTAAAAACCTTCTTATTATCAAATCTTTTATTTCCATTATTAGTCCAATTAGTTTTAGAAACAAAACCAGCAATTTGGGATTTGGAATCAGAACCAGAAGAAGAAGAAGAGGCAATGCCTCTATGAGACTCTTCTCTGGAAACAACAGCAAAAGCATCTTTCACATCAGGAAGAGTTTCTCTAGAGAGAATACTACTTCTGATTGGTTGATAAACATCATTAAGACCCATGAGAAATTGCATAAGTTTCATCAATTGATTGTGTTTTAGCACATCTTCTCTAGCAGCACATATACACTTAGGCAACTTGGTCATAATATCAAACTCTCTCCACAAAGAATTCAGCTTATGATAATACTCAGAAACAGATAATTCACCTTGTTTGAAGTTATTAATTTTTTGCATTAGGTTTAGAATTATGGATCCATCAAGTTTATCATAAGTTTCCTTAAGTTCAGTCCAGACATCATGAGCATTCACAGAGAACATTTGACCAAGATACAATTCTTCAGACACAGAATTAAGCAACCAAGATAACACAATAGAGTTACTTCTTTCCCACTGATTATCCAACACATCACTAGAAACATAAGAGGCCGTAGTACAAGTACCATCAATAAATCCAGTTTTATTTCTAGTATTAATGGCAAGTTTCATAGCAGTGGCCCAGACTCTATAATTGTCAGTTCCAGTAAGCTTCACAGATATAATAGAACTGGTACTAACATCATTAGCATGCAAGTATAAAGGACTACTCAAATCAAGACTACTAATGAGATTCTCATTACTACCACTGGGGGCCATTTAGAACAAATAAGCAACAGATAAGCAAGAGATAGACAAATAACATCCAAGAAAGAAACCACAATAAAAAAACTCACACCCAAGAGTTACAAGGCCTAGCCTAGAGGACTGGGTGTGACCAGAGCAGGTATTCACACCTCTCAGGGAGGCAGATCAAGATGTTAGCCACACCGTTTGCACCCTCTAAACTAAAACCAAGTAATCTTACAAGAAAGGGAAGAATCTTACAGTGCTATACGGTAAAGAACTGCGGAAGAGAATCACAATACTCTTAATTCACTTAGTTAAGAGATATTGTGAAAGAATTAGGTCCCAATAAACACCAGCAACCTTCAGAAACAAGAATCCCCAAATCCAGGAAAAAATTAGGGTTTCCAAGATCAGACCCAAATTCACCAGATCCAGTCACCACCAACAAGTAACCCAACAGGAAGTGTCGAATTACCAACGAATCAACCAGATCTCACTCCAATTAAGGAAACCCCCAAAAATCAGATGAAACCCTAGAAACCCAAATCACCAGCTTACACGATAATCAAGAGCCTGGCTCTGATACCATGTAAAAAGTAATAAGAACACAAGATAGAATCCAACCAACCACCCCTTGATTCAAAGTAATGAGTTATAAGTTCAATACAAGAAGAGACCAGAAATAAGTATGTGAACAATCACATACAATACAGATACAAAAGAGATGAGCTCAAGAATGAATAGAACTCATCAATACAAGAAGATTTATTATGCAAAAGATTAAAGAGCCGTTGGAGAGGAGGTAGTGATAAAAAGTGTGTGAAACCCTAGCTGGAAGAGACAATATATAGGCAGCATCTTTTTCCTCTTGAACACCTTAAGCCCCTGCACAATACAACATATGACAAACAAGGAAAGACAACAAAGTTAGTGTTAGAAAGGTTCTGTAAATGACAGAACCAGTCCCTGAACATTATGAGGGAAAGGTTTGACCAACACATTCAACAGTTTTGTAGATTTGGTTAATTGACATTGTTTATGTGGTTTATTTTTATTTTTTCTTTCTGGATAACCATGGTTTCTGATATTTTGGCCGGGTTTTGAACCCACTGCCAAGGCGCCACATAGACTCAAACCGGGTAAAACCCTCCTTTTTATGGAGGTTGACGTGGCCATTTCAGGGTTGTTTAATTAACATACGATTTTTTTAATGATATATATGGTTTAATTTTTATTAGAAATTGGTGTGTAGCAGGTGTATGAGACTGCTTATTAAAAATGTTTATCATAGGTATCATTGTATTGTGTTTTGATATAACATATAAGTAGGTTTAAGGTTGTTTGAGAGCACTTATCCAAACTCTTTATTTGATTAGTTGAGCGCCGAGATATGTAGCAATAGAGTTGCTTTTAAAATAAAATAATTGCAATCCCAAACACCCCCGTAGACTGTTTTCGGATTTGTGTTGTTAATTGTTACGGCTATCAATTGCAATAACAAGTATCTAGGGTGACCTACTTTTGCTTGTAATTATATGACTGTTTAGGCATCAAGTAAACAGCTTTGTAGAATCAAAAATAATACTAGCTGCAACAAATGTGATTAAATTACTTTTCTACTAGGTTTTATAAATACGGATATACAAGATCACTAATCTTCTAAGTTTTATATTTGTATTTTAGCCAAAAACCCCTACGGGTGTAGATCAATTTACCAATAAAGAATGTCCCACGTTTACGGTTTAACGTTGCATTAATAAATTAAAAGAATTTACAAAATTCAATTTTAGTATTTTCGATAATACAATTTTTCAAGAAAAGAAAATTACCCAGGAAATATTCATATATCCATTCAATCTTCTTGAAAACTAGGATCCAACTTTCCATAGTTTAACTACATCAGTTGATCTGCTAGAAATGAAAGTACAAAAGATGGTAATCTGTCGCACAATAATTGGCAAAACAATTTTCGACTCCTAGATCCTTATGAGAATTACATTTGCCAAAGACAATTTTGCAATGTAAGCATGTTTCTTCCCATCTCATGCTTTAAGTTTCAATGTCTCACTTACAACTTAATTAAATCGTCTAATTTAGAAACTGCAAATACTCCATGTCACGGTCTCACGCCATGGAAATTTACCTTGTCATTAATATCTAGGCAAGGTCTCACTTACACTAAATATTAACTCCAACTGTTTCTTATAATTAGATAGCATGGACTTAAATTTTACGGTATTTATTTTGATGTGACAATCAAAATATGTACGAAGAAGCATGCACACATCTTCGTATCATAAGTTTTCAAAACAATTTTAATTTACCAATTGAGCTAAGAGTTAAATCAACAAAGTTTTAATTGAGGTATTGGGTTCACCAATCAAAGAATTACCTCCAATTATCGCCCGTTATATCCTACTACTGCATGAGTCATAAAGACCCAAGTTATTCGGATAACTACCACAAAAGTGGCGCGTGGAATTGAGGTCAATTCACCCTTAAGATGATTTTGTACAAATAATAGCATTACTTGATAGCTACAATTAGACGCACAAATGAGCAGAGAGACAAACGTCCGCCCGAAGGCTAATTAAAAATGCGCCCCTTTCGGATGACAATTTAATGTCAAGCCTCCTTATACCCCTCTTATAGTTTGTCTACATTGGATAAGCCGTTCACACTATTGGTACAAAACTCATCACTCAATTAAAAGTTTATGATTCTAAGTTTTAAAAATTATGTTATCAATTATAAAATTGCTAGTCTCGCCTGGGGGCAAATTACCATGCGAAGCGAACCACTGTCGGCACATAAGACTTGGCAATATATAATTTACCACATCAAGGTTTCATAGTTATTAGGTCAATTTATTTTCTATTCCAAAAATTACCCTCTTTTTGCTTACAATTCAACAATAATTTAAACAAAAAAGACAAGTAATTTAATAAAAATAAATAAACACATAATAACGCATATAATCTTAACCACTAAATCATATAGCCACATACAAACCTTTTGATAAATCCTATTAATAATCTCTATATGTTTTATTATGCATATAATTACTAAGACTCCCATGAGTTTTCGAGCTCATTGTACCCAATGGACCACAGACACCAACAAGTTGGTCGCGTAAGCCTTAGTAAACATATACCACGTTGCACATAAAATATTCATTAATTTTAATTAATTAGGTCTTCCCTAATTTTAGATCTATCTAAAACATGTAGCAAATAATAACAAACCCTAATCCATGATTACCTTGCATGAAGTATCATGGATTAATTCCATAAACGTAACCTTTTATTCACATAAACACACATGTTCCTAATTTTAGGGTTATAAAACTAGTTTTTTAATTAAATAGGGGTCGAAATCCCCCCCCCCCTCCTAAAATTAGATTCGGATTTTTTTTATTATTCTAAAAACCCTAAAAAAAATCGATTAAACATGTTTAATCCAAATCAAAAATTCTATTTTTATGCGTTTCGGTAATACAATTACATGTTAAACGGCTCTTGATGCCACTGTTAGAATTTAAGTACCATGACATTCATATAAATAAATCTACAACATCAAAACACGTAGCAGAAGCAAAGATCAATTAACTTAACATGTAAATAGTTTAACCGAATAATAAAGATTACATACCTTTGATCCTAGCAAGAACAAGGATCTAACTTCAATCTTCTTCTTTAATCAAACAATAGGATTAACGAGAAACCCCTTACCGTTTTGTTTCTCAATCCAAGATTGTGTTAACTAAAGTAAGTTAACTACCAAGTCTTGTACACACGTACTATAACCGATCAAAGTTTGATGCTAGTGAAAGAACACAAATTAAACCAAACATTTTGTTTAATTGAAAAGCAAGAGATCGACTACCCCAAGGTGAGATCGACCAGAGTTTAGCAAAGAAGAAGAAACACAAAAGTTAGGGTTATAGTAAGTATGCACTAGGTCAAAAACTAATAACCCTTGATTTGTATTTATAGACTAGTAATCTTGGAGGACAAGTTGGACTCGAATAAGGAAACAAATCCCCCTAGCCAATCGTCCCTTAGCTTGCACAAGGGATTTCTAGAATCTTCTTTCCTCCAAATTACATCTATAGTTCTTCCTTTATTCACTAACGGTCGTTAGTCAATTCCGTTAATTACAACGTCCGTTAGTCGTTATTTTGTGTTCAAATAATTAAATATATAACATATATATATATATATATATATATATATATATATATATATATATATATATATATATATATATATATATATATATATATATATATATATATATATATATATATATATAAATATATATATATATATATATATATATACATATTAATTATTTCATTGATCATTCATACGTAAAGTGTGCAATCCCAATGTCCCGTGTTCGATTCTAGTCATACACAACTTAATATTTTACCATAACTCTAACAATAATAACTCAGCTTTAAACTTTAACACACTGCCACATCAGCTTTAACACACTCACCTTTAACTCACCTTTAACACACCTTAACTCACCTTTATATCAAATATTTTCAAATTCAACCCCTAAACTTATAAATACTTCATTTAACAACTAACTTTGAAATTCAAAATTCGAATTAACAAAACGAGCGGGATATTTAAAATTTAAAATTTCAAATTCAAATTAAAGAAAGGGCGGGATATATTAAAATTTTAAAAATTCAAATTCAAATTTAAAAAACGGGCGGGTTATATTTTGAATATAGAATTCAAATTCGAATCTAAAATGGGCGGGATATAGTTATATCCGTTTGAAATTCAAATTCAAATTTAAAAAACGAGCGGGTTTTCTCACACACAAACACATTCAAACTTTACATATTCAAGATCGAAACTCAACCTTTAATTACTGCAAATGTCTTTCAAAAAAGATTTTTCACAACAATTCCCCAGTCCTCCTCTCTAAGATTTTTCCCAACAATTTTTAAGTCCGTCACATGAAGCATTCAATACTCCACCAGAAGATATCTTTCCGGTTTTCCAACCGGAAAATGAACCGGTGAACAATCCACCGCAAAATCAACCGGCGAATAAACCACCAGTTGTGCAACAAGACCCAAATCTATTTGGTCTAACAGAGGATGAACTCAGACTTATAGAGCAAGATATGGAAGTCCTGCTAGAAATGGAACAACATGAACAAGAAGAGGAAGCTACTCGTTTGGATCAGCAAGCCAGGGATTAAGAAGAACTGATGAAGCGAAAAGTGTACCGCTTTTAAGGGGTCATTTAATCAAATATTGCCCTAAATCGTTCCTTTTGTCATTTTAGGTACTTTTGAGGAGAAATCTGGAAAAGGAGGCATTTTGGACGTTTTTGGAGCATAAAAGTGAAGAAAACGACAAAGTCTCAAAAATCGGCTAAAAGTTACCTTTGACGGCGTCATGGCTTGGCAAGAAAAGGTGGATGTGAAATTTACTCATGATAAGCCAGTGAAAATTGCATGTAAATTCTGACGGCGTCACGCTTTAACCTGATCAAGGGCGTCACGGCTTAATTCAAAGAGGGACGGCGTCACGTTCAAGGTCTGACGGCGTCAAGCCTTGATAAGCCAGAACGGATTTTGGAGAGCTAAAGAGGGACGGCGTCAAGAAGGTCATCCGGGAACCCTAAAAGCGGCGAGGTGACGGCGTCACACTCCATAAGGTGACGCCGTCAGATGTAAAAATCTATATATAGTTTTCTAATTTTTTGTCATAGGAGGGAGCTTAGTGTGGAATTTTTGGGAGAAAACCCTAAGACGATTTTAGCATCTTTTTCAAGGCTTTTTGCCTTGAGATCTTCCATGTTACATTGAAAGATAAGTTATCAATTAATCATTCAATATGTCTATGTGTTGTTTGATTTTATCTTGTTCTTATCTTTTGTTTAACATGTTAGGCTAGATTTATCTTGTGTTTGCTTAGATCTAATGAAACTTAGCTATTGATTATTGGTTATTAGTGTGTTATTAGTTGTATTGGATGATTGTTTATCTATGTTAGGCTTAAGAAAACTGGCTAACTTCCTATTCGGTAACTTGCTTGAACGTCTTAAGAAACATGAACCAAATGCGTACTAATGGTTTTTATGGTTGTATTTAATGCACAAGCGAATTCTAGTGATCCCATGTTAGGAGCTTCCTAGCCGGCTCGACATAGGAGTGAAGTAGGAGCTTGTAGAGTTGGGGAAGTACGTACGCCACCCCACGATTGGTATTAAGGAATACACCCGTCATCCACGCAACTAATACACACTAATCAACCGGTAAAAGATAGTTAGGGAGTAAGGAAATCTAAGTGAACACATTTCTCTACACTTAAGTTCTCACCAACATTTTATTTTCAGTTATTTATTTTATTTGCATTTGTAGTTATTTGGGTTAGTTGACTAACAACTAATTCCGCCCACTCTTTCAAACCCGAGATTTTACTTGCTTTCATAAAAATATAAAAACATAAAAAAGAATCTTCCTCAACCCTTAGACCTATTAGAGTAGTCTTTCATACCTAACGAACACTATTCCCTGTGGAGAACGATCAATCCCCCGTACTTACCACTACACTATACTACATCGGTCAGGTACACTGCCTGGTGGGGTTGTAAGCCTCTTGAGATCCCTCGAGAGGTAAAACCTGTTGTAAGGTTGCAAAACCACGCATCAAGTTTTTGGCGCCGCAGCCCGGGGAGTAGTTATTGCTTAGGTTGAAATTTTATTTTTATTAGGTCTACTCACAAGATTCCTATCAAGTGAGATTTTTTCTTTTTATTTTGTAGCTTTCTCGTAGTCTATCTTTTCTTTGTGATTTTGTTTGTAATTTGCTTCAAATGGACTCTTCACTTAGACTTCTAAGATTGCAAAAAATGGTTGAGTGGCTAGAACACCAAGAAGTTCAAAATACCTCATTTAGAGACACTTATGAATCATATGAGCCTTCACCTAGGATAGATTCTTATGAACAACCTCCATATTTAGGATCTTGTTTTAGTGAGGCTAATAGGAAAAGCGACCTAGTTTGCCAAGGAATTGTGGATAGAGCCGTATCAATAAACCATAAGTTGGATGAAGCACTAGGTTTGTTATTATCGCTACCTAAGAAAACAATTGATGAGGATATAGGTGATCTTGACACGTGGAATGATGAGGTAAATAACATAAGCCCACAAAATACTCAACCATCATTTGAGGCACCCACACCGCCCGTGACTTACCCGGAAGAAAGTAGAAGAGACTTTAGGAATCTCGATGGAGGTAGAACCCTTGGACCAAGCACAACTAGAGGATATAGGTTTGAATACTTATAGTGATAACCTTACTCTTAGTTCTAGGGAATTTCCTAGTGTTGATGAACCGGAACCTCAACCTTTACACAACTTTCCATCCTTAGATACATTTCTAGGAGACAAAAGAGGAACCGACCCACCCATCGACCAATATTATCCGGGTAGTTTTAGGATGAAGGAAGCCATTCACTCACCCCCTTCACCTCACGTGGCATATTCACACCCTAAGGGTGTGTATCGCTACTTTCACCCGCACTTAATCCTAAGTGTAGGGAAAACCTCCCCTATTTTTGTTAAATAAGGGTAGAGTCAGGCTCGTGACTCGAACAAAAACAAGCGCTTCTTGGGAGGCAACCCAAGCTTTATTTGCTTTGTGTGTTTATTTATTTGTTTGTTTGATTTTATTTGCTTCCGTATGTATGTTTAATTTTTATTATTATTGATTCATGTTCAAAACTAAATTGTGAAAATGCTTTATTTTGTTTTTAACTTCGTCTTAACTACATATAAAGGTATTTTGCAAAAGATAAGTGTAAGGGAAAGTCAAATCAGTTTATTAGAACAAATGAACATGAATCATAATAATATTAAATTAACATACATATTAGTATTTGTTTGAGTCAAATGCTTGTATCGAGTCATAATGATATTTTGCAGGATTTCCAGGAAATGAGGTATAGGTTTTTCCAGAAATTTTCCGGAAACTTAACATGAGAATTCTGTCAGATCATTTCTGACGGCGTCAGGCATTACAACCTGACGGCGTCAGATTTAATTTTCAGAAATTTTTGAAAGTTTTGTTTTTAAAAAAAAAAGTTTTTATTAAAATCTCCAACTTATAATCTCCAGGAATCTGCAAAGTTATCATTCCACAAGCATTATATCCTTATATATAGATTTATCCCGCCGATGTTATGCAGGTTTTCGTGTTTGTTTTCTCAGGTTTATCAGGTTATTTTGGACAAGGAAATGTTTTTGGATCAAGCTTATGGCGATGCATTAGTCATGGAGCTTCAACATTACTTTGGAAGAAGATTTAACCGTGTTACTTCATTATCCACCGAGCGAATCAGGGGAGTATTTGATTTCATTCTTTTACTTTATGCTTTTACATCTTGTTATTTGAACATTGGGGACAATGTTCATCTTAAGTGTAAGGGGAGGGTAAAAGTACGATTTTAAGAGAATGCTATTACGCTTGATTTTTGTTTGTTTAATAGTAGATGTGTAATAAAACTGAGAGAAATACTTGTTAAGGTAATTTTAGTGCCAAATTTAAAATTTTTTACAACATATAGGAGTGAAACTTTGATCTTAATGAGCGTCTCACGGATAGGAGTTATATGACTAGCACAAAAACCGTACCACTAAAAAATTTTCCACCCCCAAATATGTGAGGTTCGCCCCTAGAATTGGTAGGAAAAGCATTTATGCTATGATGTGTGTACCGGTAGCACTTAGATTCTAGAACTTGCGTCAGGACCATTCCAAGGCCACAAGTGAGACTACATTCGTGTAGTTAGATTTACTACATGATAAGAGGCATTAGGATTAACCCATTGTTTTACACCTGTGTTTTTGTTATAATTACTTTGGCTACATTGGTCAAGTAATTCTCCCACACCCTTTGCGTTGTACTCATTTTTAGTACACGATACCCCTAGTACACCCCTCAGAGCCTATCTTTTCGTTTCGACCTTTAAGCATTTTACTTAAAGGAAGAATTTGTTACACCCCACTTAAATGTACACCCAAATCGCCTTAGTCTACCTTGTATGCACTCATTTTTAGTGCATTATTGTGACAACATTTGTTTAAACCCAAGTTAATTATCTAGTTGATTACATGGTTGCTAAGTCGAGTCATATCCTTGTACATATTGTTTTGGGACGATTGGGACTCATGGGTAAAGTACTAGTGTAATGGAGTAATGGGGAAGAATATCATTTATTACCCCCATATGTGCTAAATATTTTAAAAGTACTCCAAGTTTTTCAATTATCTTAATTCGAGTCATTAGAACAGTTAATTGTAAAGTTATGTAAAAGTTCAAGTGTAAGGGGAATGCAATGCCCCTATGATGTATTATTTTGGATGGTAGGGCAAAAGTGTATGCAAAAAAAAAAAAAAAAAAATAAAAAAAAAAAAAAAAATAAAATAAAATAATTCAAGAAAAATACAAAAAAATGAGAAAAAGAAAAGTAGAAAAAAACATACGGACTACCATCCCGTTTCATTTTATGTTTCATTTTATGTTTTTGTTATTTTGTTTCTAGCTTAATATTGAGTCGAATCTTGGCTTAGCAACATTGTATAGTACATGTAATTGATCAAGATCTTTAACTCGCCACTAGTAAAATATCCTTTATCCAACAAAACCGTGTTTTCCTTTTCCCTACACCTAACATTATAACCCATGTAAAAGCCCTCTTTGATAGTTTATCTTAGGTGCTTACGCCTAGTGGAGGAGGTTTTCGATCCTTTCCCAAGCCTATGGTAATCTATTTGCTATGACAGGTAGTGAGAGATATTATCCGTTTTCATTTATGAGATTTATTTTGATGACACTTGAGAGATGTGAGTATCTAAACACTACTTGTGAGGTGCTAGTTTGTAATCTCCGTGCTTATTATGATTGAAGTGGAACGATTATTTGTTGTAATTACTTTTATGTTTGCATTAAATGACCCCTAACCTGTATTTTGATTAGAATAAAAGCGCATTTGCTTGAGGACAAGCAAACCTCAAGTGTAAGGGTATTTGATGAAGCGAAAAGTGTACCGCTTTTAAGGGGTCATTTAAGCCCTAAATCGTATTTATTTGATCAAATATTGCCCTAAATCGTTCCTTTTGTCATTTTAGGTACTTTTGAGGAGAAATCTGGAAAAGGAGGCATTTTGGACATTTTTTGAGCATAAAAGTGAAGAAAACGACAAAGTCTCAAAAATCGGCTAAAAGTTACCTTTGACGGCGTCAGATTTTACTCTGGACGGCGTCATGGCTTGGCAAGAAAAGGTGGATGTGAAATTTACTCATGATAAGCCAGTGAAAATTGCATGTAAATTCTGACGGCGTCACGCTTTAACCTGATCAAGGGCGTCACGGCTTAATTCAAAGAGGGACGGCGTCACGTTCAAGGTCTGACGGCGTCAAGCCTTGATAAGCCAGAACGGATTTTGGAGAGCTAAAGAGGGACGGCGTCAAGAAGGTCATCCGGGAACCCTAAAAGCGGCGAGGTGACGGCGTCACACTCCATAAGGTGACGCCGTCAGATGTAAAAATCTATATATAGTTTTCTAATTTTTTGTCATAGGAGGGAGCTTAGTGTGGAATTTTTGGGAGAAAACCCTAAGACGATTTTAGCATCTTTTTCAAGGCTTTTTGCCTTGAGATCTTCCATGTTACATTGAAAGATAAGTTATCAATTAATCATTCAATATGTCTATGTGTTGTTTGATTTTATCTTGTTCTTGTCTTTTGTTTAACATGTTAGGCTAGATTTATCTTGTGTTTGCTTAGATCTAATGAAACTTAGCTATTGATTATTGGTTATTAGTGTGTTATTAGTTGTATTGGATGATTGTTTATCTATGTTAGGCTTAAGAAAACTGGCTAACTTCCTATTCGGTAACTTGCTTGAACGTCTTAAGAAACATGAACCAAATGCGTACTAAAGATTTTTATGGTTGTATTTAATGCACAAGCGAATTCTAGTGATCCCATGTTAGGAGCTTCCTAGCCGGCTCGACATAGGAGTGAAGTAGGAGCTTGTAGAGTTGGGGAAGTACGTACGCCACCCCACGATTGGTATTAAGGAATACACCCGTCATCCACGCAACTAATACACACTAATCAACCGGTAAAAGATAGTTAGGGAGTAAGGAAATCTAAGTGAACACATTTCTCTACACTTAAGTTCTCACCAACATTTTATTTTCAGTTATTTATTTTATTTGCATTTGTAGTTATTTGGGTTAGTTGACTAGCAACTAATTCCGCCCACTCTTTCAAACCCGAGATTTTACTTGCTTTCATAAAAATATAAAAACATAAAAAAGAATCTTCCTCAACCCTTAGACCTATTAGAGTAGTCTTTCATACCTAACGAACACTATTCCCTGTGGAGAACGATCAATCCCCCGTACTTACCACTACACTATACTACATCGGTCAGGTACACTGCCTGGTGGGGTTGTAAGCCTCTTGAGATCCCTCGAGAGGTAAAACCTGTTGTAAGGTTGCAAAACCACGCATCAAGAAGAACGTAGGAAGAACTGGGAAATGGGTTGGTTCTCACCTGATTCCTCTTCGAGTGAAGGCTGTTGGTCTCAGATGATACCTTCCATTAATTTGTAGTTTCATTTTAATTTCTGTATCGTAGTTTCATTCGTAGTTTTGTTTTAATTTTCGTATCGTAGTTTCATTTGACTTTTAATGTATTTTAATTTCCTACTTTAGAAAACTTTACAACTCTTTGTATATAAAAACATTTTGTATCCAAAACACAAGGGCAAAAATGAAATGAAAAAAAAAAAAAAAAAAAAAAAAACTTTCATATATAAAACACAAGGGCCGAAAGTGTATTTTTTTATTTTTTATTTTTACACAAACACCCCTTAACGCAGCGTTAAGGGTTTAACACTGCCCCTTAACGCTGCGTTAACGCAGCCACTCCCAACAACTAACGCGCGTTTAACGCACCTCCTAGTGCCTTTAACGTGCCTTTGCCCTCTCCCGTTGGGAGTGCTCTTAATGGGAAGAAGCCGAGAAAGCGTTACAATTTGAATAACGTGTACAAATGATACATGTTTGGCAGCGAGTTGTCTTAACAAATTAGTATAACACATTTACTAAAATACCCTTAGTGATATTATTATCCCCGTCACCTTAACTAATTTTTTTAAAATTATTTTTATTTGTATAATTTTTATCAAGTAGTATTATATAACAAAAAAAAATAATAAAAATAAATAAAATAAATAAATTAAGGTCAAAATTGAAAAGTGAATACTTTAAAAAGTCAAACTGTACACATATGTTGGGACGAATGAATTAGTATTGTTAATTGTAAGATTTAAAATTATTTGAGGACCAAACTTTTTTGCATACCAGAGATTAATCTCAACCCTCCATCTTTATTTGATCTAATGGATGAGATTAATCACAACAATTTAAAAAACACTCTTTAATTTTTTTTAAATATTAATATTTTTCTAACCGTTAATCGTTTAGCGTAAAAAAAATATACTGCCACGACAAACATTAATTATCTTTTTATAGATAGGCACTTCGATATATTTTCGACAAAATTATTTTTTTCGTGTTTTTCTTTCTTTTTTTCTTTTTTTTTTTTTACGTTTTTTTCGTTACTGAAATTTGTATGAAAAAATCATATGTGATTTAACACTAATATTACATATGATATTATATATTTGATGTGATTTAACACTAATATCACATGTGATTTTTATGCAAATTTCAATACTGAATAAAACGAGAAAACATAAAAAAACATGAAAAACGAAAAAAAAAAAAAATATTTTTTGTCGAAAGTATATCAAAATGTTTATTTATGGAAAGATAATTAAATGTTCGTTGCGATAGTGTAATTAATTTCGCTTAATGAACGGTTTAAAAAATATTTAAATTATAAAAAATATATGAAATATTAAAATGTTTTTAGTCTGTAACAATCATTTTATTTTAAATGAATGGCGCTGATAAGTTTAAAATAAGTTTGGTAGTTAAAATTATTACGTATAAGCGTACACAAATACCAATCCCCCGTTTTGTAAACAAGAACCAACAAATTCAAAGCAATTTCCCCATTTTATTATCCCCATTTCAAATTCCCCCCACACCCACAATTCTTCACATGACAATTTACCAACAAACAATCAAACACAATCCTAAGGCTCTTCACAGTGGGACGGAAGAAATCGAGCAACATAATCGATCGATCGATATTGAATATCGATCGGCCCAATGTGGGCAAACTAGCCAAATCGATCGCCGGTCAAAGTTTTGCAAAATCGTTCGGATATTCGACCGATTTTGTATCCGTTTGTTTTGCAAAAAATGTATCCGTTTGTTGCTAAAAAAAAAAAACTTTTTTTCCAAAATATTTACCACTTTTCATCCTATAAATACCCACATCAAACCCACTTTCAAACACACAATTTCAAAAACAATTCATACAAATTCACATCAAAAAACACACAATGTCAAAGAAAAACACTCCACAATCAAAAAACCGACGATCCCGACTAACCCAAAATGCACCGGACATAAATTTCTCTCCGCAAAACACCTTTGAACTAACCGGCATAACACCACCACAACAAGGGAACATACGCTTTCGTCCACAATCTTTTGAATATCCAACACAATTACCACAAGTCAATCAAAGAGAAAACTTGTTTTCCATTCGTCGTCCTTTTGTCCCACCACAACGTGTTGATTACAATCAACAACCAAGTGAGGCGGCTTATCGGCCTAACATGGATTTCTTGCATTCTTCCCAACCGTCTCAAGAACATTCTCCGATTCGGTTTACTAATCTTGATATGAATTTGGATGATTGGGGAGACTATCATAACTATGGTTATTCGACCCAAGATTACCCGAGTCAAGATGCTTCGATGGGGCAAGCTTCGGGTCACGGTTCGGGTCACGGTTCCTACCAAGATTCTTTCCACGGTTCTATGCCCGTTAATGACGATGACGATGTCGAAGTCGAAGAGACATCACCCGTCAAGCCAAAGAAGCCTTCGCGGCGTGCTACAAAGACGAAAGGCAAAGGCAAAGGCAAAGAACCCGAACCGGCCAAAAAAATTGAACCATGGACTACCAGAGAAGAGGTCGTTCTTTGTAAAGCTTTCATCTTTGTTTCTGAAAATGCAAAAAAAGGAAACACTATGAATCGGCACAAATTTTGGGAGAAAGTGGTAGCCTATTTTTTGAAAGAAACTGGTTCAGACCGGACAACGAATTCGATCATTTCCAAATGGAAGACTAGAATTCGTAGTCAAGTTGCGAATTTTGGTGCTATTGTTGATAATGTCAAGGGGACACATGGAAGTGGTGAGAATGACGTTGACGATTTGTCCAAAGCTCTTTTGGAGTATCGTGCACGTTACGGTCAAGATTTCACTATGGTGGAGTGTTGGAAAGTTTTGAGGGGGCATGATTCTTGGAAGGAAGAGATACCCCTTTTCCAATCGGGCGTTCGAAGGAAAGTGAAGGGTTCAACAACTACGTCGGGGTCAACACAAGGCCCCTCGAATTTTCAAGACTTGGATGATGACGAGGATGAAACAGAGGATGATACTAGAGAATCACGACCACAAGGTCGTGACAAAGCAAGGAGGAAATCATCCACCTCCTCCTCTCATGAGACATCAAAATCATTCATGAGTGGGCTAATAGCGGATTTGTGGAAATCAAGACCGTCAAAGAAGGAAAAAGGTAAAGAGCGGGATGAGTCGTGGAGACAAATCAAGGAACGAGAGCTAGCGATCAAAGAAAAAAAATTGGAATATCAACAAAAGCTCTTGCAATGCCAGGAGGAACAAAAGGAACTCTTGAGAAATACCAAACGGGATCAAGAATTGATTTTCTACAACTCGGCTATCGACCCAAATTTGCCCGAACGACAAAGAGAGGAACTTATGCGAATTAAAGCGGAAATCAAGGAACGCCACAACCTAAATTACTAGTTTTTAAATAAGTGTTCGCGTGTTTAATTTTTAGTTGTTTAAGTTTTTTATTTAGTTGTAATGGTTTTTATTTCGTATCGTATCGTTTATGTAATATTTACGTTTTATTAATAAAATTTGTGTTTGTGTTAAAAAATGTTTTTTTTTTAAAAGAAAAAAAAAAAAAAAAAAAAAAAAAAAAAAAGATGATGCAATATGGGTTGCCACTGTGATGAGAGAGATGAATATGGGTTGAAGAGAGAGAAAGCTGAGGTGGCAGCCGGAAAGATGATGCAATATGGGTTGCCACTGTGAGAAGCCTAAAAACAACATAAAAAATGGTGCGAATGTTGGAGTTGGTTATAACAGATACAATATTATCATTCATGTGGGTTTGGGCAAGCGTGATAATAAGAATAATTGTTGATAATGTTATGGGGTTGAGTAATAATGGTCATGCTTCTGAGTTTTTTAGGTGTTGTTTTTCTGTTGTGAATATGTTTTTTTTTGCTTATTTGGTTAAGGTTACCAATGGTGGTGCTTATAATCCTATTGTTGTGTTTACTTCTGCCGTTAATGGGACCTTTCTTGTGTTTTTGTTCAATGTTGCAAGAATCCCTTTTCAGGTTTGTTTGTTTTTTGTTACCTTTTTTTAGGATTTTGTTTGGTTCTTTTATGAATTGTGTATCTGGGCTTTGTAGATTTGGTTAATTGACATAGTGTATGTGGTTTATATTTAATTTATTATTGGGTAACCATGGTTTCTCATATTTTGGCCGACTAATCTACGGGGTTTGAACCCACGGCCTCATAGATTCAAACAGGGTAAAACCTCCTTTTTCTGGAGGTTGGCGAGGCCAATTTACATGTGATTTTTTTTAAATGATTTATATGGTTTAATTTTTATTAGAAATTGGTATGTAGCAGATGGATGAGATTGCTTATTAAAAATGTTTATCATAGGTATCATTGTATAGTGTTTTGATATAACATATAAGTAGGTTTAAGGTTGTTTGAGAGTACTTATCCAAAACAATGATACCTATGATAAAAAATCCCAAACAATTGCAGGTGTTTGGAATAAGCAATCCCAAACACCCCCGTATGCTGTTTTTGGATGTGTGTTGTTAATTGTCACGGCCATCAATTGCAATAACAAGTATCTAGGGTGACCTACTTTTGCTTGTAATTATATGGCTGTTTAGGCATCAAGTAAACAGCTTTATAGAATCAAAAATAATACTAGCTGCAACAAATGTGATTAAATTACTTTTCTACTAGGTTTTATAAATACGGAGATACAAGATCACTAATCTTCTAGGTTTTATATTTGTATTTGTATCTTGTGTTGAGAGTTCTCCTAATGTTCTGAATAAATGATGCGTTGGACTTACAATGACTAAGAAAAAGCTTGACTTGAGGAAAAATGTTTAGAAGTCCGTCATTTGGGCCTTACGTGAGTATGATCTTCTATTGAGTTAAGTGGATGACAAGCTTTATTAGGCTACAATACGCAATCATTTATAAAGACTCCCAATATAGATTTTTATAAATTATCTGTTAATTATGGATAGAGGTAGTACAATGATGTTTTTGAAGAGCCATCAAATATGTTTAGTTTCTTTGTTACTTTCATTTAGCATACTGTATCACATAATCGAATGTCATTATACATAGAGTTATGTGAAACTCTTCTAGTTGATCGCATCTTGCAACTTTTATCTCAACAGTCAGATTATTTGTTCTCACTTTGCCCACATTTATGGCTGATTATCAGGTGTTTGGATCTATCATCGGGGTAAAGCTTATCCTTACAACCTTTCCTGAAATATGGCGAGGGCCAGAGCTGGTGATCAATCTTCATCAAGGTGCACTAACAGAAGGATTATTGACATTCACTTATGTGCTGATCACACTCGGCCTTGATAGAAACATCCGTGGTAGTTTCTTTAGAAAGACTTGGATTAGTAGCATCTTAAAACTATCTCTTCATATACTCGGATCAGATTTAACCGGTGGATGCATGAATCCAGCTGCTGTATGTATTCCCATCTACACTTAAACGGGTCAATTGTTGTTGTATGATACTGATAGTGGGTCAACTTTTTTCTTGATATGTATGTATTGACAGTTGGTATTTTTTAGGCAATTGGATGGGCATATGCTTTCGATGCCCATATAACAAAGGAGCATATAATTGTTTATTGGCTTGCACCCATTGAAGCGACTCTGCTGGGAGTATGGACATTTAGATTGCTTGTACGGCGATCAAAACCAGAAAAACAGAAGAAGATGAACTGAAGGTGATTCTTTCAAACATATTTCATAAAATGATTGTTCTACATAGAATTAAACTACGCAAATTTGTTGTACATTAGAGATCCTCTTAGCTTCCCATTTGTATGCTTTCTTTTTCATTTTAGACATACTTTTCACTTTTCCTAGTCAAACTAGTATTTTTTTAGTAGTCAGATGTCATGCATATTTGTTTTGAATAGGCGCTTCATTGTATATTTTATAGTTTCATGTCTTCCAATATGGCAATATGTAATCCTTTTGTATCAGTTAGACATACTTTGACTTTTTGTAGTCAAACTAGTCTATTTGAGTAGTCAAGTATGCTGTATATTCAGATTCTTTTGGCTCTTGAATGTACATTATAGATTCTTGTCTTCCAACTTAATTTTGTTATTGTCCAAAAATTGCATATTCGCGCAAATAGCATTATTTTTTCATACAGATAAAGAAAGATGATCAACATATGCAGTATGGATTATGGAATGAGGTAGGCTTTCCTACATATCTGCAAGAAATTTTTGTGCTCAAACATTGGATAGTTTAGAGCAAAATCTTTCAAATTTAACAGCATCCTGAGAAGGCTTGAAGATCATCCTTGATTCCTTGTGACAATTGCATCATATGGCTCCAGCGTGTAAGTTTCAATCATGTGTTCTGAAATCTTAGTGTTAGTCAAACTATATCATATGAACACGTTTTTTTTATGTTTTGTGGAAAATTAAATCCACACTTTTCCTTTTTACAAAATTGAAAATAAAAAATTAAGGATTTTTTTTCTCCAACTAAACGCACCCTTTGGGTTTTTGTAGTCAAAGTGGTAGTCTGAGTACTCAGATGTGTTGTATATCTTGATATATTCTTTTGGCGCTTCACTATACATTATAGCCTCTCTCATATTCCAATGTATTTTTGTTGTCCGAAGATTCCATATTCGTGCAAAAGGTAGTATTTTCTATAAGGATAAGGAATGGTGATCAAAATTTGCAGCATGGAATGAGGTGGCTTTCCTACCTCTGCAAGGAAATAAAATGCCGAAACATCGGATAGTGT